>NIVC01000278.1:122500-250000 GCA_002269645.1 Macrostomum lignano
ACCACTTGTGTCTGCACACTGGCCAACTCCACCACCCCTTGTGTCTGTACACTGGCCAACCCCACCACCCCTTGTGTCTGTACACTGGCCAACCCCACCACCCCTTGTGTCTGTACACTGGCCAACCCCACCACCCCTTGTGTCTGTACACTGGCCAACCCCACCACCCTTGTGTCTGCACACTGGCCAACCCCACCACCCCTTGTGTCTGTACACTGGCCAACCCCACCACCCCTTGTGTCTGTACACTGGCCAACCCCACCACCCCTTGTGTCTGCACACTGGCCAACCCCACCACCCCTTGTGTCTGTACACTGGCCAACTCCACCACCCCTTGTGTCTGCACACTGGCCAACCCCACCACCCCTTGTGTCTGCACACTGGCCAACCCCACCACCCCAAATGAGCGGCATTAATATGTGTGCATTTACAATATAGTTAATTTAGCATTTTCCCTAACAATGGGTTCAATATGAAAAGGCAGGCAAAAGGCATACAATAAGAATCTGTCTATTTTTACAGCTCAATGACCAGTCTAAGCATTGAAATATTGGAACAGCCAACCAGATATCACAGATTCCGGTATGAAAAAGAAGTGTCCGGTGGTAAACTTGGCGGTCTGCTGTACGGTCGCAGCGAGAAGAGCTGCGTTAGAGTCAGAGTGTCCAACATCGATCCTCTGATGCAGAAGTCTGTGACTGTTATTGGTGGCACCGTCAGTCCAGACCTCTATCCGCATCCATTCTTCATGGTCGGTGACGACTGTCGCAGTGGCACATTTCAATTAAAGAAAGACACAGATTCGCTTGGGGGGAAAACTGAATTTGAAATTTCGTAAGTTATGGAAATATCAAAGTGTGAATGTTTTGTAGAAATATGTCTGCTGTACCTTAAGCGACTGTCTTGTATTTTAGTGAATGGTCCATTGTGTTTAGGTTAATGGGAAAATCAGGGCGGTAAATATGGGAATTAGGACTGTGAATGCAGGAATCAGGACTGTGAATACGGGAATCAAGGCTGTGAATACGAGAATCGGGTCTGTGAATGGGGAATTCAGGGCTGTGAATATGAGAATTAGGGATGTGAATGCATGAATCAGAGCTGTGAATGCAGAAATCAAAGCTGTGAATGCAGGAATCAAAGCTGTGAATGCAGAAATCAAAGCTGTGAATGCAGAAATCAAAGCTGTGAATGCAGGAATCAAAGCTGTGAATGCAGGAATCAAAGCTGTGAATGCAGGAATCAAAGCTGTGAATGCAGGAATCAAAGCTGTGAATGCAGAAATCAAAGCTGTGAATGCAGGAATCAAAGCTGTGAATGCAGGAATCAAAGCTGTGAATGCAGGAATCAAAACTGTGAATGCAGGAATCAAAGCTGTGAATGCAGGAATCAAAGCTGTGAATGCAGGAATCAAAGCTGTGAATGCAGAAATCAAAGCTGTGAATGCAGGAATCAAAGCTGTGAATTCAGGAATCAAAGCTGTGAATGCAGGAATCAAAGCTGTGAATGCAGGAATCAAAGCTGTGAATGCAGGAATCAAAACTGTGAATTCAGGAATCAAAGCTGTGAATGCAGGAATCAAAGCTGTGAATGCAGGAATCAAAGCTGTGAATTCAGGAATCAGAGCTGTGAATTCAGGAATCAAAGCTGTGAATGCAGGAATCAAAGCTGTGAATGCAGGAATCAAAGCTGTGAATGCAGGAATCAAAGCTGTGAATGCAGGAATCAGGGTTGTAATATTAATCATGATTTCATATTTGCTTGCTGATTAAATTTCAGACTGGAAAAGGTGTCCCTAGTGTGCGTCCTGTTGCGGCCGCCAGACAAGCTTCAAGAAGCGGTGAACAGACGCCTAGCTATCAACTTTAATCCGTTTAATAGTGAGAATTTTCACTCAAATATTGTTTCGTGTCAATAGACTTTCAACGCTGGATTAAAAACAATTTTCTACTGTGTTTTTTCCAGAGGATCTCACAAGCATGTCATCGATGTATACGGCTAGAAATTTGAAACCGCTACGATTGGCTTTTCAAATATTTGTCACAGATTATAATGATGTGACAGCACCTACAAGTGCCGCTGTTTATTCAGAGGAGATCTATGATTACAGTAAGGTTACTGTACCTGAGATACCAACACCCCCTGAGAGCTCTGGCCTTAGAGCTCTGGAGACATCTCAGCGATTCTCCCCAAGACTAACCACAGCATTTTAGCAATTCCCCTAGAGTCTTGACATCTCAGCAATTCTCCCCAAGAGTCACCACGGCATTATAGGAATTCCCCTAGAGTCTTGACATCTCAGCAATTCCCCCTAGAGTCACCACGGCATTATAGCAATTCCCCTAGAGTCTTGACATCTCAGCAATTCTCCCAAGAGTCACCACGGCATTATAGGAATTCCCCTAGAGTCTTGACATCTCAGCAATTCTCCCCAAGAGTCACCACAGCATTATAGCAATTCCCCTAGAGTCTTGACATCTCAGCAATTCTCCCCAAGAGTCACCACAGCATTATAGCAATTCCCCTAGAGTCTTGACATCTCAGCAATTCTCCCCAAGACTAACCACAGCATTATAGCAATTCCCCTAGAGTCTTGACATCTCAGCGATTCTCCCCAAGACTAACCACAGCATTATAGCAATTCCCCTAGAGTCTTGACATCTCATCAATTCTCCCCAAGAGTCACCACAGCATTATAGGAATTCCCCTAGAGTCTTGACATCTCAGCAATTCCCCTAGAGTCACCACGGCATTATAGGAATTCCCCTAGAGTCTTGACATCTCAGCAATTCTCCCCAAGAGTCACCACAGCATTATAGCAATTCCCCTAGAGTCTTGACATCTCAGCAATTCTCCCCAAGACTAACCACAGCATTATAGCAATTCCCCTAGAGTCTTGACATCTCAGCAATTCTCCCCAAGAGTCACAGCATTATAGCAATTCCCCTAGAGTCTTGACATCTCAGCAATTCTCCCCAAGAGTCACCACAGCATTATAGCAATTCCCCTAGAGTCTTGACATCTCAGCAATTCTCCCCAAGAGTCACCACAGCATTATAGCAATTCCCCTAGAGTCTTGACATCTCAGCAATTCTCCCCAAGAGTCACCACGGCATTATAGGAATTCCCCTAGAGTCTTGACATCTCAGCAATTCCCCCTAGAGTCACCACGGCATTATAGCAATTCCCCTAGAGTCTTGACATCTCAGCAATTCTCCCCAAGAGTCACCACGGCATTATAGGAATTCCCCTAGAGTCTTGACATCTCAGCAATTCTCCCCAAGAGTCACCACAGCATTATAGCAATTCCCCTAGAGTCTTGACATCTCAGCAATTCTCCCCAAGAGTCACCACAGCATTATAGCAATTCCCCTAGAGTCTTGACATCTCAGCAATTCTCCCCAAGACTAACCACAGCATTATAGCAATTCCCCTAGAGTCTTGACATCTCAGCGATTCTCCCCAAGACTAACCACAGCATTATAGCAATTCCCCTAGAGTCTTGACATCTCATCAATTCTCCCCAAGAGTCACCACAGCATTATAGGAATTCCCATAGAGTCTTGACATCTCAGCAATTCCCCCTAGAGTCACCACGGCATTATAGGAATTCCCCTAGAGTCTTGACATCTCAGCAATTCTCCCCAAGAGTCACCACAGCATTATAGCAATTCCCCTAGAGTCTTGACATCTCAGCAATTCTCCCCAAGACTAACCACAGCATTATAGCAATTCCCCTAGAGTCTTGACATCTCAGCAATTCTCCCCAAGAGTCACAGCATTATAGCAATTCCCCTAGAGTCTTGACATCTCAGCAATTCTCCCCAAGAGTCACCACAGCATTATAGCAATTCCCCTAGAGTCTTGACATCTCAGCAATTCTCCCCAAGAGTCACCACAGCATTATAGCAATTCCCCTAGAGTCTTGACATCTCAGCAATTCTCCCCAAGAGTCACCACAGCATTATAGCAATTCCCCTAGAGTCTTGACATCTCAGCAATTCCCCCAAGAGTCACCACAGCATTATAGCAATTCCCCTAGAGTCTTGACATCTCAGCAATTCTCCCCAAGAGTCACCACAGCATTATAGCAATTCCCCTAGAGTCTTGACATCTCAGCAATTCTCCCCAAGAGTCACCACAGCAATATAGCAATTCCCCTAGAGTCTTGACATCTCAGCAATTCTCCCAAGAGTCACCACAGCATTATAGCAATTCCCCTAGAGTCTTGACATCTCAGCAATTCTCCCCAAGACTAACCACAGCATTATAGCAATTCCCCTAGAGTCTTGACATCTCAGCAATTCTCCCCAAGAGTCACAGCATTATAGCAATTCCCCTAGAGTCTTGACATCTCAGCAATTCTCCCCAAGAGTCACCACAGCATTATAGCAATTCCCCTAGAGTCTTGACATCTCAGCGATTCTCCCCAAGAGTCACCACAGCATTATAGCAATTCCCCTAGAGTCTTGACATCTCAGCAATTCTCCCCAAGAGTCACCACAGCATTATAGCAATTCCCCTAGAGTCTTGACATCTCAGCAATTCCCCCAAGAGTCACCACAGCATTATAGCAATTCCCCTAGAGTCTTGACATCTCAGCAATTCTCCCCAAGAGTCACCACAGCATTATAGCAATTCCCCTAGAGTCTTGACATCTCAGCAATTCTCCCCAAGAGTCACCACAGCATTATAGCAATTCCCCTAGAGTCTTGACATCTCAGCAATTCCCCCAAGAGTCACCACAGCATTATAGCAATTCCCCTAGAGTCTTGACATCTCAGCAATTCTCCCCAAGAGTCACCACAGCATTATAGCAATTCCCCTAGAGTCTTGACATCTCAGCAATTCTCCCCAAGAGTCACCACAGCATTATAGCAATTCCCCTAGAGTCTTGACATCTCAGCAATTCTCCCCAAGAGTCACAGCATTATAGCAATTCCCCTAGAGTCTTGACATCTCAGCAATTCTCCCCAAGAGTCACAGCATTATAGGAATTCCCCTAGAGTCTTGACATCTCAGCAATTCTCCCCAAGAGTCACAGCATTATAGCAATTCCCCTAGAGTCTTGACATCTCAGCAATTCTCCCCAAGAGTCACAGCATTATAGCAATTCCCCTAGAGTCTTGACATCTCAGCGATTCTCCCCAAGAGTCACCACAGCATTATAGCAATTCCCCTAGAGTCTTGACATCTCAGCAATTCTCCCCAAGAGTCACCACAGCATTATAGCAATTCCCCTAGAGTCTTGACATCTCAGCAATTCTCCCCAAGAGTCACCACAGCATTATAGCAATTCCCCTAGAGTCTTGACATCTCAGCAATTCTCCCCAAGAGTCACCACAGCATTATAGCAATTCCCCTAGAGTCTTGACATCTCAGCAATTCTCCCCAAGAGTCACCACAGCATTATAGCAATTCCCCTAGAGTCTTGACATCTCAGCAATTCTCCCCAAGAGTCACAGCATTATAGCAATTCCCCTAGAGTCTTGACATCTCAGCAATTCTCCCCAAGAGTCACAGCATTATAGGAATTCCCCTAGAGTCTTGACATCTCAGCAATTCTCCCCAAGAGTCACAGCATTATAGCAATTCCCCTAGAGTCTTGACATCTCAGCAATTCTCCCCAAGAGTCACAGCATTATAGGAATTCCCCTAGAGTCTTGACATCTCAGCGATTCTCCCCAAGAGTCACCACAGCATTATAGCAATTCCCCTAGAGTCTTGACATCTCAGCAATTCTCCCCAAGAGTCACCACAGCATTATAGCAATTCCCCTAGAGTCTTGACATCTCAGCAATTCTCCCCAAGAGTCACAGCATTATAGCAATTCCCCTAGAGTCTTGACATCTCAGCGATTCTCCCCAAGAGTCACCACAGCATTATAGCAATTCCCCTAGAGTCTTGACATCTCAGCAATTCTCCCCAAGAGTCACAGCATTATAGGAATTCCCCTAGAGTCTTGACATCTCAGCAATTCTCCCCAAGAGTCACCACAGCATTATAGCAATTCCCCTAGAGTCTTGACATCTCAGCAATTCTCCCCAAGACTAACCACAGCATTATAGCAATTCCCCTAGAGTCTTGACATCTCAGCAATTCTCCCAAGAGTCACAGCATTATAGCAATTCCCCTAGAGTCTTGACATCTCAGCAATTCTCCCAAGAGTCACCACAGCATTATAGCAATTCCCCTAGAGTCTTGACATCTCAGCAATTCTCCCCAAGAGTCACCACAGCATTATAGCAATTCCCCTAGAGTCTTGACATCTCAGCAATTCTCCCCAAGAGTCACCACAGCATTATAGCAATTCCCCTAGAGTCTTGACATCTCAGCAATTCTCCCAAGAGTCACAGCATTATAGGAATTCCCCTAGAGTCTTGACATCTCAGCAATTCTCCCCAAGAGTCACAGCATTATAGGAATTCCCCTAGAGTCTTGACATCTCAGCAATTCTCCCCAAGAGTCACCACAGCATTATAGCAATTCCCCTAGAGTCTTGACATCTCAGCAATTCTCCTCAAGAGTCACAGCATTATAGCAATTCCCCTAGAGTCTTGACATCTCAGCAATTCTCCCCAAGAGTCACCACAGCATTATAGCAATTCCCCTAGAGTCTTGACATCTCAGCAATTCTCCTCAAGAGTCACAGCATTATAGCAATTCCCCTAGAGTCTTGACATCTCAGCAATTCTCCCCAAGAGTCACAGCATTATAGCAATCCCCCCGTAGCCTAAAAGTGTCTAAACTTTCCGGAGGACCCTCGTATTACTGCACAAAGTTAGTAGTATATATACATGTAGATATGACTCATTAATAACAGCCATCAATAATTGCTTCTTGTTTACCTACAGAGCAGGAGCCTCGGCTGGGTCTGTACGATTTGCACCCGAGCTCATCCGAAGTGCCTGGCACTCACGATATCTGGTTTTATTTCGATGCACCTTTATCTCGTAAGTCTATTGCTTGTTTTAGAACTTTTTTTAATAGACAGTGATAGTCGCAATATGGGGAGGGCTGTGGTCTCTGCCGCCAATCGATGAAGAGTCATTGCAAGCAACTCAAAAGTTACTAAGGCGACTTTGGGGTGACTCGTGTGACTTTTTTACGACTCAAACAACTGTAATGTAACGGAGAGGCGAATGTTTGTTCGCTAGAGCATCAGGTGAGTTGCATAAATTGTAAAAATAGTCGCTAAAAAGTCGTCCAGAAGCCGTTGTGTTGGCGCTTAACTCTCTACTAACTCAAGTAGACTAAATAGAGTTGTTATAAACGGGAAATGCGATTCTAAAATTCATAAAGTAACGCAAATGCGCTTTGGACATGCCTCAGATACGACTTACTAAATAATGCATTTAATTTTGTGCTCTCACAGACACAGACTGCAGCCAGTTCTCTGTGCATCTAGTTGAAGATCACAACGAACACGACAACGAGGCTTTCCTTGAGGCTGAGCTTCGTGTTAAAATGGCTAAGAAGGTCTGCGACAATGTCTGCTTATTTATGCTTATGGAGTATTGAAGTACGCGTTAATATAATTACGGACTGAGAAGTTTCAGGATATGGAAGTGTAGGGATGGGATAGCTTGGGGTATGGGGATGTTTAGAGATACGATGGGGAAGTTTAGGATGGGGAAGCTTGAGGATAGTGAAGCTTGGGGAAGTTTAGGATGGGGAAGCTTGAGGATAGTGAAGCTTGGGGAAGTTTAGGATGGGGAAGCTTGAGGATAGTGAAGCTTGGGGAAGTTTAGGATGGGGAAGCTTGAGGATAGTGAAGCTTGGGGAAGTTTAGGATGGGGAAGCTTGAGGATAGTGAAGCTTGGGGAAGTTTAGGATGGGGAAGCTTGAGGATAGTGAAGCTTGGGGAAGTTTAGGATGGGGAAGCTTGAGGATAGTGAAGCTTGGGGAAGTTTTGGGGTTGGGAAGTTTAGAGATGGGGAAGTTTAGGGATAGGGATAGGAAGCTTTGGGATTTGGAGATAAGAGGTGATTATCTGTTGAGAGAGAGAGAGAGAGAGAGAGAGATGGGGAAATTTGGGAGTTCGAAGCTTGAAGGTTTGGAGCTTTGGTGTTTGGGAAGTACCTATTGGGGAAGTATCGTGAAGCTGAATAATTTCTACGAGCTGAGAATAATTTAATTCTTTGTCAGCTTCATCAATACTCAACAAATTTATCATTCTTGATCTGTATTTTTCAGCACCTAATTGTAGCTGAGAAGCCGGACCTCACTGAACTGTGGCAAAGCGCCAACGAGCGACTGAAATGTCAAGTTGTCATCGCTGATAAGAAGAATAATATTAAAGACAGTCGCAGTTTTATAGTTGAAAATCCACGACCGGTGAAGCTGGGCGTCTACGCAGATGAAGTGCTTGATGACGATTTGCTTGGCTTTTTGTGTAAGCCGCCGTTTTGCATCTTCTGCCTCACTTTCGCGTCTCTTATGTCTCTGCAGGTGCATAACTTTTCCAATGGGGCAGGTAGGGTAATGTTCTGAGTCCTGAGCACATTATTTAACAATTAACGGCTCTTAAATTTAATCTACACTTAAGATTTAAATTTAAAATCAATCGTCTGCTTAAATTTCGGATACGATTCTACGGCCCCAAAGTTATTTCAGTCTCGTAGATAAAAATATCTCAAATTGACTCTTTGACTTCTACCTTTAAATGTCGTCGTTTTATGAGTCAGTTTTTTCCTGTTTTACCTGTGTTATCTGCAACGACTCTGGCGCGACGCACCGGGGTGACGAACCATCGGACTTTATCTAACTATATTTTTAACAGATTCTATTTTTTGTTATTTATAATTTTAGACGATACCAACCATCAGCCAGAAGCGAAACGGCTCAGAGAGTCCGACAGAGTTGATCCACAGACTTCTCACGTCGTCGCGCAGTTGCAGCAGCCGTCGCAGCCACAATCGCAGCCACCGGTTGCTCAAGCGAGCGCCTATCCGGCACTGGATGCCTTCAATTTGGCCGCACATCACCAACTGCCCGGCGCATCTGGCGGCTCCAACTAGGCGCGAGATGCTGTCATTTCATAATTTAGTTATTCTTGATGAAAGTGGCAGCCTTGGGGATTGCTGTATACCCCATTGTGCGAAGTTAATTACTTTTTTGGCTTGTATGCTGGCATATTTCATATTTATATCGCCTTTTGCCGCTTTCAAATGGGTATGCACCGTCCCAACTCTTCAGTTGCTGAGCTACTGCCCTCCCGGATCCTCAGTTGCTGAGCTACTGCCCTCCCGGATCCTCAGTTGCTGAGCTACTGCCCTCCCGGATCCTCAGTTGCTGAGCTACTGCCCTCCCGGATCCTCAGTTGCTGAGTTACTGCCCCCCGGATCCTCAGTTGCTGAGTTACTGCCCTCCCGGATCCTCAGTTGCTGAGCTACTGCCCTCCAGATCCTTAGTTTCTGAGCCAGCCTCCCAAGTCCCCAGTTGCTGGGCCAGCCTCCCGGATCCTCAGTTGCTGAGTTACTGCCCTCCCGGATCCTCAGTTGCTGAGTTACTGCCCTCCCGGATCCTCAGTTGCTGAGTTACTGCCCTCCTGGATCCTCAGTTGCTGAGCTACTGCCCTCCCGGATCCTCAGTTGCTGAGTTACTGCCCTCCTGGATCCTCAGTTGCTGAGCTACTGCCCTCCAGATCCTTAGTTTCTGAGCCAGCCTCCCAAGTCCCCAGTTGCTGGGCCAGCCTCCCGGATCCTCAGTTGCTGAGTTACTGCCCTCCCGGATCCTCAGTTGCTGAGTTACTGCCCTCCCGGATCCTCAGTTGCTGAGTTACTGCCCTCCTGGATCCTCAGTTGCTGAGCTACTGCCCTCCCGGATCCTCAGTTGCTGAGTTACTGCCCTCCTGGATCCTCAGTTGCTGAGCTACTGCCCTCCCGGATCCTCAGTTGCTGAGCTACTGCCCTCCCGGATCCTCAGTTGCTGAGCTACTGCCCTCCCGGATCCTCAGTTGCTGAGTTACTGCCCTCCCGGATCCTCAGTTGCTGAGTTACTGCCCTCCCGGATCCTCAGTTGCTGAGCTACTGCCCTCCCGGATCCTCAGTTGCTGAGTTACTGCCCTCCCGGATCCTCAGTTGCTGAGTTACTGCCCTCCCGGATCCTCAGTTGCTGAGTTACTGCCCTCCCGGATCCTCAGTTGCCGGGACCAGTCTCCCAGAGTGTCAGTTGCTGGGTCAGTCTCCTAGAGTATCAGTTGCTGGGCCAGTCTCCCAGAGTGCCTCCCAGATCCGCATGAAATACCGCATTAACCAAGTGCTTTGAGTACACAACTTTTTGCCAAAGCAGTTGTCATTGCCTGCTTTTTTATTGTTCTATTTATAACAAATAGTCGCTTGCTTTTCAATTACTCATTTCGTCATTAGCTCTATTCAGATTCCAGTGCTTTTTATTCTACATTGAAAAGCTAAATATTGAGGATAACTATATTTGTTTTAGTATTAAAATGCCCAAATATTTTTATACTAAACATTTCGGCAAAAGCCGCTTCTGGTGAGCGCGACATTACTGTCCTTTCAATAGTAGTTTGTTAGTTTATATTGTGAATTGATTTGATTAATATACAATAAAATCAATGTTTATTAAAGTTTTTGTTTGCCTTTTTGTATTTTCAAATACAGTGTACAGAATTTTTTCTCATGTAATTGCTGCTCAAGTGTAAGAGTTTCATTCCTTTGGTTTAAAATTTCGTCAATTATAGGTAAATTCTAAAATTGAAATATCCTCAAACTCCAAACTGAGTCCTCGCCGCCGAACTCGATTCCCCGTATCGAATCCTCTGAAATGTCTTAATTTCCCTAATCTGAATTCCCCCGAAGCTGAATTCCTCCAAAGCTAATTTCCCCTAAAGCTAAATTCCCCCAAAGCTGAATTTCCCCATACTGAATTTCCCAAAGCTTATTTCCCAGAATTCCCGAACTGAATTTCCCTAAGTTGAATTACCCCAAAGCTGAATTGACAGAATTGTTGAACTGAATTTCCCTAAGCTGAATTCTCCCAAAGCTAAATTCCCCTAAATTGAATGCCCCCTGATCTGAATTCCCCTCATCTGAATTATTCCAAAGCTGAATCCCCCCAAAGCTGAATTCCCTTAAATATCATATAATATTCCCTCGAATGTGGTTCCTGCAAACTGATATCACTCGAAATCTAGACTGAATGCCCCTCAAGTAAAAATGTTCAAGTTTTAAATAAATTCCTTTATTTGAAACCTGCTAAAGATTTCAGACCAGCCACTCTTTTGGCAACCGCCATAGCAACAGCTAGAAAATGCAGGAGTTGTCGAGCTGTCCAAAACTCGAAGTGATCGACCAACCGACACAATATCACCGATTTCGCTACGAGTCAGAGGTAGCTAAAGGGACTCAGGGCGGCTACTTGTACAGCAGGTGCGCGGATGGCAAAAGCCCGGTTCGGTTGCGCTTGTCCGGTCTTGATGTACTCGCTTACAGATCCGTCCGTGTGATTGGTGGCACCGTCAGTTCAGATTTGTATCCGCATCCCTACTTCATGCTGGGCGACAATTGCACCAATGGATTGTATCAATTTACTAAGGAATTAAGCTCGCTTGGTGGCAGAACTGAAGTAACAATTGCGTAAGCTGTCTGTGAATGAGTTTTGTTATAATTAGCTGGTAGCTGGTTTGCCTGTTGATGAAAGCGTTACCGGGACAAGAAACGCGAAAGAGTCATTTGCAAACAACTCACCAGTGAGTCAGTGACTCAAATGACTGTAATTGGACAGAGGTGATTGTTGAGTCACGAGCTTGTACACTTGTAAGAGTCGTGAAAATGTCGTCTAAGAGTCGTTGTGTTGGCGCTTAACTTTGTACTAACTCGATCGAGTCGATTAAATAGCTAGAGTTGTTATATGAGTAAATGGGAAAGTTCTACTTGCGGCTCTTGCACGCCTCAGATACGACTCTATACAGCTCTATAATCATTATAGAAGCACCCCAAATTCGTCTCAGAGTCGCAGACTATAAAACGTCTCAAATTGGCTCTTAGGCGACTCTTTGACGACTTTTTTGTCGACATGTACCGTAACATCTCGTTGTTTTTGAGTCGTCCTCTGAGTCACTTCTTTTCTATTTTATCTGCTACCTACAACGACTCTAAAGCAACCCTTGAGACGACGCAAGTAACTCTGGGGCGCTTCTTGGCCTGGATACCATTTTCATCGGGTAGTTTAAATAAATTATGGTCTAATGATCGTCACCTACATTGCGTATTGTAGGTTGGATAAAGTGTCTCTTGTCTGCGTTAAAAGTGGCAACTTGTCCAATGCACTTCAGCGACGAATTAATCGAAATTTTAATCCGTTTCAAAGTGAGTCAGTTGCACGGTTTCGGTATTTTTTACTTGGAAAGAAAATGTAAAAAAACTGCCAAGACACGAACGGAAGACTTGTCGGTTACAATGCTTTAGCGGTAGAACACACAAAAGAGAACGTCTTTGGCAACATCTTCCTAAATTCCAAAACTAGCCGTGAGACAACTCTGTGGACTCCTGAGTACTTGCACACGCTCACACAGGGTGTACAGCGGCTCTTTGACTTTCTAATCGTCAGGTTCTGTACACCCTCTGTGCCTTGGCCTACACGGGTGTCAACTCCCCGGGCCAGTTTTTGTGTTTGAGTAGCATTTGATCTGCTTTCAAAAAGTCGAGTTTAGAGAGAGACAGAGAGAGAGAGAGAGAGAGAGAGAGAGAGAGAGAGAGAGAGAGAGAGAGAGAGAGAGAGAGAGAGAGCAGTCAGTTTCTCAGAATCTGTAACCTCGAAGGCCCAAGTTCGACTCTTGGTGGTCAGGAAACCACTGCATGAGCTTTTTCTTAGCTTCTAGAAGTAAAAAATGTCAAACTCATTCGTACACTCCAAACTGACATCAAAGTTCGCTATTGAATCGCGTCAGAGTTATGAATGCAAAATTGTTTCTAAAAACAACTTTCAGTGGACCCGTCGCAAGTCGACTATGCCAAGCAGAAGAAGTACCAGAAACCGATTCGGTTGGCTTTTCAAGCGTTCTATATCGATTCGAATAATACCATGATTGCTACGGGGGCTATGGTAGCCACTGAGGAGATTGCGGCAAAGAGTGAGCGACACTTCTTATATAATATACCTGTGTACCTGCATAAGATACAAAAATAATCAAGTAAAGCACAGCTGGTGGCGGTTAGTACTCATCTAAATTGAACTTGTTATTACGTTGGTGTGTTTTTTGACCACATGTAGCCTCAGCAATGTTGAAGCGTTATTATTTGATGATTTGTTATTAAATAAAAGTACAATAAATTACTTTTCGTTAGAAACCAGTGAAAGTTTTGTCGGATCACTTGTGGGGATCTAGGATCACTTAAAAAGATTTGGTATCACTTAATGGATGTGGAATAATTAAAAGAAATCTATAGGATTGCTAAAAGGGGTATGGGATCAGTAAAGGAGTTGTGTGGGATCACTGAAGGGGTTGTGTGGGATCATAGAAGGGGTTGTGTGGGATCACTGAAGGGGTTGTGTGGAATCACTGAAGGGGTTGTGTGGGATCACTGAAGGGGTTGTGTGGGATCACTGAAGGGGTCGTGTGGGATCACTGAAGGGGTTGTGTGGGATCACTGAAGGGGTTGTGTGGGATCACTGAAGGGGTCGTGTGGGATCACTGAAGGGGTTGTGTGGGATCACTGAAGGGGTTGTGTGGGATCACTGAAGGGGTTGTGTGGGATCACTAAAGGGGTTGTGTGGGGTCACTGAAGGGGTCGTGTGGGATCACTGAAGGGGTTGTGTGGGATCACTAAAGGGGTTGTGTGGGATTACTGAAGGGGTCGTGTGGGATCACTGAAGGGGTTGTGTGGGATCACTGAAGGGGTCGTGTGGGATCACTGAAGGGGTTGTGTGGGATCACTAAAGGGGTTGTGTGGGATCACTGAAGGGGTGTGGGATCACTGAAGGGGTGTGGGATCACTGAAGGGGTGTGGGATCACTAAAGGGGTGTGGGATCACTGAAGGGGTGTGGGATCACTGAAGGGGTTTGGGATCACTGAGGGGGTGTGGGAACACTGAAGGGGGTGTGGGATCACTGTACAGTTGGCTGCCACACTGGCAGCTGTGGTTTAAGGTAAATTTCTATTCACATTATCAGTTTAATAACTGCCGTAATTGTTTTCTATTTTCAGGCAAAGAAGCACAGCTGAACTTTTATGGGGTTCATCCAACCGAAGCCCCGGTAGCTGGTCTGACTGACTTCTGGGTCTATTTCGATAAAGAACTGCAACGTGAGTTTTCTTTCTGCAATTTTGCCTTTGATATTTTGATTGAGTAACTTTTAAATGTACTTTTAATTGTAGGCTCGGACTTGGCTTCTTATTCTGCACGAATTGAAGCTGAACCTAATGTTTTGTTTGCTTGCACCATGAAACAGGTGAAAAAGGTAAGCAAAGGTAAATAATTGATTACACCTGCCCTAGTTGGGCCCCAGATGTGCAACCGACAGCTCAGCCGCAGCTATTGTGCGGCGCATCTGAAGGCTGCGTACGGCTGTTCAGTCCAAGGGCTTGGGAGGGGGGGGGGTCGCCACACACACCCTCAATTACCCCAGCTAATGCTGGCACCCATTTTATAGCTGGGTGAACTGAAGCAATGCAGAGTTAAGTTTCTTGCTCAGTTTGCACAGTTTGTTCTTGTGGGATTGGGAATCGAACCCCTAACCTTTCCGTCGTGAGTCCGACGCTCTAGCCACTTAGGCTACAGCGTCTGCAACCCCCTAAAAGGAACTAAACGCTACTAAGAGTAGCTCGTAGTACGTGCGTATGTTATACGACTACTTATGTCGTAGTACGTAGACTGTACAGCCGATCTGTACCGTGAGTTCCAATGTAACACATAGACACATCTGTAAAAGCTTAATTTGTTAGATTTTAGTTGTTACTACCACACAGACCCAACACCTCATGCACCGGTTCCCGCAGCACCTGCTGATTGTCACAAAGCCGGACGTTGCACACTGGTTTGTCGGGGCCAGCGAGAGAATCGCTGCCAAGCTAATCATCTCCGAGACGCACAACGATATCACCTGCGACAGCGAAATCATCCTGTTGAACAGCCCGACTGCTGCACACGCAATGTTCTCGTTAAACTATCTTGCAGATAATTCTGACCAGGGTGAGGCTGAAGCTTATTCTGAAGCGATAAGATTTTGTTCATTTCTCATCTTATATTCATGTTTGATATCTATATTTCAGATCCGCCAACAAAGCGAAAACGTCCGGAGCCTCAGAAGCCCGGAGATGTCGATCTTAGCGATCTGCTAGCAAGTTTCGCTAATCAATAGATCAAAGATGCTTTAAGAAAACGCTGTTTATTATTCAGAAAGGCTTTTTTATTCAGATTGTCATTACTAGTATTCAATACTTTTTTATCTAATCGCGCTGGTCGCTATCATGAATCTTGACTAAATACCCGTTAAAAGCGTTACCGTGACAAAATTGTCTCCCAATACTCACTAGTGACTTTTTAACGACTCAGACGGCCCTTAATATCGGTAAAATTTGAGGTGACTGTGAGGCGCATCACTTAAGTTGCGGAATTGTAAAAGAGTTCGTTCAGAAAATTAGGATTCTATATTAATTAATTTTTTATCAATCGTAAGTTTCATGCGATTTCAAAATTGTAAAACTGCATGGCACAGCTCGACTCGTTAGTTTTATGAATTTATTGTATCATTCTGTTACCTTAGTGCGTCCAAAAAGTTATTAGCATTAAGTTTCAGCTTAATCGGGTTGACAGAGCGAAAGCAATCGATATATTTACTGAGAAACCTACGAAATTAGCAATGCGATTTTAAACTCAACAAAATGTAACAGTTAACGAGCAAACACTTCAAAGTTCCAGAGCTTCAAAAACAGATCACCAATCGTGAAAATGTTCAGAAGAATCTTCATTCCGTCGAATGCACTTGTCATATCGCATCGGCAACTCCTCATCCTCAATCCACGCCGACCACATATCCCTAGGTTGTCGCTCTGATCAGCTGGGCATTCTTGAACTTTCTGAAACTTTCGCCAGAGTCTTAGAGGCTGTCCAAAATGATAATAAAGCAAAAAAACTGCAAAAAATTACCCTCAGAGGTAACAGGAGGTCGATTTGTTAATCTCCTATGTAACTAGTGTTAATTTGATCCAAGCAGTTTCGGAGAATTTTAAAAAAATGCTGACTCAGTTTACCACCCGCTTTTTGATTCGCTTTTGTTCTCTCATTGTTGATTACCACTAGCCGTACATTCTTTACTTGTTTACCTATACTTATTTCGACTAATCTGCGTTGTCTTTATTCCGAAGGTAACTACAGCTGCTAATATCAATTAGTTTTGATACGATTATACTTTCTTCTCCATGGTTATGTTTTTGATAAATTGTTGAATTTTTAATTTAAGCTCTTCATTTCAATTTTCCCCCTTGGACCCCCCCCCTCAGTCTCCGAATTTATCTACCTAATCTTCAATAGACCTCCATGCCTCTGTTGAAGTTTAGGTTTGTAAAATCAATCCCCATGAAGATTCTCCCCGCCCTAACACCCCCATTCCCCATGCCTCAGTTATTGGTAGTTGTGTAGTTGTTAGCCCCCCCCCCTTTGAGACTTGCCCCCCCCTCAGTCTCTGAATTTATCTACCTAAATCTTCAATAGACCCCTATACCTCTATTGAAGTTTAGGTACATAAAATCAATCCCCATGAAGATTCTCCCCACCCTAAAACCCCCCATTCCCCATATCCCGGTGGTTGGCTTTAAGCTACAAAAAAATGAAGCTCAAATTTGAAATCAGCACCATTAAAAACCTCTATAGAGACAAAATTATGATCCTATTGAAACTGCAACTATTTTATCTACCTAAAGTTCAAGAAGTTCCTTTGTTGCAAGCAGACTTTGTATCGGCGATTCTTCAGCTCTTAAACCATCTGAGGCTGGTTCCGCGTCTCAGCATCCGAATCTGGCTATGCTGCTTGCTGCTTTGTTCTTTTTTGCTCTTTAATCTATGGCTAAACCTTCACAGTAAATGATCGATTGCTTTTGCTCTGTCAACCCGATTAAGCTGAAACTTAAGCACTGAATTCATTACATATAGGCCCATGTTTGTGTAAATTTTCATAAAAATCGATTGAACAGATGCAGAGATAGGAGGGGTGTCTAAGAACTTTTTGGACGCATTAAGGTACAAATTTTGAATGCCTTGCGCCAGTTTACTTTGGTAGACTCTAGTAAAAAATGCTAGTTTCTTTTACAATAAAATCAACTAAGATAACACTTGCAAGCTAGTGGTTTCGTTATTTGAAGACACACGAGGTGTCAAACCATCACTTTTTATACTCGCTGTCTCTTTTTTGAGAATTGTCTTGAAATTAACCAAACAGCCATGTTGAACGCATTTCAGCGTTATAACAAATCAATGAAAATTGAACTCTTAGAGCAGCCGAGCGAATATCACAGATTTCGCTACGAGACTGAAGTCTCCAATGGCAAACTGGGCGGCCTGCTGTACGGCAGGACAGGCAATAGGAGCCACGTGAGACTGCGGGTGTCCGGCATTGACCCGCTGCTGCACAAGAGCCTCATCATTATTGGCGCCACCATCAACTCGGACCTGCTTCCTCATCCCTACTTTATGGTTGGAGACAACTGCAGCAATGGGGCGTTTCAGCTCAAGAAGGATGTGGACTCGCTTAGTAACAAGTCGGAGTTCGAATTTGCGTAAGTTTTACAGTCTGCTCAAATTTATCGATTGTTCTTGTTAGGTTGGACTACCCTCCCAGATCCTCAGTTGCTGGGCCAGCCTCCCAGATCCTCAGCTGCTGGGCCAGCCTCCCAGATCCTCAGCTGCTGGGCCAGCCTCCCAGATCCTCAGTTGCTGGGCCAGCCTCCCAGATCCTCAGTTGCTGGGCCAGCCTCCCAGATCCTCAGTTGCTGGGCCAGCCTCCCAGATCCTCAGTTGCTGAGCCAGCCTCCCAGATCCTCAGTTGCTGGGCCAGCCTCCCAGATCCTCAGTTTCTGGCCCGGCCTCCCAGATCCTCAGTTGCTGAGTCAGCCTCCCAGATCCTCAGTTGCTGAGTCAGCCTCCCAGATTCTCAGTTGCTAAGCCAGCCTCCCAGATCCTCAGTTGCTGAGTCAGCCTCCCAGATCCTCAGTTGCTGAGCCAGCCTCCCAGATCCCCAGTTGCTGGGCCAGCCTCCCCGATCCTCATGCAGATGCTGAGTCAGCCTCCCAGATCCTCAGTTGCTGGGCCAGCCTCCCAGATCCGGAGTTGCTGGGCCAGCCTCCCAGATCCTCAGTTGCTGAGCCAGCCTCTCAGATCCTCAGTTGCTGGGCCAGCCTCCCAGATCCTCAGTTGCTGAGTCAGCCTCCCAGATCCTCAGTTGCTGAGTCAGCCTCCCAGATCCTCCGTTGCTGGGCCAGCCTCCCAGATCCTCAGTTGCTGGGCCAGCCTCCCAGATCCTCAGTTTCTGGCCCGGCCTCCCAGATCCTCAGTTGCTGAGTCAGCCTCCCAGATCCTCAGTTGCTGAGTCAGCCTCCCAGATCCTCAGTTGCTGAGCCAGCCTCCCAGATCCTCAGTTGCTGAGTCAGCCTCCCAGATCCTCAGTTGCTGGGCCAGCCTCCCAGATCCTCAGTTGCTGGGCCAGCCTCCCAGATCCGGAGTTGCTGAGTCAGCCTCCCAGATCCGGAGTTGCTCGTCCAGCCTCCCAGATCCTCTGTTGCTGGACCAGCCTCCCAGATCCTCAGTTGCTGGACCAGCCTCCCAGATCCTCAGTTGCTGGACCAGCCTCCCAGATCCTCAGTTGCTGGACCAGCCTCCCAGAGTGTCAGTTGCTGTGCCAGCCTCCCAGATCCTCAGTTGCTCAGCCAGCCTCCCAGATCCTCAGTTGCTGGACCAGCCTCCCAGATCCTCAGTTGCTGGACCAGCCTCCCAGATCCTCAGTTGCTGGACCAGCCTCCCAGATCCTCAGTTGCTGGACCAGCCTCCCAGAGTGTCAGTTGCTGGGCCAGCCTCCCAGATCCTCAGTTGCTGGACCAGCCTCCCAGATCCGGAGTTGCTGGACCAGCCTCCCAGATCCTCAGTTGCTGGACCAGCCTTCCAGATCCTCAGTTGCTGGACCAGCCTCCCAGATCCTCAGTTGCTGGACCAGCCTCCCAGATCCTCAGTTGCTGGACCAGCCTCCCAGATCCTCAGTTTCTGGACCAGCCTCCCAGATCCTCAGTTGCTGGACCAGCCTCCCAGATCCTCAGTTGCTGGACCAGCCTCCCAGATCCTCAGTTGCTGGACCAGCCTCCCAGATCCCCAGTTGCTAATCTCATTCGCTGCCATCTCCCCAGCCTAGAGAAAGTGTCGCTGGTCTGCGTGTCAACCAAAGGCGCCAAGCTGCAGGAGGCAATCGAAAATCGGAAGAAGATCAACTTCAATCCGTTCAACAGTGAGTTGCGGCTCTTCTCATTTGTGTTGCTCCTGTTTGGGCTTCTCATAAATATCAATTAAAAAAACGCTGTACACCCTGTGTGAGCGTGTGCCTGCTTCTGAGTCATGCTTGTCGCTTTGATTTAACCTGATTCAGTCGACTTTTTCCCACAGAAAACATGGATGAAGCCAGGTACAATTCTCGGAATTTGAAGTCAATACGATTGGTCTTCCAAGTTTTCTATACTGATTATAATGACCAGCACCAGCCAACCAATGCCATTGTGACCTCGGATGTCATCACCGATTCTAGTGAGTTCTTGATATTGTTTCTGTTCTGAGATTTGTAAAATAATTGTGCTCTATGATTTCTATGGCATTTTAGGACAGCAAGCTAAACTCGGCATTTTTGATGTTCATCCAAACCTTGCCACAGTCGGTGGCTGCCACAATATTTGGGTGTACTTTGACGACCCACTGCCGCGTAAGATCCTATCGTGCTTCTTTGACACCCTATTTTAGCACCTGACATCTTCCTGACACACTATTGTAGCACCTGACATCCTCATGACACCCTATTTTAGCACCTGACATCCTCATGACACCCTATTGTAGCATCTGACATCCTCCTGACACCCTATTGTAGCATCTGACATCCTCCTGACACCCTATTGTAGCATCTGACATCCTCCTGACACCCTATTGTAGCATCTGACATCCTCCTGACACCCTATTGTAGCATCTGACATCCTCCTGACACCCTATTGTAGCACCTGACATCCTCCTGACAACCTATTTGTAACACCTGACGTCCTCCTGACACCATATTGAAGCACCTGACATCCTCCTGACACCATATTGAAGCACCTGACATCCTCCTGACACCATATTGTAGCACCTGACATCCTCCTGACACCCTATTGTAGCACCTGACATCCTACTGACACCCTATTATAGCACCTGACATCCTCCTGACAACCTATTGTAGCACCTGACATCCTCCTGACACCCTATTGTAGCACCTGACATCCTCCTGACACCCTATTGTAGCTCATGATACCCCACTGTCTTTCCTGACAACCCAGGCTCTCATGACATTCCTGTCCCTCCTGACACCCCAGTCTCTCCTGATAGATTTTCCTGACGCCTGTGACATAAACCTGTCCTGACACCCAATGCCTCTTGAGTTTAAACGCTTGCGCTCATAAGCTATAGACTGTTTACATCAAACCAGACTATCATTTTCAGATGCAGATATTACGTCTTTTAAAGCTGAACTTCAGGCTGAAGCTCATGGCAGCTGCCCTTGCACTGTTAAAGTGGTCAAGAAGGTAAAAATATCTTGCTAATTTTATCACATACATCAGGTGGAAATTTTCGAAGCGTTCTCGTATTCTGAACTTTTTTCTGCAGCATCTGTTGGTGATTTCGAAACCCGACGCTTCCAACTACTTGACGAATCTTAACGAGCGAAACAAATGCCATTTGGTGATCACGGACACTCGGAATGGCATCACGGATCATAGGGATGTTATACTGTTCTATTCTCAGCAGGACAATGACCCTATGCATCTGTTTTGGACTGGTTAGTACTCGGCAGTTCATGTTGGGGCTTGCGATTTTGTAGTCTTGAAATCATTGGTTTGGGTTCATGGCCTTGGGGTCATTGGTTTGGAGTCATGGCATTAGGGTCATTAATTTGGGTTCATGGCCTTGGGGTCATTGGTTTGGGTTCATGGCCTTGGGGTCATTGGTTTGGGTTCATGGCCTTGGGGTCATTGGTTTGGGTTCATGGCCTTGGGGTCATTGGTTTGGGTTCATAGCCTTGGGGTCATTGGTTTGGGTTCATGGCATTGGGGTCATTGGCTTGGGGTCATGGCCTTGAGGTCATTGGCTTGGGGGCATGGCTTTGAGGTATTGGTTTGGTTTCATGGCTTTGAGGTCATGGCTTTGAAGTCATTGGCTTGGTACCATCGCCTTGAGGTCATTTGTTTTGAGGTCATGGCTTTGAGGTCATTGACTTGGGGTTATGGCTTTGAGGTCATTGGTTTGGTTTCATGGTTTTGAGGTCATTGCTTTGATTTCAGGTCCTTATATTGTAAAATTAAGGTCACGTGTTTTGCTTCATGACTTTGGAATCATGGATTTTGGTCATAGTTTGGGTTCATTCAATTTGGTCATCGGTTTGTGATCATCTGATTAGGGTCATTCATAACGTTGAGAAGGTCATAGGTTTGTGGTTGCAGGCTTCAAGAGGAAGTTAATGGTCATCTTTATCATTTCAGACGCTCCGCAGAAGCGCAAACGAGCCACTCCCAGCCAGAAACCCGTGGTGAATATGGACGAGTTTTTGCAAATAGTATAACTCACTACTTACAGTAGTTTACTCAATCTGCGTGTCAGCTGGAATTACAATTATTAACTTTATAGATATTCCGGCTGCTCATTGAGCTGTCCATTATTGTTTCTAAATCCGAAACATTAAGTCGATTCTACCAATATGTAGTGAATTTCGTTTGTTAGAATCCCCGCTTCATATTGTGGCATCTGTTTACTTCTTTTTAAATATACGAGTAATCAAGTGCATTTGAACTTCATTAATGCTTGCTTGAAAGAAACCCCTTTTACTGTAACTTGAATCAATTGGTCAACGCAATCATCAACGCTGCTCGATAATGAAACATTCATTTTTTGGACAAACTATACTCTCGTAAATAAGGTCATTTTTGTTTAAACAGGTAAATTTTTATTCTGTCATGCTTAACCCACTACTAACAGGAGTCAATTAAGTTATGTTTGCTGTTATAATCTTTTTAAAAAAGTACATATAAACATTTTAACCTACTTTTAGTCAACAGTTGGCTGGCTGTTAAATTGTATTTTTTATTTTTTTGCTCGAATTAATTAGCTTCATTAAAAGGCAATCATTTTGACAAATGAGGGATCGTGACCTTAACATAGGTGATCCTGACCTCAACATGAGGCTTCATGACCTCAACATGATAGATCATGACCTCAGCATTAAGATCATGAACTCAGCATTAAGAATCATGACCTCAACATGAAGAATCATGACCTCAACATTAAGAATCATGACCTCAACATGAAGAATCATGACCTCAACATGAAGAATCATGACCTCAACATGAATCATGACCTCAACATTAAGAATCATGACCTCAACATTAAGGATCATGACCTCAACATTGAAGAATCATGACCCCTCAACATTAGGAATCATGACCTCAACATTAAGAATCGTGACCTCAACATTCAGAATCATGACCTCAACATTCAGAATCATGACCTCAGCATGAAAGGTCATGACCTCAGATGGAGCGCTATCACATCAGACAGAATCTATCCCATTCCACTCATGCAACATGTCGGCAGAGCAGCAGCAGCCCTGTGACTGGCCGTCAATCTCTGTACTGGAGCAGCCGGCCAGTCATCACAGATTTCGCTACGAATCTGAGGCTCCGGGCAGCCGTCTGGGCGGCCTGCTCTCTATGGCCGGTCTGGTGGAAAATCCAGCTGTGTCCGACTGCGGATTACTGGCCTGGATCCCGACAGGCATAAAGAGATTGTCGTTCTAGGTGGCACAGTGAATCCGGAGCTCTATCCGCACCCTTACTACATGGCTGGGGATAACTGCGAACCAAACGGCCTGTTTTGTTATCGACGCCCTGTTACGGCGACTGAGATGACTGTCAGGTTTGTTGTAATTGGTTTTGAATTTTAGTGCGCCGATATGTATCGAAAGTTTATAAATTATTTTTAACATCACCGATATATATTGAAAATTTCAATTGAAAGTCTCAAATAGATTCTAAACCCCAACCGATATGTATCGAAAGTTTCTTAATTTGATTTTAATCCTCAACCAATATGTATCGAAAGTTTATTAATTTGATTTTTAACCTCAACCGATATGTATCGAAAGTTTATTAATTAGATTTTAAACCTCAACCGATATGTATCGAAAGTTTATTAAGTTGATTTTTAACCTCAACCGATATGTATCGAAAGTTTATTAATTTAATTTTTAACCTCAACCGATATGTATCGAAAGTTTATTAATTAGATTTTAAACCTCAACCGATATGTATCGAAAGTTTATTAATTTGATTTTTAACCTCAACCGATATGTATCGAAAGTTAATCAATCTTAATTAGATTTTAAACCTCAACCGATATGTATCGAAAGATTATTAATTAGATTTTAAACCTCAACCGATATGTATCGAAAGATTATTAATTAGATTTTAAACCTCAACCGATATGTATCGAAAGTTTATTAATTTGATTTTTAACCTCAACCGATATGTATCGAAAGTTTATAAATTATTTTTAACATCACCGATATATATTGAAAATTTCAATTGAAAGTCTCAAATAGATTCTAAACCCCAACCGATATGTATCGAAAGTTTCTTAATTTGATTTTAATCCTCAACCAATATGTATCGAAAGTTTATTAATTTGATTTTTAACCTCAACCGATATGTATCGAAAGTTTATTA
The DNA here is from genome assembly GCA_002269645.1 of Macrostomum lignano. NCBI lineage: Eukaryota > Metazoa > Platyhelminthes > Macrostomidae > Macrostomum > Macrostomum lignano. Next base: position 146,458 of record NIVC01000278.1, read on the forward strand.
ATTTGATTTTTAACCTCAACCGATATGTATCGAAAGTTTATTAATTTGATTTTTAACCTCAACCGATATGTATCGAAAGTTAATCAATCTTAATTAGATTTTAAACCTCAACCGATATGTATCGAAAGATTATTAATTAGATTTTAAACCTCAACCGATATGTATCGAAAGTTTATTAATTTGATTTTTAACCTCAACCGATATGTATCGAAAGTTTATTAATTAGATTTTAAACCTCAACCGATATGTATCGAAAGTTTATTAATTTGATTTTTAACCTCAACCGATATGTATCGAAAGTTTATCAATCTTAATTAGATTTTAAACTTCAACCGATATGTATCGAAAGTTTATTAATTAGATTTTAAACTTTAACCGTTATGTATCAAAAGTTTATTAATTAGATTTTAAACCTCCCGGTTGAAAAAAATAATGGATTAGCCCATTGAAATTGGCCCGCTCATCTGCCACTTCGTGTCAGAAAAGCCCGCTCTAAAAGCCCGCTCATTTTTCCAAATCAACGAGTCTCTCAAATCGGCCCGTTCCACGGCCCGCTTCTGGGCCCGCTGGCTGGCCCGCTGGTTGGCCCGTTCTAAACCGGCCCGCTGGCTGGCCCGTTGTTTGGCCCGGTGGCTGGCCCGTTGGTTGGCCCGCTCACTGGCCCACTCATTGACCCGTTCTAAACCAGCCTACTGGCTGGCCCGCTGATTGGCCCCCTCATTGGCCCGTTCTAAACCGGCCCGCTGGTTGGCCCGTTGGTTGGCCCGCTGATTGGCCCGTTCTTAACCGGCCCGCTGGTTGGCCCGTTGGTTGGCCCGCTCATTGGCCCACTCATTGACCCGTTGTAAACCGGCCTGCTGGCTGGCCCGCTCATTGGCCCGTTCTAAACCGGCCTACTGGCTGGCCCGCTGATTGGCCCCCTCATTGGCCCGTTCTAAACCGGCCCGCTGGTTGGCCCGTTGGTTGGCCCGCTGATTGGCCCGTTCTTAACCGGCCCGCTGGTTGGCCCGTTGGTTGGCCCGCTCATTGGCCCACTCATTGACCCGTTGTAAACCGGCCTGCTGGCTGGCCCGCTCATTGGCCCGTTCTAAACCAGCCCGCTCATTGGCCCGTTCTAAACCGGCCCGCTCATTGGCCCGTTCTAAACCGGCCCGCTGGTTGGCCCGTTGGTTGGCCCGCTGGCTGGCCCGCTCACTGGCCCGTTCTAAACCGGCCCGCTGGTTGGCCCGTTGGTTGGCCCGCTGGCTGGCCCGCTCACTGGCCCGTTCTAAACCGGCCCGCTGGCTGGCCCGTTGTTTGGCCCGCTGGCTGGCCCGTTGGTTGGCCCGCTCACTGGCCCACTCATTGACCCGTTTTAAACCGGCCTGCTGGCTGGCCCGCTCATTGGCCCGTTCTAAACCAGCCCGCTGGCTGGCCCGTTGGTTGGCCCGCTGGTTGGCCCGTTCTAAACCGGCCCGCTGGTTGGCCCGTTGGTTGGCCCGCTGGTTGGCCCGCTCACTGGCCCACTCATTGACCCGTTGTAAACCGGCCTGCTGGCTGGCCCGCTCATTGGCCCGTTCTAAACCGGCCCGCTGGCTGTCCTGTTGGTTGGCCCGCTGGTTGGCCCGTTCTAAACCGGCCCTCTGGTTGGCCCGCTGAACGAACAAAAAAAATAAGTAAAGAAGCAAAATAAGCATGAGATTTCTAAGTCAGACCGATGAGCCGTACAATTAGCTTTTTTATAAAAACCGGGAATATACTTCATCGGATCTGGTAAAAACAAAGAGATGTTAAGGTTAAAATTGAATACTAGTATTTTTTCATGGTGGCACGAATAGCTAAAAGAGCTAATATAGCTAATAGAGCTATCTGAGCTAAAAGAGCTAATATATAAAAGAGCAACCCTAGCCTCAGAGTCTATTCTCAACCCAAAGTAATGTTTGTCAGCATAGTGAAAAATTGTCACCACAATCGAGGCCTAGTCTCTACTACTCGCTTTCCTCTTCATTTTCTGCGCAGGCGCCACTTTTCGCAGACGAACTCTCCCGATCCCGTACGGTCCTGGCTGTACGGCGGAAGACCTCGCCGAGTTCGGCGTCTGTGAATAGTTTTTTGTCCTCCTCTGAGACCAGTTTACTGGCCAGGTAGGACCGTATGGCCGCCTTCTTGGAGCTATCCAGCTCAACCCGGTTGGCCGCTTTCTCTCCTTTCACCTGTCGACCAGCCCAAGATGCGGTTCGCAGGTCTTGCTCAGGGCACACAGCAAGTATGACTAGCCGAATGGCTCGTCTGCGAATCTTGTTATTGTTTGCGGCTTTTCGCATTTCAACTGCTGCGGCTTCCAATTTTGTCAGGGCCAACGGACAAACCGTGACACCGGGAAATGCAGCTATCAGCGGCACACGTTTCGACGACTGGTTGCCCATCATGGAGGTCGATATATTTGCGATTGCCGTCGCAATGGCGTGGCTCACAAATCCACTGGTAAGCTGCGATGACGTCGAGCCACTTGGCTCGGCATCGATGCCGATATCGGCAGCAGCTGATGACGACTCTCCGGGTGCAGTACTCGAACCAGCGACCAACGTTTCGTAGTCACTAATAGAGCGCACCAGACTTTCGAGGTGGCTGCATGATTCTGTAGTTCTACGTGCCACCTCGTTGGCCGACCGCGCCTGCGCCGTGACGAACCGTAGCGTCTCAAGTATCTGAGAATTCGCATGCATGGAACTTGCAAGACGGGTGTCATACTTTTGCAGCACGTCATCTTTCTGTGCCAGTTCCTGTTTCAGCTGCTCATTCTCAGACCGAATGGCCTCATTCTCAATCTTCAGGTTGGCTGCATCAGTTTCAGCAGCCCCCCGCTTGTCCGTCTCTTCTCGATTTGCCTCACGTAGGTCACGACATTCGATGTCGAGGTTCCGGCAGCGCGGGCATCCGGCATCAGGGTGATTTATAACGGGTTGCACGCGCCTATAGGCGCCTGCAGAGCCCGACCCCATTAAAGTTGCCGATTTGGCCAGGTTGTCCCGGGCAGCGTAGGCGGACTTCCTATCCGGAAAAGGCCCGGCTGTCAGGAAAGCGTCGAAAGTTTTTGCACTCGGGCTATGGCCAGTCCGTACTTGTACTTTAACGCCGACTGTTCGTGTTACGGGGTCCGGGTCGACGATGCACTTTTGGTCGATGGCCATAACTTTGCCGGTGTTAGTGTACGTGAGCACCCACCAAATAGCTTTGTGGATGACCATGACACGGGGCGCCTTAGCCTTTGGTGGTCCACCGGCCCTATTGCGATGCCGCATCTCCTTTCTCGACTCTAGATCTGGCTCGCTCGATGAGTCAGATAGAGATTCGCGATGCCGATGCCTATCGGCATTGGCTTCGGCTTTCCGTTTTGTAGTAGAGCCGGTCGGCTCCGCGGACACGGCCGTGCTCATATCGGAGCCGATTAGCGCCGTTGAAGTGGCGTCGTGGGCTTTAGGGAGCGTCGTGGGCTCATCTCTGCCGTCGCCATTCAGCTCAGCAGGATTTTCCTGGACGTCAGCAGCTGCAGTTGTTAGGCCAGTATTGGCATCTTTATCTTTCCGCTTCTCTTTTTCGGCCCGATTCTCGTGATCCCTCTTCTTCTTATTCATTCTATCTGTCTTCTTTCCGTCTCCCATTATTCTGCAATGGAGCGGGAAAGGTTTCTTTCTAAATGCGGTTTCATATGACATGCGTCATATGACGCAAGCATGCGTCAGTGTCATGCTAATGAAAGTAAGGAAGGATATTGAATTCCATAACGAAAAATGCAACGCCTGTGCATCTTCTATGTGCAATCGACGCTGACAAGTCGACGCAAGTATACTTTAGCTATGAGACGTTGATGGCATGGAAGCTGGCAAGCTACTGCTGGGAGAAGCGCTACTATAGTAGTACTCGCTACACTACTCATGACATTGAGCCGGCTGGCTCGACTAGAAGTATTTATATAAATAGATCTAGATCTAATAGAGTAGTTACAGTACAATATTGTCAATTATTTAACAGTGACGTACAGCCTATGCTGCCTACAGCTTCTTATCCCGTGTGTTAGACGGCCCGGCGCTAGCACCCGTCAGTGGACGCATGCGCCTCTTGCCATGATGGCGGAGAAGTTAACTCCTCTAGGGCTCAGGTCGTTCGACATGTCTGAAAAGCAAGTATATGTCGTCTGTTATGCACACGCAAGTTTGTCCGACACACATCTGAGCTTGGAGAATCAATACCATGCTGCTGGGCTGTGCAGTGGGAAATTGTTAACTATTTATTACTATTACGTTACTAGTAAGTAGAGACGCTTGACAAACTTGATTAGTGAACGAACGATGATTGACCTGATTGGCCTGTATACGCCACAAATCGTATATATATATGTATATATGAGCAAAGTAAGCAATATAAACTAAATAAGCAGTGCGAAAGCAATATAATCAATACAAAGGCAATGTAAGCAATATAAGCAGTATTAGCAATATGAGCAATATAAGCAATATGAGCAAAACACAGTTGAAGGCATGCTGGAAAAGAGCAATTATGGCATATCCCGTCCCCTTTGAAATCGAGCCGACTGGCTCGATTTCAAAGGGCCAATTTGTCCAATTTCTCCAAATTGCCGTGCTCTTTCTAAAACGTGGCGGTCTTTGTACGGTTTAAGCGGAATCTAATCAGATTCAATAAACTCTATATTCTGTTATACTCTCTTAATTGTGGTGGGCAGAAACGACTAGTGATTGAAGCTGCGGCTAACTACACGTTCCGGAATTACTAACGTGGCCTACATTAATTACTTAAACCGCACATAGGCCGCCCACGTCCCTACAATGGCGACGGCCAGAGTCATGTATAGGACATTCGATTTATGTCCTAAGTACACCAGCCGGTACTCCTGGGCAGCTCGACCGCGTCGCCTTGACTTTTTCAGCACCTTGACCCGATTTTGCACCGGTGGCGTGACACCGGCGGATCCGGCGTGCTCATTAACGGTGCTCACGGCTCGGTCGAAGATGGCCTGGGCGTCGAGCGACAACTCGGTCTTCGCGCCAGCCGGCGCGTCTACGATTCCGCTGTCTCTGAGGTGCGAATACAACGTGCGGACTGCATTAGTCCAGCACGTTGTTTCGCATCCCCGGGACCACAGAAAGATAAAGACACAAACTAGTGTCAAGATGGCATTGCGCATGCTGTCCGAAAATAGTATGCTGTGTTCAGACTCATACTGCCGTAGTTTGTAAGAAGCAGCAGTCATGAACGTCTGCATATCTGTATGCCAGCAGTATGGCCAGTTTTTTCCATTCGCGTACAGCTCACTGCACCACACCGCAAATGCCAGAGTAATTTCCCGTCGCGCCGAGGGTGCCTGCCTTCGGCCTGCTGAGCGGAATCGCTCAGAGGCTCGTTGTACAACGACATGTCGCGAAGCTGTTTGACTACTCCTGTGGCAGCAGACGCAGCTGGGACACAGGTCGAGCCGGTTGGCTCGACACGACCCGTCGCGCCGAGGGTGCCTTCGGCCTGCTGAGCGGAATCGCTCAGAGGCTCGTTGTACAACGACATGTCGCGAAGCTGTTTGACTACTCCTGTGGCAGCAGACGCAGCTGGGACACAGGTCGAGCCGACTGGCTCAACTGTAGCTCCGGCGTCGTCACTACAGTCGTCGTCCCAGTTGCTGCAGGCGCGCGATTTAACTAGCCGTTGCTGCTCGGCATGGGCTGCGTGGATGTCATCCTCACAGTCGTCGCAGTGAGAGGAGCGATAAAAAAAACAATAGTCGGCGAACGCGAAGTATTCCCGCGAATTGCATTTGGGGCATGGTTGCTGGTCCGGCATTTTGATGTCTTAATCTTAATTTGTTTATTTGTTTCTTTTGCCGGTACTTCTTTGTCAGTGGGTCGACTGAAATTAATGCGAAGTAGGTGCACGATTATTGGAACAAAAGGACAGCTGCGTACCGGTTGTAACCTACTATATTGTCAGGTAGAAATAAAGGCGTAAAGTAAGGCAACATATGGATATAGACGTCATGTGACCGACGTTTGTTACTAAATATAAATATAATTTCCTATGATACCACATAGCAATGTGCAGTAGTAAGCAGTATAAGCAATATATATATTATATAAAAAAGCAATAAAAGCAAAACACAGTTGAAGAAGGCATGCTGGAAAAGAGCAATTATGGCATATCCCGTCCCGTTTGAGCGAGGGTGTCCTCTAGCCCTCACCCCTTGTTGTAAACTGTAGTCATAAGTTTTGAATGAACAGGTGACATTTCTACTCAATTTAAAAAGCTTTAGAACTTTCGAATGTTTACTTACTATAGTGATGTGAGTTCTAAGAAATTATATTGTTTTACCAGAAAGCCTGTGCAACGATTTTTCCTTCTTATTGGGACACCCTACGTACAATGAGTACATACAATTCTCACGCTGCGTAAGAAAACTGAATATGGGGGAGGAATGCTACGTAGCGGTCGTTCACACAACACGTAGCGAGTACGTCGTTAGCAGGGATTTCGAAGTAGTATTTGTCAACTGCGCAAAATGGATTGGCACGCAGGCGCCGAACGTGTGCGACTGAGCATCCGCCGTGGTCCGGTTCGCCAGTCAAGCGGTACAACGGATGATTGTCCTCGTGCGGCTCCACAGTCAGAAGGCGGCGTAGGCGAACCCATGCGCAATTGTCCCGGAGTTGAATTTCCTCAATTCTTGCGAATTCAAACGGCTGACGACAGTTAGGGATGAGGACAGTAACAAAGCACGAGGCGGCGCGCTGGTGGATCAGGCGAGGCAAGAATATTTCAATGCGTAGCCCGCTGGTCAGTACTGCTTTGCCATACCGTGTGTCACCGCCCGCCAATTGGCGGCGAATAGGATTGCGCAGTCGCACACCATCCGGCAGTCGAACCTCACCATTTAGTGGTCCCTCGCTGAAGATGTTGGGGAGTTGCAATTCGGCCATCATTTGCCTTCGCGCCAATTGGCGCTGTAGGAGGCCGGCAACTTCGGTGTCAACATTCCTGGAGCCGTGAATTTTGGTGCGAAGATTCGCATGCGACGACTCAAACAAGCCCGCAGACATCCTCCACATTGGCCCGTATAAAGTTACGTACGATACAAAGTGCTCACAAACTTGGTGTGCATTGTACGTAAGGGCCATGTTGGAGTACATCTGAGGCAGCTGACTGTAAAAGTAGTGCAGAAGCCGGCTGGCTTTTATCACTTCCATTAGAGGCGCTCCATCCAATGTAAGCCAGAACATGGCCGTGGACAGTAGCTGAAGGTGCCAGTAGTAGCGGTCGGGCAGGATGCCTTCCATCACCATAGGGCCGTAGACGATTAACCATGCCTCAAGTTCGTGGCCCCGAAACATGCCGAGTTCATGGAAACTTCGGGGAGCACGTTGATGAGACAGGGGTACGTGAATCCGCGAAGAGGCAAGGTCCACATCTGCACGTCGCGAAACTAGATTGGGGTTATGCGCGTGGTACATGTCTGGTTTCTTAGGATGAAACAGCTGTTTCAAAATCCAGTGAACGAGTCCAAGATAGCACTGATGAAGCAGACACGGTGGACACCCATGCATGTAGTCGAAACCGTTTAACTGGTCCAACACTGACACGCACATAACGCCCAGATAGTTGTCCTTGCCGACCGGGATGTTGTGCGCCAGTAGGCGCGTGTCTCGCAAGCTACGAGCGTGCGGTGTAATACAACCGACTGCGGTTGCCAGCGCAACCGCCTCTTCTTTGCCACTGACTGGGTACCGATTGGCACCCAATGATCTCTGCGTCTTCACATAGCAGTTGTCGCAGCCGAACTCTGCATTGTGACGCTTTAGACCGACAACCTCAGCTCTCTGTGGGGCATCCAAGACGAATAGGTACGGGTGCAGTCGAAGAAGACCAGGCGCGTCGCCTTCAGTGCCACCACCTGTGCTGTAGGTGATCCCGATAGACCGGAGCTCATTCAGCTCTCTAACAAGGCCGGGAAGGAAGGTGGATGTCTTGACTTTCGACTTTGCAGCCCAGAAACCACATACGACGATGAAACGCGATTTCATTGCTTCGTGTACTTCGTTGATACTCAAGTACACTGGGCACATTTCCATCAGCGCGTCTGCAAATACTGGAAAGCCGTCGATGTTCACAGTATACGACAGATCTTGCTTCAAGTGTAGCCGAACTGAACGCTTGAAATGCCGATACTCGTCGCAACTGGATACTGAGACAAAATTACGATCTTCAGATGACAAATCGACAGGGAAAGTTACGCTCTGTAGAAGCCGGCACTGTTCAATTAACTGTCTGATTTGCAATTTAAAGTCGGTGGTATAAAACTTGGATACGCCGGCCGGCGACAGTTCCTTGTTACAATAAGTGCAATTTTCACGGTTCTGAGCCTGTGCTGACGTGACCTCAGCACTACAGGAGGAACAGAACAGTCGGGGTGACGATGTAAAGTCGTTCGCGAATGCCTGGACTGTTTTCCGTAGTAAATATACACTACCAGGCAGGTTGCTACCGACTGGCACAGCTGCATGGAAGAGGCGAAGCAGGTCAGCTATGCCTTTCCTTGGCAGAGACTGGCGCTCGCTGAACAAATGCACATAGGCCGCAAACGAATCGTAGGTCAACGGAGAGTCTAGGAAAAGTGCGGCTCCATTTCTCATACGCGGCTGCATATCCATAGCTTCTGGGTTATGGGTGGCTCCATTGCCAACACACGGTACATCCTCATCCTCTGGTGGGCGGTCATCTTCAGTGAAGTCCTCACAATCGTCGCACTGCTCGATGGCGTCAAACGCCATTGGAGCGCCACTCCAATAGTCGTCATCTGGAGCTTCTTCGCCTGGTTCCTCAACGATAGATCTAGAAGATACGTCCTCATCGTCGTTGTCTGAATACTGCGAGCCGGTAGGCTCGACGACCATGGGAGTCTGGACGCCACTGCTACATCCACCTGTTGCCAATGCTGGCTGCCAGCTGCTGCCAACACTGGCTACACTGTTGCTTGTTTGCGCGTCATGAGTGGTTGGTACGTCATGAGTGGTCCGAGTTGCAGTTAGTAAATGGCTCACTGAAGCTTCTGCTCGTGTCGGACGGGCTGTCGCCGCAACTGTCTGTCTGAGTGATTCTTTGAGTCGACTGAAGCGCCGTGCGATGGCAACTGACTTCTTGTCGAGCTCTTTTAGTCGTTCAAGTGACTGAAAATGAAGAAATTGAATACCTGTGTGACTAGGAGAGAATCCGTACTAAAATTGTTAATTAACAAATACCATCATTCTACTATCAGTTTGAATCAGTTTGCTATCTTAGCCCAAGAGCCAACAAAGGGCGAAGCAATGGTTTCACACTAAACTGGGTGATATCTGAAGTACATACGTCACAACTTAGCGCGATATACAAATTGCTGTGGGCGTATAAGGCGATAAAAATAAATAAAATTGACACACTCATTGTACATGTCATCATGAAATTTGTGTATGCACAGTTTATTGGACAGCATTAGTGCTCTACAAATCAAATAATTGCCCGAGCGCCAAGACACCGCAAAAGTTTACACGTACAAGTTTATACACCATTTGATAAGATTATTACGTTCACAACAAGTCAGCGGGCCGGTTTAGAACGGGCCAGTGAGCGGGCCAACCAGCGGGCCGTGCAGCGGGCCGGTTTAGAACGGACCATTGAGCGGGCCAACCAGCGGGCCAACCAGCGGGCCGGTTTAGAACGGGCCAACCAGCGGGCCAACCAGAGGGCCAACCAGCGGGCCGGTTTAGAACGGACCATTGAGCGGGCCAACCAGCGGGCCAACCAGCGGGCCGGTTTAGAACGGGCCAACCAGCGGGCCAACCAGAGGGCCAACCAGCGGGCCGGTTTACAACGGGTCAATGAGTGAGCCAATGAGCGGGCCAACCAACGGGCCAACCAGCGGGCCGGTTAAGAACGGGCCAATCAGCGGGCCAACCAGCGGGCCGTGCAGCGGGCCGGTTTAGAACGGACCATTGAGCGGGCCAACCAGCGGGCCAACCAGCGGGCCAACCAGCGGGCCGGTTTACAACGGGCCAGTGAGCGGGCCAACTAGTGGGCCGAGCAGCTGGCCGGTTTAGAACGGACCATTGAGCGGGCCAACCAGCGGGCCAACCAGCGGGCCGGTTTAGAACGGGCCAGTGAGCGGGCCAACTAGTGGGCCGAGCAGCTGGCCGGTTTAGAACGGACCATTGAGCGGGCCAACCAGCGGGCCGGTTTAGAACGGGCCAACCAGCGGGCCAGTGAGCGGGCCAACTAGTGGGCCGAGCAGCTGGCCGGTTTAGAACGGGCCATTGAGCGGGCCAACCAACGGGCCAACCAGCGGGCCGGTTTAGAACGGGCCATTGAGCGGGCCAACCAACGGGCCAACCAGCGGGCCGGTTTAGAACGGGCCAACCAGCGGGCCAACCAACGGGCCAACCAGCGGGCCGGTTTAGAACGGGCCAGTGAGCGGGCCAACCAGCGGGCTAATCAGCGGGCCGATCTGCGGATCGGTTTCGAGCGGGCCATTAGCGGGCTAATCAGCGGGCTTCAGAGCAGGCCGGGTTTCAGCGGGCCAATTTGTTGTAAAAGGCCTGTAATACGGGCCGATTCGCTTCGGCCCGCTAATGGCCCGCTCAAAAGCCCACTGAGGCCCGCTAAGTTTTTCAACCGGGCCTCAACCGATATGTATCGAAAGTTTATTAATTAGATTTTAAACCTCAACCGATATGTATCGAAAGTTTCTTAATTTGATTTTAATCCTCAACCAATATGTATCGAAAGTTAATTAATCTTAATTAGATTTTAAACCTCAACCGATATGTATCGAAAGATTATTAATTAGATTTTAAACCTCAACCGATATGTATCGAAAGTTTATTAATTTGATTTTTAACCTCAACCGATATGTATCGAAAGTTTATTAATTAGATTTTAAACCTCAACCGATATGTATCGAAAGTTTATTAATTTGATTTTTAACCTCAACCGATATGTATCGAAAGTTAATCAATCTTAATTAGATTTTAAACTTCAACCGATATGTATCGAAAGTTTATTAATTAGATTTTAAACTTTAACCGATATGTATCAAAAGTTTATTAATTAGATTTTAAACCTCAACCGATATGTATCGAAAGTTTATTAATTAGATTTTAAACCTCAACCGATATGTATCGAAAGTTTATTAATTTGATTTTTAACCTCAACCGATATGTATCAAAGGTTAATCAATTAATTTTTTAACCTTACCGATATGTATCGAAAATTTATCAATTAAAGATTTTAAACCTCAACCGATATGTATCGAAATATATAACACTTGATAATTTTCATTATAAATTTCAGTTTAGAAAAGGTTTCGCTAATTTGCGTTGGCAAACTAGGCGCAAAATTGGCTGCCGCAATAAGGAAACGCAACGAACTCGGCTTCAATCCATATGGAAGTGAGTTGCATTGAGTTCATTTAGCTCCTGAAACGTGCAACAAAAGCGACCGGGTGTCACCGAAGGGCATGTGGGGTTGCCCAGTGGTCTGATGTACCAGCGGCCCAGGCTCGATTCCAAAGTGCAGTCGCATTGATCTGGGGACTGAATTGGAATCTCGGCTTGGCTCTGCTCGTGCAATTAACTCCCAGCTTGAGGGCCAACCCAAGGCACAGTGAAGTGTACATGCCATAAACCATAAATAAAGTTTTAGGGCCACTAAACTCGGGGCTAAGGTCATGACCTGTTAGGGCTGATGTACGTCATAACCCATGCAGATTTATGTTACCAAATCGCTAACCTGTTGCAGAGAACTTGCAAGACGTGAAGTACACGTCTAGAAACCTGAACCAGTTGAGACTGGCCTTTCAGCTGCACTTCGTTGACAAGGATGGCGCTCTGCAGGCCAGTCCCCATCAATTTGCTAATGCAGTCACAGATGTTGTTTCCGATATCAGTGAGTTCTTCTAGTCTAAACTGCTATAGCTTATAGATTCTCTTAATTACTTGATTATTTTCAATTGTCTTCATCAAACCGCAGAGCAGCTGGTGAAGCTCAACATTGACTCGGTGCTGCCTCCGGAAGGCAGCTTGTGCGGTGGTCAAGATGTCTGGATCTATTTCAAGGATCCGCTGCCTCGTGAGAGCGCTATTTCATCACTCAATATGTTTTACATGGATATATTTAGTAGATACAGGTATTTTTGCCTCGCTACAAATTGCAGACGAGGACAAGAGCCAGTATCAGGTGAGCCTGTGCATCCCGGACACCGATCTCAGTCAGCCGGCTCGGATTGAAAAATTGCAAAAGGTACTTTGCTTTGTCTGTCTGTCTGTCTGTCTGTCTGTCTGTCTGTCTGTCTGTCTGTCTGTCTGTATGTATGTCTGTCTGTCTGTCTGTCTGTATGTCTGTCTGTATGTCTGTATGTCTGTCTTTGTGTCTGTATGTCTGTCTGTCTGTCTGTCTGTCTGTCTGTCTGTCTTTGTGTCTGTCTGTCTGTCTGTCTGTCCACTCACCCAGCCCCCACAATGCGCCGCCCCGCAGCATCTGCTCTCCATCGTGACGCCAGACCTGCGGCAGACTCTAATCGGCAGCAGTTTCAGCTGCGAGCGCCTCCGTGGCCAGCTAGTTGTGAAGGACCTCCGCAGCGAGGTGGACAGCTGCCTGGACATTGTGCTGACCGACAGCTGCGGCCACTGCGGATGCAGGTTTCTATCTCAAGATGCTGGTGAGTTTTGGGGAAATTTATTTGACTTACATGTAACTGAAATATGAAATTTGACCTTGAAATATGCCTGTTAAACCGGCATAAAACTGTCCCTTTGCAGAGCCGCAGTCCAAGCGCAAGAGACCAGCGGCAGCCGATCTAAATCTCAACTCTGCCGGTGACCCGGCTGTGGTGGATGCTCTGCGCAGCATCGGGCTGGAAGAGGACTTTATGGCCTTTTTGAGTAATCCTTAACTGCCAGTCATCGCAGTTTTTGTGCTCAAATTCAACATAAAAGTTAGGAATTTTATCTTCTAAGAAAAAATCAATATTATTGCTATTATATTAAAGCAGAATTATTTACCCTAATGATAGTTTGGCTTATTGTACACAACACGTGTTGTTTTGATTGATTCTATTAGGATATTCTAGAGATTTACTTGAACGATTTTGTACGTTTTGATCATCTCATTTTTGACTAAACATTGTGACGTGACCAAATTTTAAAGGATTATCAAATCCTTGTTGATAATTTCCTGTGTACAATGTACTTTAAAGCAACCGTACGCCTTATTTTCACCATGCTGTGCTACTTAAAGTAGCAACAGTGTATGTGCCTTTAAAGTTAAATTTTTCAACACGCTCCAGCGAACCAATTACACCAAAGCGCCAGTACTTTTCTTTGAACTATTCAAGGTATAGTTTGCTTTTCGCCTTGTTTATTTATGGTTTGTTAAGAATTTGTCACAACACTTTGGAAAAGAAGAAGACGCCCACTGTTAGTGCGCAAAAACCTCTCAGACTTGACATCTCAGGAATTCCCATGAACCTTGACATCTTAGCGATTCTTACGTTCAAGATGGCGCTTCTTTTATGTCTGACATGACGCTTCTTTTATGACTGACATGACGCTTCTTTTATGACTGACATGACGCTTCTTTATTGACTGACATGACGCTTCTTTTATGTCTGACATGACGCTTCTTTTATGTCTGACATGACGCTTCTTTTATGACTGACATGACGCTTCTTTTATGACTGACATGACGCTTCTTTATTGACTGACATGACGCTTCTTTTATGTCTGACATGACGCTTCTTTTATGACTGACATGACGCTTCTTTTATGACTGACATGACGCTTCTTTATTGACTGACATGACGCTTCTTTTATGTCTGACATGACGCTTCTTTTATGTCTGACATGACGCTTCTTTTATGACTGACATGACGCTTCTTTTATGTCTGACATGACGCTTCTTTTATGACTGACATGACGCTTCTTTTATGACTGACATGACGCTTCTTTAATGACTGACATGACGATTCTTTATGTCTGACATTACAATTATTTTATGACTGACATGACGCTTCTTTTATGACTGACATGACGCTTCTTTTATGACTGACATGACGCTTCTTTTATGCCTGACATGACGATTATTTTATGACTGACATGACGCTTCTTTTATGACTGACATGACGCTTCTTTTATGACTGACATGACGCTTCTTTTATGCCTGACATGACGATTATTTTATGACTGACATAGAAGTTTAACCTACAATAGAAAATATGCCTAATTTGGCCTATCTAGTTATCATAGAATCAGAAAAATAGAATTTTATTTTAAGTTCTTCAGGTGACTCAATTGAGATGTCAACATATAAATAATGATCTAGTCGTCATGGCAACCCGCAGACGCTGCCCCCCTGACAACCAGAGCATGACTGCTCAATGTCAACTCTCCGCCTCCATCGTGGACCAGCCTCAGCAAGAGTACAGATTCCGGTTTGTCACTGAGAAGGCTCGCTCCATCTTGTACAGTCGGCAGCCATACAATCGGTCCAAGTACGTGACCGCCTGTCTGTCCACCGATGCAGCTTCGGCTCCTTACCTGCAAGGCTCCATCTCGGTCACCGTGTCCACCGTCAGCTCGGAGGGTCTCATCCATCCCTACTTCATGATGGGCAGCGGCTGCGAGAACGGCATCTTCCGGGGTCGCTACGAAATGCCCAGCCTCACATTTGAGGATGGCAGGGTCGGGCTGCTGGTCGAGTGAGCAGTAGGGGGGTCATTTGACTATAGATTCTGGGACTTTCAAAAAAATGGGGTATGATGGGGTATATAAATGGGGAATCAGGGTTACTGAGGGCAAGAGGATGGCTCGAATGGTTTGGGATCATTGGCGGGAATGTGGAACCGCTGAAGCAGATTTGGGATCACAGGAAAGGGATGTGGGATCACTAATAGGAATATGGGATCACTGATAGGGATATGGGATCACAGGATAGGGATGTGGGATCACTGATAGGGATATGGGATCACAGGTTAGGGATGTGCGATCATTAATAGGGATATAGGATCACAAGAAAGGGACGTGGGATTACTGATAGGGGTATGGGATCACAAAAAAGGGATGTGGGATCACAGGAAAGAAATATTGAATCACATGAAAGAAAAATAGGATCTATAGGAACATATAGGAAATATAGATAGGGATATGAAATCACAAGAAAAGTATATGGAATCACTGATAGGGATATGGGATCACTGATAGGGATGTGGGATCACTGATAGGGATGTGGGGTCATTGATGGGATATGGGATCACAGGAAGGGATATGGGATCACAGGAAATAAATATGGGACCCCAGGAAAGGGGATGTGAGATCACAGACGGGAGTGTGGGATCACACAAAGTGGATGCGGGATCGCAAGAAAGCGATGTGTTAGGGCTTATAATGAAAGGCATAAGGGAATCACCCTGGGTGTTAAAAACTGGGGAGAGATAATCCATTAATCCATTTTTTATCGCGCAGGCTGAGCGACATCGCTATTTTCTGCGTCAAGCGAAATCACGAGGCCCTGCGCCAGGCCATCGCCAACCGCCTGCAAACTGGCGAGGTGCCGTTTCTCCACCGTGAGTCCCTCAAATTGCAGCAACTTTCTTTCCTATATTGTAGTAATTATTGCTCTACAATGTATACTTTCGATACATATCGGCAGAATTCACCCAAACTGCTCACGACGTGTACACGCGCCATATATCATTGCTGGAGAGCGTGCACCTGGCCTTCGTGTTCCACCACGAGCCAACTGGCAACTGCATTCGAATCGGTACCGAAGCCATCTACAGTGGGTTTCGCTGAATGTTTTTTAACTTGGCCATTTTATTGTAATTCCGTCACTATTCTAAACGAATTTGCTATCTATACTACCCAGGACAGCACAGGGCGGTGCGAATTACACCGAAGTCGCTAATGATGCCCGACTGTCTGCCGATGGTGCCAACTCAGCAAAAAGCTTGGCTGCATATTGAAGGCTTGGCGCGTAAGTAATTTATATGCTGTCTGTCTACTTACAGTAGGCTTATCGAGCATTGTTGTTATATTTTTGAAATCTTGAATAAACAACTCTGCAAATGTAACAAATCCAGGTTCTGGCAATTATAACATGTGGCTGGCAAGCCCGCATCAGGAGGAGCCGATTGCTGATGTTCAGCACAAAGCTGTCAGGGCTGTAAGTCCTTTGTTCTCTGTGTGCTTCTCCTGCTGCTCTGCGTCATCTGGGCCTTTACAACCGAATCCTCCATTGCTGAGCCACCCTTGCCAGCTCCTTAGTTGCTGGGCCAGCTTCCCAGAGTGTCAGTTGCTAGGCCAGCCTCCCAGATCCTCAGTTACTGGGCCAGCCTCCCAGATCCTCAGTTGCTGGGCCACAGCCTTCCAGATCCTCAGTTACTGGGCCAGCCTCCCAGATCCTCAGTTGCTGGGCCACAGCCTCCCAGCTCTTCATAAACCCTCGGCTGCCCGCCCCGCAGAATCTGCTGGAGCTGCAGCTGCAGTTGCCGCCAGCCGTGGCGCTGGCCGAGGCCGAACGAATCCAGTGCGAGCTTCGTTTCGCCGACACCAGCGGCAACAACGAGCTGGCGGCGGATGTCTTCTTTAATCGGCTTGCCTGTCCGCAGTGCAGCAGCGGCCTACTTGACGGGGCATTCGGTGCGGTGTCTCAGCTTCCGCCGCAGCATCCTGAGCGGGAGGAAGAGTCGCCAATTCCGGGTATTTATTTTCATTATTTTTTGCAAAATAATTACATTTTTGCTATGGTTTATACTACTAATTCAACAGCATTCATAAGTAGTATAAACGAAAATGAATTTATAGTTTTTTTCTACGCTTTTTTCTCATTCCTTCAGACGACCTGGACCTGCCTGATTTGGATATGATGGAAATTTCCAAATTCATGGAGGAGATCTCGGAGATCAACGACTTGCCGCCTGTTCAACAGCGGCAGTAGGCAGAAAACCCCAGTTGAACTCTTTGACTCTGATGTTATTCTAGGCGCCAATATTCAATTCCAGAATTATTGATTTTATTCAATAATTTAATCATTTTTTATGTATCGGATATAATGTTGGTTGATTTTGATTTTTGAGGCTCAGTTATTAGCCATTTTTATACACCTGCGACCGGGTGCCAACCTGCAGACGGTTCCGGCTTCCCTTTATTTCTAAGAATCTTACAAAGTACATTTTTCAGCGAATTGCTGAGCAGTAAATGAGCTGTTCAAGATTTTTTGTGTAGCTTTTACTTACAATATAAATTTATGATTCATTACAATTTTATACTATTCATTAAATGCTTGTCTTTGTGTCTTTTTTGCTAGCTGGATTGGAAAGGCCGCTAATACTTAGGCAACGATCTGAGGCCAATGACAGGGGGTGTAAAGCGGGGCTGTCTCACATCTTCAGGCTTCTCTGCTCTTGTGGTTGTGAAGGACAAAACACGAGAGATGGGATGAGAGAAGAGGAGAGAGAAGACGGTAGAAGAGATTAAAGAGTTGAGAAGAGACAGAAGTATTGAGCGGGCTTCAAGGGGGTGATCGGGTTGAGTTTCTGTGGGGTAAGAATCGTGAGATTCTGGGGGAGGGGGGTAAGAATCGTGAGATTCTGTGGGGTAAGAATAGTGAGATTCTGGGAGAGGGGGTAAGAATCGTGAGATTCTGGGGGAGGGGGGTAAGAATCGTGAGATTCTGGGGGAGGGGTAAGAATCGTGAGATTCTGGGGGACGGGGTAAGAATCGTGACATTCTGGGGGGTAAGAATCGTGACATTCTGGGGGGGGGGTAAGAATCGTGACATTCTGGGGGGTAAGAATCGTGAGATTCTGCGGGGTAAGAATCGTGAGATTCTGGGGGGGGGGTAAGAATCGTGACATTCTGGGGGGTAAGAATCGTGACATTCTGGGGGGTAAGAATCGTGACATTCTGGGGGGTAAGAAACGTGAGATTCTGGGGGGTAAGAATCGTGAGATTTGGGGGGGGGTAAGAATCGTGAGATTGGGGGGTTTAAGAATCATGAGATTCTGGGGGTAGGCAAACTGAAGCTAAAACGGCCCAATTGGAGGCCACCAAAACCTCCTAAAAGTGATTGCCAGCTTTTATTTACATGGTTGGATAATTAGTTACCGCAGTCAAGGACTTCTTCAACTTGTTCCGAACGATTTTGTTTTCAGCGAAGACCGTTCTGAGCCGACAGTAGGAGCAAATAAAAGATGCAGTCACTTCTTCAACTGGCCTTGGATCATATCGAGTTCGAGACTGCTCTGCTGCGTCTCTCCCAGCTCGTCATTCGAGGCGACTTTGCTCAGATGCGGCGGCTGGCAACGCGCCAGCTGGTGACCTTCAATACTGACGCAGCTCACCGAACCGTCCTCATGCTGGTTGCCGACGCTCCGGAGACGCCCATTCAGGCTGAGAAGTGCGTCATGTACTTGTTCGACCTGGGCGCCAATCCAAAGTCGACTGACGGCTCGGGCGACACAGCAGCGCACCTGGCAGCCCGTCGGGACCACCTGCGGCTGCTGACGCTGCTGTCGTTCGATGCGAAGTGGCTGCAGAACCGGCGGGGCGCCACTCCGCTGATGGAGGCGGCGCGGACCGGCAGCTGGAGATGCGCCAAGCACCTGCTGCACCTGCTGAGGCAGAAGCAGTTCAACGAGTGCGAGAAGTACGGAAACTCCGAGAGAGAGCGCCTGCTCGGACTCAAAGATGTCGATGGTCGGACAGCGTTGGATTTGGCGAGACTCGGTGACCACTCAGAGCTGGCTAGCGATATTGAGCGGTGAGAGTTGAAACTTTTACTTTCAAGCACAGGAACCTAGGGTGCATCTCATTATCTGTGAATTGGCGTTGCAGGGAGATGCGTCTGGTCGTGAGTAACGAAGGCTACATCTCCGGTCTGACAGATCAGGTGAGTACAGCGACTACAGTGTGAAGCCCCTAGACCACGCTAATCTGGTGCTGGCGCCTCTGGTGCTGGCGCCTCTGGTGCTGGCGCCCCTGGTGCTGGCGCCTCTGGTGCTGGCGCCTCTGGTGCTGGCGCCTCTGGTGCTGGCGCCCCTGGTGCTAAAGCCCCTGGTGCTGGCGCCCCTGGTGCTGGCACCCTGGTGCTGGCGCCTTTGGTGCTGGCGCCTCTGGTGCTGGCGCCTCTGGTGCTGGCGCCTCTGGTGCTGGCGCCTCTGGTGCTGGCGCCTCTGGTGCTGGCGCCTCTGGTGCTGGCGCCTCTGGTGCTGGCGCCTCTGGTGCTGGCGCCTCTGGTGCTGGCGCCTCTGGTGCTGGCGCCTCTGGTGCTGGCGCCTCTGGTGCTGGCGCCTCTGGTGCTGGCGCCTCTGGTGCTGGCGCCTCTGGTGCTGGCGGCTCTGGTGCTGGCGCCTCTGGTGCTGGCGCCTCTGGTGCTGGCGCCTCTGGTGCTGGCGCCTCTGGTGCTGGCGCCTCTGGTGCTGGCGCCTCTGGTGCTGGCGCCTCTGGTGCTGGCGCCTCTGGTGCTGGCGCCTCTGGTGCTGGCGCCTCTGGTGCTGGCGCCTCTGGTGCTGGCGCCTCTGGTGCTGGCGCCTCTGGTGCTGGCGCCTCTGGTGCTGGCGCCTCTGGTGCTGGCGCCTCTGGTGCTGGCGCCTCTGGTGCTGGCGCCTCTGGTGCTGGCGCCTCTGGTGCTGGCGCCTCTGGTGCTGGCGCCTCTGGTGCTGGCGCCTCTGGTGCTGGCGCCTCTGGTGCTGGCGCCTCTGGTGCTGGCGCCTCTGGTGCTGGCGCCTCTGGTGCTGGCGCCTCTGGTGCTGGCGCCTCTGGTGCTGGCGCCTCTGGTGCTGGCGCCTCTGGTGCTGGCGCCTCTGGTGCTGGCGCCTCTGGTGCTGGCGCCTCTGGTGCTGGCGCCTCTGGTGCTGGCGCCCCCTCCCCCAATGAAAAAATCTTATTCGCCCCCTCAAACAAGAGGAACACAGTGGGATCAGTATAAAAACAATGACTGCAAGGCTCAATTGTTAATTACCTATAATTAGCCTCCTGCTTTTGCAGGAAAAAGCCAATCGAAAGCAACTGAAGCTGGCCACGTCTGGTAATTCGGCCGGCTTGCGACAACTGGCCACCCAAGACGGCTACGACTTGCCGGACAAATACGGCCGCCCGGCGCTAATATGGGCAGCTGGCAACAGCAACTGCAGTG
This sequence comes from Macrostomum lignano, assembly GCA_002269645.1. Taxonomy (NCBI): domain Eukaryota; kingdom Metazoa; phylum Platyhelminthes; family Macrostomidae; genus Macrostomum; species Macrostomum lignano. The sequence continues at coordinate 166,654 of NIVC01000278.1, forward strand.
ATGAGTATTTGTGGGAACAGCTGCTGCAGCTGGCAGATCCCACCTGTGCTGACATGTGGTCCGAGAGCTGCCTGCATCACGCTGCCTGGAGCGGCAACTCTGTCGCAGCCTCCGCCCTGCTGTACTCTGGAGCTTCCGTCAATGCCAAGGATGAGCAATCAGTCTCGCCGTTGATGAGGGCCACCATCTCAGCGTCCCCGTCTGCCGCCACCGCTGTCTGTCGGGTTCTGTTGGACTCCGGCTCGGACTGGAGCCTGGAGGACCAGCTGGGCAGGACAGCTCGAGACTTGGCCAGGGAGAATGGCAAAGCTGAACTGGAAGCGCTGCTGCGTGGGTGAGGTTCTTGCAGATGCATTTAATCGGTGTTTTTGATTAGTATGGCTTGTAGCCTTAGCGCTTGGAGCAGGGGTCCGCAACCTCCGACCCGCGAGCCACAAGCGGCCCGCAATGCCTCTCTATCTGGCCTAAGTGGCCTTCGGGTCCTTTGAAACTTTACAATAGCAATGCGGCCTGCTCAAAGTTTGTGTCTCTTCTAAGTTCTCTCCTCTCATCTCATCTCATCTCTCTCCTCTCATCTCATCTCTCTCCTCTCATCTTATCTCCTCTCCTATCATCTCATCTCTCTCATCTCCTCTCTCCTCTCCTCTCATCTTATCTCCTCTTCTCTCATCTCATCTCTCTCCTCTCATCTCATCTCTCTCCTCTCATCTCATCTCTCTCCTCTCAGCTTATCTCCTCTCTCCTCTCATCTCATCTCTCTCCTCTCATCTTTTCTTCTCTCTCCTCTCTCCTCTCATCTCATCTCCTGTCTCCTCTCATCTCATCTTTCTCCTCTCATCTCGCCTCTCTCCTCTCATCTCATCTCCTCTCTCCTCTCATCTCCTCCCCTCTCTCCTCTCATCTTCTCACCTTTCTTCTCTCCTCTCATCTCTCCTCTTATCTGGCCTCTGAATTCTTCTTTATTTTTTCATCTCTCATATCCTCCTTCTTCTCTCTCCCCCATTCCATCTCCTTTCCACTCTCTCCTGGCCCGCAGCAATCATCAAGACTCTTTATCTGGCCCCTGAAGTAAAATAACGGATGCATTTGTATGGATCTGTAATGCATCTCTGTAAAATTGTCGACAACTGGGTTAGAGCGTCGCACTTACGACTAAAAGATCTCGGGTTCGATTCTCGACTCACTCGGAACAATTTGTGTCCTTCCTTGAGCAAGACACTTAACTCTGCATTGCTTCAGCTCACCCAGCTGTAAAATGGGTGCCAGCATTAGCTGGGGTAATTGAGGGTGTGTGTGACCCCCCAGTCCTTGGTCTGAGCAGCCGTACGCAGCCTTCAGATCTGCTAATTTGTGCAAGGTGTACTCTTAATAAATTATTATTATTATTAATCTGAGTACTTTCGCTCTATTATATCTATTAATCATTGTTTCAGGTGCGAAACCAAAGTCTACTTTGATGAGCCCCTTGAACTGCCGTAAGTCAATCTGACTATTATAGCAGATACGACGTGAGAAGAAGAGTTTTTAACAAAATAGCGTGAAAAGTGCATACCCCGAGGGGTCGAAGCCCATTCCGCTAACCCCTGGCGACCTGGGAGATCCGGTGGTGCCGGTGTCCGCAGCGCGGTCCCCCTCCGGAGAGTCCAGAAAGGTGGATTGTCGCTCGCCCGGTAGCCCTTCGGTAGCGGACGAGCTGGCAGAGATTCTCGGGGGCCTGAAAATGTACTGAGTAAAGGCGGGGCATTCACAGTTGAAGTGCTCCACATTCTACACCTTGCTACGGATTTTTCGTAGAGCCATGCATCCCGTTAAAAATTTTACAATGGCAAGAATCGCTAAAGAGTCATTCCAAACAACTCTCTAGTGACTCTAGCCACTCTGGAGCAACTCCTGTGACTTTTTAGCGACTCAAACGTTGCGTCACAAGCGCGTCACGTCAGTTGTAGAATCGTAAAAGAGTCATTCCAAACAACTCCCTAGTGACTCTAGCGACTCTGGAGCAACTCTTGTGACATTTTAGCGACTCAAACGTTGCGTCACAAGCGCGTCACGTCAGTTGTAGAATCGTAAAAGAGTCATTCCAAACAACTCCCTAGTGACTCTAGCGACTCTGGAGCAACTCTTGTGACATTTTAGCGACTCAAACGTTGCGTCACAAGCGCGTCACGTCAGTTGTAGAATCGTAAAAGAGTCATTCCAAACAACTCCCTAGTGACTCTAGCGACTCTTGAGCAACTCCTGTGACATTTTAGCGACTCAAACGTTGCGTCACAAGCGCGTCACGTCAGTTGTAGAATCGTAAAAGAGTCATTCCAAACAACTCCCTAGTGACTCTAGCGACTCTGGAGCAACTCCTGTGACTTTTTAGCGACTCAAACGTTGCGTCACAAGCGCGTCACGTCAGTTGTAGAATCGTAAAAGAGTCATTCCAAACAACTCCCTAGTGACTCTAGCGACTCTGGAGCAACTCTTGTGACATTTTAGCGACTCAAACGTTGCGTCACAAGCTTCTTAAACGCGTCTTAAACTACTATGGGGCGACCCAAGTGACTGGGACGCTTCTTGGCCTGGGTACCGTTCTCATCGGGCATGACCAGAAATTCACCATTTTAACTGCGGATTTTCAGAGAGGACCACCCGCCATTCTTAGAGGACTGGGAAACTGGCCGACTTATTGGTCGAGGAGGCTTCGGCGAAGTCCACGAAGTTCTGACAGATACGGGCATCAGGTGCGCCGCCAAGACTCTCAGACTGCCTGTGCATCTCGGGGACCAGCTGGACTTCATTAGAAAGAAAATCGAAAGCGCTATTGAGAGCGAGAGCAACCTGTGCCGACTGCGGCATCCCAACATCGTCAGGTTCTTGCACATGGCTCAGCCGGAGCCCGCCACAGTCGTTGTGTTCATGGAGCTGCTGGACGGGCGAAGCTTGGAGAGGTTCATCGACAACAAGCCGCTGGATGAGGCAGTCGTTCGTTCCTTCAGCAAGCAGGTGAGAATTTCTGCATTTTAAGCCTAGGTTGAGTTGACTTTTTTATATTCAAAACTGTCGACCGACCGCTTGCAGATCTGCAGCGCGCTGCTCTACCTGCACAGCCGGCGGCCGCCCGTGATCCACAGAGACATCAACTGCTCCAACATCATTGTCCTTACCGACAACACGCGCATCAAGCTGATCGACTTCGGCCTGTCAATCAAGCTGGAGAAATCAGTCAGCCACATCTCGGCCACAACTCAAACGCCTGAAGGCACTTTGAACTTCATGGCACCAGAGCTGCTTGGAGCTGGTGAGGCTGACAGACCGCAGTACAGCAGAGAGTCGGACATCTGGGCGTTCGGCTGCTCGGTCTTCCAGATGGCCACCGGCTCTCGACCCTTCGCTGACGTTCCAACAATCTTTCAAGTTGCTGTGCGACTCGAAAGAAGCGGAGCCCCCGCTATTCGTGACGGCTGCTCTGTTGAGCTGAAGGATTTCTACAGCCAGTGCACCGCTAGAAATCGCATCGAGCGCAAGCCAGCGGATGAGCTAATGAAGCACCAGTTTCTGGCGAGTAGAAAGTTGGACAAACGAGGCCTGATGAATCTGTCTCTTGATGACGGACATTTTATTAAGCAGCCTAAGCTGGACTAGATCTATGACTAGGCTGTGATTCTTTGAAGACTCTCTCTCTCTCTCTCGCTGGAGATTCTTTGCTTGTCTTTCCACTAAAGTGTCCTCAATGAATTGCCTTTGCTCTGAAGTGCCCTTAATGAAGTGTCTTTGCACTGAAGTGTCCTCAATGACGTGTCTTTGCACTGAAGTGTCCTCAATGAAGTGCCTTTGCTCTGAAGTGTCCTCAATGACGTGTCTTTGCACTGAAGTGTCCCCAATGCAGTGTCTTTGCACTGAAGTGTCCTCAATGAAGTGCCTTTGCTCTGAAGTGTCCTCAATGAAGTGCCTTTGCTCTGAAGTGTCCTCAATGACGTGTCTTTGCACTGAAGTGTCCCCAATGCATGTCTTTGCACTGAAGTGTCCTCAATGAAGTGCCTTTGCTCTGAAGTGTCCTCAATGAAGTGCCTTTGCTCTGAAGTGTCCTCAATGAAGTGCCTTTGCTCTGAAGTGTCCTCAATGACGTGTCTTTGCACTGAAGTGTCCCCAATGCAGTGTCTTTGCACTGAAGTGTCCTCAATGAAGTGTCTTTGCACTGAAGTGTCCCCAATGCAGTGTCTTTGCACTGAAGTGTCCTCAATGAAGTGTCTTTGCACTGAAGTGTCCTCAATGAAGTGTCTTTGCACTGAAGTGTCCTCAATGAAGTGTCTTTGCACTGAAGTGTCCCCAATGCAGTGTCTTTGCATGAAGTGCATTTGCCACTGATGTGATGTATTCAGGTTCATATATCCTATATCATAATTTCTACACAGTAAAATTATTTTAATTTAAAATATTAAAAATTATTATTCCGCTCTCCTGCTTGGCAGCTACAATATATGTATTCTGTGAACCGATATGTTTAAACTTGAATTGTTAAACGGTTTTGAAACGTTTTTCGATGTTTAGTTGTCAAGAGCCCGAGATTCTAATCTCTCTTTCTTAGAATTTTCGATTTTTGAAATCGCACATAAGTTTTGAGTTTATTAAAAGAGATGCGTAATTTTTGTCTCACTTTTATGTAACAACCATTTTTTATAATTGCCTTCTTTTTCCTTTCAGATTATTTTTTTGCGCCTGTGATTGTGTTGAAAATAATACAAATATATGCAGTAGTCAATAATAAATAATCTTCAATTTGATTTTCAATTGAATGTTGAAAATCTTTGCAGACACATATTTTTCATAGAGTCTTGAGTGTTGAGTGATCCCGTGAACCTCAGTGATTTCACACTTCTGAGCTCTGTTGGAAATGCACGGGAGCCGTCGGAATGCAGTGTTGCATTGACAAAAACTCGGGTCGCCTTCTTCCCTTTTCACTTTTTCTTTCTCCTCTCTCTCTCAGAAAGATTCAATTTTGTATAATCTATTGTCTATCCATTACCGTTAAATATTAGTCTCAATTGCTAAGCGATGTTGCTTTTAGCTCTTGGTGCAGAGCTGTGTTTAATAATTGAAGACGCCATTGCGCAGCGCATCTGATGGCTGCGTACGGCTGTTCAGTCCAAGGACTGGGGGGTCGCCACACACAGCCTCAATTACCCCAGCTAATGCTGGCACCCATTTACTGCTCGGTGAACTGAAGCAATGCAGAGTTAAGTGTCTTGCTCAAGGACACAAATTGTTCCGAGTTGGGTCGAGAATCGAACCCCCGATCTACTCTCGGAGATGATTGAGTCGTGCTCTCCATCACCATAAATCTGAGATGATTGAGTCGTGCTCTCCATCACCATAAATCTGAGATGATTGAGTCATGCTCTCCATCACCCCTAAACTGAAAGATGATTGAGTCATGCTCTATCACCATAAATCTGAGATGATTGAGTCATGCTCTCCATCACCCCTAAACTGAAAGATGATTGAGTCATGCTCTATCACCATAAATCTGAGATGATTGAGTCATGCTCTCCATCACCCCTAAACTGAGATGATTGAGTCATGCTCTCCATCACCCCTAAACTGAGATGGTTGAGTCATGCTCTCCATCACCCCTAAACTGAGATGGTTGATTCATGCTCTCCATCACCCCTAAACTGAGATGGTTGAGTCATGCTCTCCATCACCCCTAAACTGAGATGGTTGAGTCATGCTCTCCATCACCCCTAAACTGAGATGGTTGAGTCATGCTCTCCATCACCCCTAAACTGAGATGGTTGAGTCATGCTCTCCATCACCCCTAAACTGAGATGGTTGAGTCATGCTCTCCATCACCCCTAAACTGAGATGGTTGAGTCATGCTCTCCATCACCCCTAAACTGAGATGGTTGAGTCATGCTCTCCATCACCTCAAACTTTTATGGTTTCAAGAGATGCCATGAGAACTTGAGCCGGGATTCTACTCCATCCAACATCAAGTTCAAGGACAATTAAATTCTAAAAAGTTGTATCGTGAGATTTTTGTGGACTGCAGTCTGGTCAGACTTTGAAGACGTTTATGATTCGAGCTATACGCTACGAGTATATATAATTGTTATTTAAATTAAGAAAGGCATAGTTGTCTACTTGCAGTAGCGAGGAGCGATAGATACAGAAAATTACATGTGTTGAACATTTTACTCGTATTTGACCAATTAGACACAGGCAGCTCTCTTAGCGCACCTCTCATGGAGGCTCTTCAGACAAAGCTACAAATAGTATAAGCCTGATGCAGAGAAGACTCCGGTCCGGCTGCTGCCCCGCTGTGAAATCTGCAGAGTTTATGCCCGGAAAATAAACGGATAAGCCTGTCGTAATGTCTCGAGATGAGTCGACCTCTGCTGCAGACAGTGAAGTGAGTTTGAAATCAAATGACTTGCCTGTAAAGCAGGGGCCCCCGAAGCCTCTCTATGCGGACCTCGGATCCTTTGAAACTTTATACATTAACTATCAGGCCTGCTCAATACTCTTGTCTCTTTTCAACTCTTCTCTCCCCTCTTTGCTTGTCTGTCATCTGTCATCTTCTATTCCCTCTCCTCTCCACTTTCATCTGGCCCGTAGCCATGGGCTCGATTGTCTACATTGTCTACAATAAAAAATTTATTGACGAGACTTTAAATTTTCACGCCGCAGGATCTCCCAGCACATCATCAGGCAGGCACCGAAGTCTCAACAGCTGCCCTGGAGACTCTCGCCCAGTCCGTCATCCAAGGTGACTTTGCTCAGGTGCAGCGGCTGGCAACGAGCCAGCTGGTGAGCAAGCCTGATGCCGCTAACCGAACCGTCCTCATGCTGGTTGCCGACGCTCCGGAGACGCCCATTCAAGCTGAGAAGTGCGTCATGTACTTGTTCGAGCTGGGCGCGAATCAAAAATCGATTATTGATGACTCGGGCGACACGGCCGCGCACCTGGCAGCCCGTCGGGACCACCTGCGGCTGCTGATGCTGCTGTCGTTCGATGCGAAGTGGCTGCAGAACCGGCGGGGCGCCACTCCACTGATGGAGGCGGCGCGGACCGGCAGTTGGAGATGCGCCAAGCACCTGCTGCACCTGCTGAGGCAGCGGCAGTTCTACAAGCCTCAGGCCGGCAAGCCCAGCAACTCTGTGAGAGAGCGCCTGCTCGGACTCAAACATGTCGAGGGTCGGACGGCGTTTGACCTGGCAAGGATCAATGGTCACTCAGAGCTGGCCAACTATATCAAAAGGTGATGGAGGAATTGTTTATTTGTATTTTGCAACCAAACTTTACGAATATAATGTCAATTATTCTGTTGCAGAGAGATGCGGCTGACTGTTGATGCCTATGACTCTATCACTGGTCTAACAGAAAAGGCAAGTAGCAACTTTCGTATCTATTATGCAACTTGTGAGATTGTTATCGAATGCTCCACGGTATCTTTCTGTAGGAACTGGCGGAACAAGGAGAACTGGAGAAGTTGATCAGAGCGGGCGACTGGACTCGTCTCCGGCAGAAGGTAACTCGAGCCAACTGCGACCTGCCCGACAGTTCCGGCTTCACCGCCTTGATCAGAGCTGCTCAGAGCAGCAACTGCAATGACGAGGCTCTGTGGGAGGTTCTGGTGCAGCTTGGCGACCCCACTGTGCAGAAACATTATCTCGCACCTGCCTGCACTGGTCAGCCAGCAGTGGAAATTCCGTGGCAGCCTCCATCCTGCTGGCTGCTGGAGCCTCCGCCAACGCCAGGGAAGACAGAAACAAGTCCACACCGCTCATGCAGGCGGCTCTTTATGCGCCCAAAGAGACCGCCGTCCAAGTCAGTCAGATCCTGCTGGACGCTGGGTCCGATTGGAGTCTGAAGGACAGCTGCAGCAAGACGGCTCTGGATTTGATCAGGTCCGATGGGAACCCAGATCTTGTTGAGCTGCTCCAAAAGTGAGTTTTCTTGGAACCTTGTAGTTCAGAATTAAATTAATTCAGTTTTTTTGGCTCAAACACTTTATGCACATTTTTAACCTACCAAAGCGTCACTTCGACCACCGTATTGCCTGTTTGTAGGTACAAGGGCAAGAAGTTCTATGAGGAGCCTTTGAAGCCACCGTAAGTTCCCCTAAACACCTTGAGCTGAGGGTGAACTAGTGCACATGTATAGGCTACAGGAACAGCTACAGTACAGGGACAGCTACAGTACAGGGACAGCTACAGTACAGGGACAGCTACAGTACAGGGACAGCTACAGTACAGGGACAGCTACAGTACAGGGACAGCTACAGTACAGGGACAGCTACAGTACAGGGACAGCTACAGTACAGGGACAGCTACAGTACAGGGACAGCTACAGTACAGGGACAGCTACAGTACAGGGACAGCTACAGTACAGGGACAGCTACAGTACAGGGACAGCTACAGTACAGGGACAGCTACAGTACAGGGACAGCTACAGTACAGGGACAGCTACAGTACAGGGACAGCTACAGTACAGGGACAGCTACAGTACAGGGACAGCTACAGTACAGGGACAGCTACAGTACAGGGACAGCTACAGTACAGGGACAGCTACAGTACAGGGACAGCTACAGTACAGGGACAGCTACAGTACAGGGACAGCTACAGTACAGGGACAGCTACAGTACAGGGACAGCTACAGTACAGGGACAGCTACAGTACAGGGACAGCTACAGTACAGGGACAGCTACAGTACAGGGACAGCTACAGTACAGGGACAGCTACAGTACAGGGACAGCTACAGTACAGGGACAGCTACAGTACAGGGACAGCGACAGTACAGGGACAGCTACAGTACAGGGACAGCTACAGTACAGGGACAGCTACAGTACAGGGACAGCTACAGTACAGAGACAGCTATAGTACAGGGACAGCTACAGTACAGGGACAGCTACAGTACAGGGACAGCTACAGTACAGGGACAGCTACAGTACAGGGACATGTTACAGAGCAAGGTTAGCGGCAATGGACTGTTTTATATAGTTCCATTCCATAAAAGCTTATTTTTGTACGCGATTCGAATTCAAATAAACACAGACACGAAGACCCGCCGTTCATGGAGCGCTGGGACGTAGGTGACCTCATCGGCAGAGGAGGCTTTGGCGAAGTTTACAAAGTCCTTACCGACAAAGGCATCGAGTGTGTTGCGAAAATTATTAAAATGCCTGTCAGTCAATTGACTGCTGATCAATATGCTCAAGATCGTACAAAGATCGATAAAGCGGTCGAGAGCGAGAGGAACCTGTGCCGACTGCAGCACAGAAACATTGTCAGATTCTTGCACATCGCTCAGACTGAGCCTGCCACAATCGTTCTGTTCATGGAGCTGCTGGAGGGAAAGACCTTGACTTGACTTTGACTTAGCTGCAGGGCTGTCCCGGAGGGGACACAGCGGGAAGGCGCGGGCGCCCATTCCGCTAGTCCCTGAACGGCCGACGCGTCGCTATGGACGGAGGGTTGGCGCCGCCCAGGGAGGTCCCCCAGTGTCGCCAGCAGCTATGGTGCTCTCTGGAAAGGAGAGTTCAGCCCTGCGGGTGGCCCGAAGGTAGCGCATGAGCTGATTAAAGTTTTCGGGTTTGCACGCTTCAGTAATAGATGTGTGTGGCCCGAGGTAAGTGAGTCTGGCCCGCGTGAAGGCGGGACAGATGCTGACGAAATGCTCAGCGGTTTCGTCACCTGAGTTGCAGAAACTACAGGTGGCGTTGGTGGCGTTGCCCTGCAGGTACTGGTGCCTGGAGAAGCAGCCGTGACCAGAGAGGGTCATGGTGGCAGCCCGGATGTCTCTGCGCGAGAGGCGCAAGAGGAGCTTCCGGAGCTGGTGAGAGGGCTGAGGGACAGCGCCTCTGGATTGCCTGCAGTTCGTGCGGTTCGCCCAAGTCGAGCGGTGCTGAGTCCTGATCCACGCTTTGATGCGCGAGTCGATGACACAGCCAGGAATCGGGACAAGAGGTTCGGGGCCGAGAGAGGAGCCGGAGGCACCAACTTTTGCAAGGGTGTCAGCCAACTCATTTCCTCGGATCCCCACATGCCCCGGAACCCACTTAAGGGTAATTTTGTTGGCGGAACCCAACACATTGAGGAGTTTGATACAGTCAAGGACTGTAGCAGAGTTGGTGCTGCAGCCACTGATGGCGTGCAAGGCAGCTTGGCTGTCCGAATGGAAAATGATGTTCTTACCAGTAACGCCAGTGGCGAGAAGCTCTGCAGTGCAGGAGCTGATGGCCAGAACTTCATTTTGGAAAACACTGGAGTTGACCCCAGTGTATTGAGCGTGGGTAGCGATGACCCTCCCGTTCAGAAAGATTCCAACACCAAAGCCGGTGTTGGCTGACTGCTTAGAACCGTCGGTGTAGCAATGAAGCTCACCAGGGTTCCAATGGTCATTGATGTTATCGCGCGAGTCGATAGCTACGGAGTAGCGCTGTCTCAGGTTGAGCGTTGAGGCAATGCCATCGGTGAAGACGCGATTGGCCTGACACTCGTTGAGAAAGTTGAGGCACAGATCGCTATGCGGGACAAGGTTCCGCTTAGCAGGTGCTCTCATGTAAATGAATTTGACGCCGGCATCAATTAGACGCCGCGTCGTTCTAGCCGCCTCACCCCTGATGAAGAGGTCAAGAGGCGGAAGATTAAGAAAGGCCCCCATGCCAGCAAAGGGCGTGGACCTGGTGGCGTTGCAGATGAGCCTACACGCTCTGCCTTGGATCGTGTTGAGCAGGTCTGCATGGCTTTTGACCTGGGTAGCGCTAACCCAGACAACAGAGGCGTACGTAATGGCAGGTCTAACTACGGAAGTATAGATCCACCAAAGCCGCTTTGGGGATAGACCCCAAGAAGTGCCAAGTGCTCGTCGGAGCTGGGCCAGGATGGCTGAGGCACGCTTAGCTTTTGCTTTCACGTGGAAGGACCAGTTGAGCCGGTGGTCAAGTGTGACCCCGAGACATCTGGTCTGGTGCGCGAAGGCAATATCTCTGCCGTAGAGCTGCAGAGGACGTATGTTCCAGCGTAGTCTGCTGGTAAACATAATGGCAACGGTTTTGGGCTCAGAGAGTTCCAAACCATTGTCATTGGCCCAGGATTCTGCTTTGCGGATAAAGCTCTGCATCAGATCCCTGAGCGTGCTGGGAGACGGTCCTGCCACAATGGCCGTGACGTCATCAGCATACCCGACTTTGAAGACGGGGTCAGGTCGGGAGTCACTCAGAAGAGCGTCCATGACCAGGTTCCAGAGCGTCGGGGTGAGGACTCCGCCTTGGGGTCCACCCTTACAGACTCTGGTGGAGGCAGTTTGCCCAAGAAGTTGGGCAGTGACCGTACGGTTGGAGATCATGTACATGATCCACCGTATGAGGGTAGCATGAGCTTTGCGATTTTGAAGGGCCCTCTGAAACGCTTCAAAGATAACGTTGTCGAAGGCGCCAACAATGTCAAGAAAGAGAGCCAGGGCGTAACCGTCACCCAGTACCGCCCGTTCAATCTTTTCGACAATCGCATGCAGGGCGCTGTCAGTCGACCTCCCGGTACGGAAGGCGTGCTGATTATTGCTGAGGGGCATCGCTGTCAGCTCGCAGGAGAGCAGCCGCCAGAGAATAAGCCTCTCAGTGAGCTTAAGCATTGCTGACGTTAAGCTAATTGGCCGGAAGGCCTTGACGCTTTGGTAGTCACCCTTCCCAGGTTTGGGAATAAAGACTACTCGAGCTTCAGTCCAGCTTTTGGGAACGTATCCCAGCTGGATAGAGGCCCGCATAAGATTGCGGGTGAGTCTCAGGAACGAGGGTATCTTGGCTGCTTCACGAAGGAGAACAGGGTAGATACCATCAGGTCCAGGAGATTTGAAGGGTTTGAAGGTTCTGACCGCACGAGCGATTAGGTCTTCAGTGACAATGCCCGCCGCTAGGGTGGCTCCATCCATCGAATGGTTTGGCTCCGGTCTAGCAGTAGGTACCCTCGGGAAGAATGTGCTAAGCATATGCTGAAGCACTTCTTCAGGGTCTTTAGTAAGAGAGCCATCATCTTTTTTGATCATGGCTAATTTGGACATTTTGTCCATTGTAAGGGCCTTGACAAGCCTAGAAGTGGTCTGTCTTGATCCAATTCATTGCAGAATTGGCGCCACTTACATTCCTTGGCCTTGCGCACTTCAGATTTGAAATTGCGGGAGGCTTGCCGGAAAAGCTCCATGTCCTCCGGGTTTCCGGTCTTCATGGCACGGCGATGAAGGCTTTTGGCCTTCCGCCTGAGTTTCCCCAGCTCCGGGTTCCACCACGGCGCCGAGGTCTTGCCTCTGTAGGCGCGAGCAGGACAAGCCGCTTCGTAGGCTGCAATAATGCAACCTGTCAGCGTCTCAGCCATATGATCCACATCCTCGCAGGTCTCAATCGGACGTAAGTCCGTGAGTTCCTGCAGGTGCAGATCAAGGGCAGCCTTGTAGGCCGCCCAATCAGTGTTGCGGATATTGCGTCTCCAAGTGATCGGAGACTGGGTTTTAGTGTCCGCGATATTAAAGGCAATAAAGCAGTGGTCAGACAGGGAGGGCTCCTCAGACCAGACTCTCCACTCCTTGACTCTGTCAAAGAGTCTTGGGGTAACGAGTGTGGCGTCGAGGACCTCGGTCCATCTGCCATTATTAAAGGTAGGAGTGCTGCCGCGGTTGCAGAGCATGAGGTTTGTGTTAGAGATGAGGGCCAGAAGCTCCTCTCCTCTAGTGTTGGTATCTTTGCTGCCCCAGTGCTTGTGGTGCGCGTTGAGGTCGCCCCCTAAACACAGCTCAGCGTTCTGGGACTCGCAGTACTGCGCAAGGCGCAGTAAACTCTCGGGAGCAGGGTCTCTGTCGCCTGGGATATAAACCGAGGCAACAAGACACGTACGCGGAGAGAAATGATTAGATTGGATGACGCAAAGGTCTCCATCAGAGAGATCAGTCCTCAGCCAAGCCTGGAGATGGCTAGCAGCGAGGATAGCCGCTCTAGGGCGGCTGTTCCCCGGGCCACACACATAAAAATCAGAGTAGCCAGAGGGAATGTTGGGCAACTTACCGTTGCGCATCCAGGGTTCCTGGATCAGGATGAGGCCTGGCCTGTACAGCTCAGCAATCTTCATCAGATTTACTGACGCAGATACGCAATGCTGTAAATTTATTTGCAGACAGAATGTCGCTCCTTTGGCAGCGTGGAGCTTAGTCATACTGTATTAAATGCAATATCTGGCTAGAGCCCAGGGTCATCAAGGAGACTTGGACAACAGATCGTCCTCGTCCCAGGCCGCTGGGGCTTGACTGGGAGATGGGAGTTGGTCGACGTCCATGGCCTCCTCACCCCCACCGGCCCCCCCAGCAGACTCCTCAGGCTCCGATGACAGGATGGAGGAAGCTTCCTCACCTGCATCTTTACCTTCAGACCCCACCAAGGTGGCCGAGGAGAGCTCGGATTCCGAAGACCCGGCCTCGTCCTCAACTCCTTCTCCGACTGGCAGGTTTGGTTCCCGGGGCTCGGCCGGAGCCGTTACCGCGGTCGCCGAACTGCTGCTAGCAGAGGGGCGAGATGCAGCTTTGGCTTTGGGATCGGCTTGCGCCTTTCCTTGGGCCTTAGACTGCGCCCCGCTCTTGCCGGAGATGCCGGGGTTGGCAGTAGCCTTCCCTTTGGCAGACTTTCCTCGGCGCAACTTGAGCTTGAGGGCACCCAGCTGGAAAGAGGATCCATTAGGGTACCGACTCGCCCAAGTGCTGGAAAGGCCGAGGACAATTGAGTTGCCCGTCTCCCCCCTGCGGACTTTACGGTGATACACCAGTCCACTAGCAGGGAGGTCGGGGTTCAGACGCAGTAGGACCCGGCGAATAACGTCTGGTCCAGCTGCGGTGCTCTTAGCAGGGACGAAAACCACATAGGGTATCGTCTTTGGACGCTGGCCCTCGCGAAGAAAAAGAGCTCCGCCAAGGTCAGCATCCAAGGAGACCGTCGGTAGCCGCTGGAGCAGCCGCCGAGCGTCCTCCTCGCTGCTAGGAGCAATAAGAACGAATGTGCTTCGCAGCACCATCCGCTCAACGCCGATGGAGATTCCCTCCTCGACAGTCAGCTCAATCAGATAGGAGTCAACAGCACTCCACACTTTTTGAAGCTGATCAGTGGTCCAGTCCTGGTCGCGACCTTGGATGATCACTCCCGGGATTTTGGCCTTGGCCTTCGCCGCAAAGGTAGCTCCCGAAGGAACCTCCTTGTTGGCAGTGGCCATTTGTTGCGCCGTGGTTTCGGCCTCAGCAGCCGCGGCAGCAGCTCCAGGGAGCGCCGCCGCTGAACTACTGGAGCTTCCACCGGCCGGCCCGCCTGGTTGCCTTGGGACTCCAGTCGCTTCAGCATCCATGGTGGACGCCGCCGCTTTGGCCCCCGCAGCTCCCTTCTTGGCCTGCCTTTTGGCGCGTTGTTTAGCGCGTTTGCGCTCAAGCCGAGCCCGCTGAGCTTCATCGGATCTGCCAGATTTGGCCGGTCCTTTAGGCTCAGAGCTCGCGGTTCCCTTAGATCCACCAGCGGAGCTGGCAGGTCTTAGGGTATTTTGAGTTTGGTAGCTCTGGTCGGATCTGCCAGCAGAGCCAGCCGGTCCTTCCTTTGCCACAGTTGAATCAGTCGGTTGGGATCTGCCAGCAGGGCCGGCCGGTCCTTCGGACTGAGGTTGGGGTTTAGAAGGGTCCCCATCCCTAGAAATAGCTTGTTTATCCATAGTCGGCTCGAAGGCCATGATAAAAGGTTGGTGGGCTACCCTCAAAGGGGCGCGGTACCCACCCGGCCGCTCCACCTGACCGGGCAGTAGGCCAATAGCACCCTCAAGGCTGGCCCGACACCAGGAGGGGGACCGCTTGCGACCGGACTACTCCCCGGCCTTCCAGCCCATCGGCACGGTCAACACCTTAGGCATTAGAGAGTACGTTGAGCAGTACCACGGCCTGCAGGTTGGCGAGCCAGACCCGCATACCCAAATTCGGCCGAAGCCACTGGATAGGGTCGCCAGCGCCGGAGCCCAGTCTGTCCAGCAGCCCTAGGGACTGCCTTGAACACACGCGGGGACGAGTACCCTGGGTCGACTTGCGAGACAGCGTGGGGGGGGGTCTGCGGCTGCCAGAGGCAAATAGAGGGTGCAGACCTCCCACCAGCCTTGACCTGCTGAAGATAGGGGCAGGCGTGAAGCATCGCAGACCTTAGCCCATGGGCCTAGTCTGTCTCATACTTCACTGGCATGCTGAATACGCCTTCGCGTACGCTCAGACTGAGCCTGCCACAATCGTTCTGTTCATGGAGCTGCTGGAGGGAAAGACCTTGGAAACATTCATTAACGGCGCTCCAATGCCTGAGAACAAAATTCGAGACTTTAGCGAGCAGGTGAATAAGTTTCCTGTGCTTTCAAAAAATTAGAATATTGACTGGAGAGCTTTTGATCACGCCTTCGGCGACATGTTCCCACAACCAGCGCGTTCCGCTGACTACTGAGCACATACAGCTCAAGCGCGCCAATACGGTACGCAGGAACGTACTCATGCACACGCTTACACAGGTTTTACAGGACTCGTTTAAATAAGAGGGCCAGTTCAAGCTACAGTAATCAATGGAACATCTTGCAGATCTGCAGCGCGCTGCTCTACATGCACAGCCGACGTCCGCCCGTGATCCACAGAGACATCAACTGCTCCAACATCATGGTGCTTTCCGAAGGCACGAGAATTAAGCTGATCGACTTCGGCCTTTCAATCGAACTGAAACTGTCAGTCAGTCACAACTTAGCTAGCACTCAGACACCCAGAGGCACTCATAACTTCATGGCTCCAGAGCTGCTCGGAGCTGGTGAGGCTGACACCTCGCCTCAGTACAGCAGAGAGTCGGACATCTGGGCGTTCGGCTGCTCAGTCTACCAGATGGCCACCCGTCAGAGGCCGTTTCATAGCGCATCTAATTTATTAACAATAGCCCAGCTGATAAAGAATAACGGTTGTCCAAAACTTCCACCTGGTTGCTCCAAAGAGTTGGAGGATTTCTACCGCAGCTGCACGACTCAAAACCGCAGTAAGAGACAGTCGGCCCTGGAGCTGATGAGGCACCAGTTCCTGACGGGCGGTGAAATAACGCGCATGCGGCTGATGACGAATAGACTACACAGAGCTGCCAGCATTTCCTGATGATTCAGTTCTCATTTCAACTTCAAAGCGATCGAATGTTGTTTGCCGGTATTAAAACAATTTCTTCTATTAATCCGATTCTAAATAAGCTGCTGGCGGCCAGTAATTTACATAATGAAAACAAAAAAATATGAATCCTGCCTGTCTAATCGACATACAGGTACACTGTCAGGAAATTTTTGTGCGCGAGATTGATTCTGAAAAGCTGGGTTATTGTTGTTGATGTTGCGGCCTCATTAGTAGAATCAAAGTCGTGAATTTGTGGCTCACTTTTTCTAAGTGTTTTTGTGTACTGTCTGGTGTTTCAACTTCACTGGAACGTATTTTAAAGTAATTCCACAACCATTCTTTGCCAATAAGCAGTGCTCATCAATTGCTACTCAAAATTAAAAAATAAAAAGGTGCGAGTATCTTAACTGAGCTCTCTTTTTGCATAATTACATTTAACGTCTTTTTTGTCTAAATCACAACTCGTATTTCTTCTGTATCTAAAAAGCTCTAACGCCTCATATACTAAACTCGTTTTTCTCTAAACGGACGGGTTGATGAATAGACTGTGTTTATTTCTGTACTCACTCTGCAGTAGTTATAAACCAACTTGTGACAGTGTTGAAAATAAACAGCTATGGTCAATGGACAGTGGCTATGCAAACTACTTTGCAACCCCTGCATACGCTCGTAGGGCCGTATAGGTATGGCTCTGTCCAAGCACTTATTAGACTGTATGCGCGGAGTCCTCAGTCCTGGCCCCTAACTAACTGGTTAAGAAAAGGTTTTTTCTGTTTGAACGCAAAAGATATGGCGAGTGGTTGCAGAAAACAAATAGCAGGCGATAGCGAAAGATGAGAATTAGGTTGGTTTCATCTGTCCGATGCCTGCTTTTCTCACCACTTGTTATTTTAAAACAGATGAACTGAAAAGCTATTTTTACTACTGTTAGTAGAGCTGGTATATTTGTTAGCCCTATCAGTGACAGTAATTCATCTTGCTTTTTTACATGCCGCCATCGACTCACTCTGGGACTGGAAACTTGATTGTGCTACCAACAGAATGAGTTCTATTGATTACACCTGCCCTATAATTAGGCCAGGCGTGCAACCGACAGCTCAGCCGCAGCTATTGCGCGGCGCATCTGAAGGTTGCGTACGGCTGTTCAGTCCAAGGCACAGAATATAGACAGAATGCCCGATCGGCTGTCGCGGGATGTTTGGAAATTAATATGCAAACAAACTACTTTTGTGGTGAAGCGGAGCAGTAGTTATGAAAATTCGATATGCATATATATATTTATAATATATGTTGACTCTGCGTATGATTCTATAAACTTAGATACTGCTTCAGAATTTAAAATTAACAGGTTTGGCAGTGCCTAGGCTGATTAATGATTGATTCCAGGCTTTCCTAGTTCTACTTGAGCCACAGCAACGATATCTGCCCAGTTTGCAGTTTTTCGAGTGCCTCTATAATCAAGTTCAATGCAATGTTTATGCAGAGCATTTCGCATGTTCTTTAAGCAATGAGGAACATCGATTTAAGCTGGAATCAGTGACTGAACTCCGTCTACTTCGATGCACACGGAAGGGCGATCAGGATTCGCCCCTAACTGTCGCAAGCACTGCCACTGAGTAGACTCCTGGTCACACACGATGCCGGAAAGCGTGAGTCCCATTCTGTTAACTGCAGCGGTAAGGTTCTGCTGTTTCTTTGTACAGCTGGAGCGTCGGGTATGCCGTGGGCATCAGTCTGACCCCAGGCTCATGTCTCTGGTCAGGACACACGTACATGCTGTCGGGAAAATGGTGGCTGCACACGACAGCGTTCTTCCACCTCGCTTCGTTTTTCTTGCCCAAGAGGTCTGATCGGAAAATGCGCCGAGCCCAATCTTCACACCTACAGTAGTTAGGTTTCAGTGAATGACTGTGGGGCAATAGCAGGCAAGTCACGCATGTACATGAACATACCTTTCACGGTTTTCTGGGAAACGATGAAATCTCGTTTGTGCAGGACATTTGTTTGTGTAATTCTGGCAACCATAAGCAGCGCATTGCCTTCTTTATGCTGTCATAATGTTAAAGTTGTCTCTGTTAATGCCTTCGTTGCTGCCAATCACTGCCTTATTAATGTCAGTAGCAGCAGCCGCTGCCACAGAATATACTGTATATTCTATGGCATCGGCTGCTGCTACTCGCAGTCTCAGTCGTCTATGGCAGAACCTTTCCGAGCCGCATACGAGTAAGTATAAGTGACTACTATCTTTCTTCACCACAAAAGTAGCTAAATATGCAAATACTTTTTGCGGCAGATTTTTCTGCGAGAGGGCTGATCGGCCATTCTGTCTATATTCTGTGGTCCAAGGACTGGGGGGTCGCCACACAGCCTCAATTACCCCAGCTAATGCTGGCAACCATTTTACAGCTGGGTGAACTGAAGCAGTGCAGAGTTAAGTGTCTTGCTCAAGGACACAGATTGTTCCTAGTTGGATCGGAAATCGAACCCCCGACCTTCAGTTATGAGTCCGGCGCTCTAACCACTTGGCTACAGCCCCTGAAAGAGAAGTACCCGCTTTAAGACTCATAGAGTAGCTGCTTTGAAGCTGAAACAGACAGATCCACGGATTGTTTTATATTTTATTAAAACATCTGGTTGCTACCATACGAGGGGCATCCAGAAAGTTCGGACGCTTTAAAGCTGAGAGAAAAAACGGAAACTGTGACGTTGCTAGTTTAAGCTGGTCCCGCAAAAGGGCCGTTGGACTATAGTTTCCCTTGCAATTTCTCATTTAAATTTCTCCAATAGTTTATTTTAACGTTTACTTGTAGTAGCGTGCAAATAATCTGTATCAGTTGCTAATTCACTGTTTATTTGGTAGGCCTTGCGTTCGTCTGTAAATTTTAGCACGATCGATAATTTCAAGTTCTCTCGCCAGCCAATGAAAACTCTCCGTGTTTTATGCTAACCCTCCTGCGCTCTTTATTAACCCCCGCCTGGCGGCGGGCTGGGGGCCTCCTCACTTCTGGCTCCTCGCTTCTGCCTTCTGGCTTCTGGCTTCGGCGTCTGGCTCTCGTTTTCCTTCTCTCTCTCCTGGCTGCCTCGAGCCTCCTTATCTCTCGCCACGGCTTCTCTGTCTGGGCCAGCCTGTTTACACTCTGTACTCCACTGTGTACTGCCACGGCTAACGCCACTCTCACCGCTACTTATCTGCCTGTTTACTCACTACTCACTGCCTCCACTGTGCTCATCGCCATCACTCACTACGTTGCGTCGCCATTGTATCCTTTGCCTGCCACTCGACTTCATCATTCTAATCACTTTCAAAACCATTGTTGCAGCCGCCAGTGCCCAGAACACTATAAGTTTTGCATTGACGTAACCAGTCTAATATTGATCTCGACAATAAATTAGCTACGGCAGTTTCCTGCCCTTATACGCCAAGTGCTCCGCTACACAATCCGCTTTGCAAGAATTGACTTCGATTCATTTTGGGACTACAACAACTTACGACAATTCTCGTCAACGGCCCTTTTAAGGGTCATTTCCTCTACGCCAATAACGTGACAGAAAAAATTGCAAACTCCACGGCAACAACATGCAGCAGTTAATTTTTTACAGCATAACCAAATCAGAAATATTTTCAATTCTTCATCATTGCAGACTGCTTATCAAGTGCAGGAGTGCTCTCTCTAGCTACAATGTACATGCGATTACAGTCGCAACAGTTCCAATAATTTATGGTTTTTGTTGCGTTTTATATTCGAATTTTGGGGGCGCCTTATAAGACCTAAATTTCACAACGCCTAAATCACATGACTTCACATCGCCTAAATTTAGGCAAGATGAAGTAGGATGCATTTTTCGTTATAGGCGTTATGAAATTTAAGCGATATGAAATTTAGGCGTTGTGAAGTGTGGTAGTTTTAGGCGTTGTGAAATTTAGGTCTTATGAAAGCGTTCCCAAATCTCACTCTCACTGTGTGTGAGTTTTGAACATGCAACTTTCGAACTCAACTTTGACAAATTATCATTTCAATCAGTTTTTTTAGTTTGTTACACAATAATTTGTTGCTTTTAATTGTTCCAATTTGAATTCTCGAAAGGTATTAGGAAAAATTTGAGCACGAGCACTAACTTTGACGAGATCAACCGTTTCTAACAGAAAACTACTGATCCTGATAGTCTGCACCGGCATTTTCTGCGTAGTCTCGCCCTTCATCATCCTCTTCCTCCAGGTAGTCGAGCACCTGGTCTTCGCTGCAGCAGCTGCTGCCGTCATCTTCGGAGTACGCCGAGTACAGCGACGCAGACGATGAGGCCGGAGTTGAAGTCGACATCGGCGCAGCGTCGAATGCTCCGGCACTTTCGAAGGCCGACTCCGATACGCCGCCCATCAGCGTTGGCGAGTTGCTCCTTGACCTCTACAGATCTCCAGCGGAGTAGAAATGTTCGTCATCGTCCGCTCTGGCGGCCAGCTGCTGCTGCTGCTGCAGGGAGGCAGCCGCTGCTGTCGCGGTAGCGTCACCACTGGACGCTTGAACCTCGTAGTCATCAGACTGGTTGTAGAGAATCTCTGACGGGAGGGATCGATTGAGTGGTTCCTGCTTGTGAGTCAGGTTGTCTACATTGGTAGTCTGTCCCATCGATAGCCTGTCCCATCGATAGCCTGTCCCATCGATAGCCTGTCCCATCGATAGCCTGTCCCATCGATAGCCTGTCCCATCGATAGCCTGTCCCATCGATAGCCTGTCCCATCGATAGCCTGTCCCATCGATAGCCTGTCCTATCGATAGCCTGTCCCATCGATAGCCTATCCCATCGATAGCCTTTCCCATCGATAGCCTGTCCCATCGATAGCCTGTCCTATCGATAGCCTGTCCCATCGAAGGCAAATCACTACCATATTCTCAGTTGGACTGCTCACCGCGATTCCTAGTTGGATCCTCCCTGCCAAGGTCTCCGTGATCGTAGTAGCCCACGCCAGAAGCTGCGCCCAGATTCTCCACCTCATCTCGGTAGCTCTCGCGTCTCAGCCGTTCGATTCGCTTCTCGACCAGCGGTTCCAGCCGGCTGGGAGCGGCAGCAAAGTCGCCGAAGCTGCTGAGTTCGTTGTCATCGACTTCGCTGTCGTCGAGCGAGTTCGACGTCTGATCTCTGCTTAGTGGATTTCGGAGAGCGGTTTTGTCTGTTTTGCTTGCGTGACTTCGAGATTCGCAATAGCGTTTTTTCGCGTTTCTAAAGCCTGTGTCCCAAGTCGCCAACCCTACATCGAAAGTTTGATGTCGAAAAATTATTCTAGAGGCAAGTTATTCGGTTTAAAGTGCACGTTGATTGCTTGAAGGTCCGAGCTAACTTGGTGCTGGCGCCCCTTGGTGCTAAAGCCTCTTGGTGCTAAAGCCCCTTGGTGCTAAATTCCCTTGGTGCTGGCGCCTCTTGGTGCTAAAGCCCCTTGGTGCTGGTGCTAAATACCCTTGGTGCTAAAGCCCCTTGGTGCTAAATCCCCTTGGTGCTAAAGCCCCTTGGTGCTAAATCCCCTTGGTGCTAAAGCCCCTTGGTGCTAAAGCCCCTTGGTGCTAAAGCCCCTTGGTGCTAAAGCCCCTTGGTGCTAAAGCCCCTTGGTGCTAAAGCCCCTTGGTGCTAAAACCCCTTGGTGCTAAAGCCCCTTGCTGCTAAAGCCCCTTGGTTCTAAAGCCCCTTGGTGCAAAACCCCTCACTATCGCCAACACCTGCGCTTCCCTCCCCCAATAAAAAATCCTGCCTAATGCTTGGACAATGCACGTACAATGTACCTGCAAAATTAAGGCACAGTAGCGTAGTACAACAGCCTCCAAGACTTGATTTTATTTTCGTCAGTCACGCGCACATACTCTGCTTCAGCGATCCGTTCTCAGGTGCATGAACTGCACGAAAAGACTGCGCAATAGTCAAACACGACACTACAAATGACTCTAAGTACTTCTTTCTTACCGAGTGATATTGGCAAACTCTGCAACACTGCCTTCTGCAGACTTCAGCAACTGCCGACCAAGTAGTGCTTTGGCATTGTCGACTGTTTCAGCCTGCAACTGCTGGCAGCTTTCGGCAAATGCCAGCAACTCCTCGCGTCTGCTCTCCCGTCGCAGCTCTTCACGTTCGCGAATTCGTTGCACAAGCGCCGAGTTGCCCATCTCGATTTCAGACGCGCCTGCGGAGCCGTTTGACTTTCTCTTATACGGCAACCTGCTTGATCCAATGTATTTTTATAGGGCTTATATGGGGCAGAAAAGCCATAAGGGTGTGAAGCTGGATTGGAACTGGCTTGTTTACTTCATGGCTGGCTGGCAGAAGTCACGCGCGCACCTGTGTGTGCATGCGCAGCGCCTTTCACTTTTCCGGTCGAGTTTTAGCAGCGAAACAGCGCGTGTTTTTCTCTTTAATCAAAAAGTACAACGGTTTTAAATGAAAAAGAGCCTTGGATTTGCCTAGCAAATAAACAAATTCAGACATTGAAAAACTGATGGCATCAGCAAAATTTTTCTTCAACGTCAAACCAGCTGACTTTTGCTAATTTTCTTTAGATTTTGAACTAAAAGCAAGCAAATGCACTTCCAAGTTTGTAGCCAACTTTAACAAACCCTTAACCTCCTAGTAACAATTAAATCGACATATTTCCTCTCCAGTTTACAAGGAGTATCCAGTACATCTGTCAACCTACTAGCCGTCATCTTCGCAGCATGGCTTCCACAATGCTCAGGTAGTCTCCTCGAACCCACAAAGTATCCCAGTCGAAAAATTTGCTCAGATTCAGCCGTTGCCGTGTGGTCGCCGACAGCAGAGTGTAGTTTCTCCTCGCGAAGAACTCAACAATCGAGCGGTAGTTCGGACTCTCAGACGCCGGAATTGAATGACTCGCCCGCCACCACTCCATCTGCACTACCACAATGCGATGCTCACTGAAGAGTCGCTGGCCCGTACTCAGGAAGATGTTCTCGCTGGTCTCAATGTCAATCTTTGCCACAACCAGGTCTGTTGAAATCAGCGGCAGGAGGTCGTCTCCGGTGGCTGTCATCACGGGCACGGTGTCGGTGGCCCAGAAGCCGCCTTCCGCATCTAACTTATTCTCGGCGCCGGCTCCTCCTACGTTGCAGAACTTTGTAGAGAATTGCAGGTAGCGCAGACCGACCCGGTCGGAGAAGTAGGCCCACACGAGGGCCAGTTGAGGATCGGGTGAGGGCAACCGCATGGCCGAAGCTGCCAGACGAATCCGAGCCAGGTTGCGCAAATTCGCGTCCACCGCCACCGTGGTCAGACCGGCGTCACGTGCAGACAGGCTGTACACTCCAATGTTGCTCCCCACGTCCAGGAAGGAGACGGTGCGGCCTTTTCCTTTCAAATTGAGGCTGATGTGGATCAACTGATGGACAAGGACCGGCTCCCAGGTGTGTCGTCTGGTAATCGTTTGGGAGATAAAGTCGTTTTTGTAGCCGTAAATTGGTATCAAACGATTCGTAGCTCTGTTATGAAGCTTCAATTGAACTGCTAGTTTGGATACTTCCTGCAATTTTAAGCGAGTTTTAATGCTTGCATGTAGTTATAAGATACTAAACCTATCACTTCTAGTGCTGCTTAGTGAAAAGTCATGTCTGCAGAGCAGATCGGTGGTAAAAGTGCCGCGAGTGATTCCGTGAGCGTTGACATTAATTTTGGAGCTTTGTGCACTGAAATTGGCCAGTGATCGAGTGGTTGTGCTCAGGACAGAATTGCCGTCAGTGCTGGTTGTGGAGGATTTGTTTTAATTCGGATATCCTCTTCAAAGGCTTTCCGTACGCGATGCTTTATGACCAACGACTACTCAAGTAACATATATATAGGACGCTACACTCGAACTCTATGGTAAATGTTTTGAAGGCAACTTTTCGCCGAAAAAGACTACAGAAATAGGAGGTTTTAATTTTTTCAGCACTAAAATTGTTATTGTTCCCTTTTGTCTATGGTTTCCGGCATTCATACTTGCGGTAACAATTTAATTGTTTGTCGGCTTTTTTCGATTGTTGCCGGATTTCAGACGAATGTATTTGGCTATCAAAACAAGGAACAACAATAGCAACACGGCGAAAGTGTTTCATAGTCACAAAAAGTTCTTAAGAACAAACCGATCGAATCAATTGTTTTACTTTCCGTAAAAGTTGAATGTGCAGTTGTGGAACTGACCACCACAGAGGCTTCTCGGCAGGTCTTGGCCGCCCTCGGGTGCTTTCATCAGCTCGCCTCTATCAGACCCAGTTGTCACACTTTCGATGGTGGATTCCGCATCGTCGTCAATCTTGGTGACTTTGGACCCATAGGCAGCCAGACAAGCGCTCATTCGGGCCCTTGAACTGTCGGAACCTTGCCACGTGAAGCTTCCGTTGCGTCTCGGTCGATTTCGGCACTGAGTCACTCTCAAGTCGGTCCAACATTTCCAGATCTTCGCTACCTAGCTCAGGCAGCCCGTTGGAACTGGACGACGCATCCAGGTTGTCCATCTCCAGAACGTAGCGCGTGCTCGACTCTCGGGTGACAAAAGCCAACTCGTCCGTGGAGAGTCCACATATTTCTCCGCCAGGAATGTTTGCGTAGCGAATCATAGCTACTTTTCCTATTTGCACTCCGAATAGGAGAATTAATTCAAGCTCAAAATCAACTTGAGAATTAACTCATGGCAGCCAGGCTAGCTGTCTTCACTGTCCTTTAAATTTGCCATAAACGATTAATTATCTCTACAACCCTTTCATTTAGAGAGCAACTAAATTTGCCATAGACGATTGATTATCTCTACAACCCTTTCAAAGCGCATTCCGGCAACAATCGCATTTCATACTCAGCATCCGCACTATGTCTGGGCCATAGACAAGGGAAGTCAAAAGGGTACAATAATGACATGTACCGATTTTTTTCGGCAGCAATTGCGTAAGCTGAAGCCGCTACGCCGTTACATTGCTTTTGATAGGAGGCAGATCCAGTGTTCATCTTTTGATTTGTTGTGCCTTTCTTATTGCTCTATCGATATTCATAAAGCTTTTCGTTCAGAAACAGTTTTAAAGGCAGGTTTCACCAGAAAAATACACTACGGAGATAGGAAATTTCACGATTTTCAACACTAAAACAGTGATTGGGTCTCTTAACAGTGTCAGAGAAAGTTCTAATCACATTATTTTTGTGCCTCAAATGCTGCTCTAACGACGCATTAAACGATTTTTCATGTTAAATTGGTCTGTCACTTGAAAAAATGTTTAAAGTTAATGACAAGACCAATTTAACACGAAGAATCGGTTAATGCGTCGTTAGAGCAGCCTGTGAGACACAAAATAGTGTGATTAGAACTTTCTCTGACACTGTTAAGAGACCAAATCACTATTTTAGTGTTGAAAATCGTGAAATTTTGAGCTTTGTGTCTTATTGTATAAAAAAATCAATTCGACAAATCGAACCTTCATCACCGCTGTCGGCAAACTGTCAACCAGTCGGCACAACGGGAATCGCCCCCGACGGATATTGTAGGCTGGGAAGTTTTCAGCGGCGTCAACTTTTCGACACAGATTCCAGCGCAGAGAGTCGTCTTCGAGGAAGTTCAGCGTCGATAGCTCCTGGTGGTAGTCGCAGCTGGGAGGTCTGACTGGTCTTAGAGGTTTCACGGTAGGAACAGGAACAGTAGTGGTGCGGAAATTTCTCATTGCTGTCGTCATCCTTGACTGAGTTGTTGTTTGATTATTTGCTAAGCATGCTCTCTGTTGATAATTTTGGTTCTTTCTGACCGTAGAAACGATGCAAATGGTCGATATGCTGACAATCAGGGCTAAAAAGGCCAGTTTGATTTGGGCAACCAAATTTTGGCGCACCATTTCATGGAGAAATGATAAAAACTACAGGTTACCTCCGGTATGCACCTAGCAGTTTATCAGAGTAGACTTGAATGCGTCTTTATATGAACCTTAATGGAACGAACAGGTGCATAAATTGTGGGCTAGAATTGACTGGCAGCCAGCGATTCAGCTGGGCTCTGAAAAAAATTTGAGCAGATCGGCATTTCCACAGCTTTCTAGATTGCAATTATGACGAAAATAACAGAGACTCATTTTTAGCATTGAACTGATAGCAGCAGAAGACAACAACTTTTAACAAAAACACAGTCGCTATTATTTTGTTTACTGTTCACATTATGCAGGGTTTTTTATCGCCATGGATTTCATGGTTGAGGAGGGGACTCGAAGCCAAGAATTGACTAAATTCCTGCATTAGTTTGAGAATCGGTGTTGTCAGCACTCATTTTGGGGCCGCAGGCACTCATTTTGGCGCCGCAGGCACTCATTTTAGCGCCGCAGGCACTCATTTTAGCACCGCAGGCACTCATTTTAGCGCCGCAGGCACTCATTTTAGCGCTGCAGGCACTCATTTTAACGCAGCAGGCACTCATTTTGGCGCCGCAGGCACTCATTTTGGCGCCGCAGGCACTCATTTTAGCGCCGCAGGCACTCATTTTGACGCCGCAGGCACTCATTTTGGCGCCGCAGGCACTCATTTTGGCGCCGCAGGCACTCATTTTAGCGCCGCAGGCACTCATTTTGGCGCCGCAGGCACTCATTTTGGCGCCGCAGGCACTCATTTTAGCGCCGCAGGCACTCATTTTAGCGCTGCAGGCACTCATTTTGGCGCCGCAGGCACTCATTTTGGCGCCGCAGGCACTCATTTTAGCGCCGCAGGCACTCATTTTAGCGCCGCAGGCACTCATTTTGGCGCTGGCAGACAGGTGCAAAAACAGACTGACACAGAGACACACACTTGGACAGAATATTAAGATATTATATAAGGGCAATTAACAGATTAATAAATTTGTTATTCCAGCGTTTTCCGAAATAAAACCGGAATCTGCCAGTAAGCATGCAGTGTCAGGTAAATTTACTCCGTGCAGTGAGCGACATTGACAAAAAATGTTGCTGAGTAAAATTTTACCAAATTTCCTGGGAATTCTCTGACTTTTCTCGCTTAAGTGGGCCAGCTGGACAAATACAACACTTTCTGACTATAGTTGTTTCTTGTTAATCTGCTATAATTGCTGCACGGCTCAAATTAAGTGAAAACTGTTGCTGGCTAATTGTCGCCCTTAATAATTATTTTGTCTTGAGCGGGGGTCCGCAAGCTCCGGCCCGCGGGCCACATGCGGCCTGCAAAGCCTCTCTATCCAGGCCTCCGGTCCTTTTGAAGCTGCACAATGGCAATCCGTCCCGCTTAAGGTTTGTGTCTCTTCTCAGCTCTCTTCTCTCTCATCTCCCCTTCTACCTTTTATCTCATGTCGCTTATCTCCCCTCCCCTCTTCCTCTTCTCTTTCCTTTTCTCTCCCCTTCTCTCCCTTCTCTCCTCCTCTCCCTTCTCTCCTCTTCTCTCCCTTTCTCTCCTCTTCTTTCCCTTTCTCTCCTCTTCTCTCCCTTCTCTCCTCCTCTCTCTTCTCCCCTCTTCTCTCCCTTCTCTCCCTTCTCTCCCGTATCTCCTCTTCCCTCCCTTTCTCTCCTCTTCTCTCTCTTTCTCTCCTCTTCTCTCCCTTCTCTCCTCTTCTCTCATTTCTCTCCTCTTCTTTCCCTTCTCTCCTCTTCTCTTCCTTCTCTCCTCTTCTATCCTTTCTCTCCTCTTCTCTCCCTTATCTCCTCTTCTCTCCCTTATCTCCTCTTCTCTCCCTTTCTCTCCTCTTCTCTCTCTTTCTCTCCTCTTCTCTCCTTTTCTCTCCTCTTCTCTCTCTTTCTCTCCTCGTCTCTCCTTTTCTCTTCTCTCCCTTCTATCCTTTTCTCTTCCTTCTCTCGTCTTCTCTCACTTCTCTCCTCTCCTCTCTTCTCTCTCATCTCCTCTTCTTCCTTCTTTTATCTCATGTCGCTCATCTCCTCTCCTCCCCTCTCCTCTTCCTCTCTTCTCTTTTCTTTTCTCTCCCCTCCTCTCCCTTTTCTGCTCTTCTCTCTCTTTCTCTCCTCTTCTCTCCCCTTCTCTTCTCTCCCTTTTCTCCTCTTCTCTCCCTTCTCTCCTCTTCTCTCCCTTCTCTCCTCTCTTTTATCTCCTCCTTTCTCCCTTCTCTCCTTTTCTCTTCCTTCTCTCCTCCTTTCTCCCTTCTCTCCTTTTCTCTTCTTCTCTCCTCCTTTCTCCCTTCTCTCCTTTTCTCTTCCTTCTCTCCTCCTTTCTCCCTTCTCTCCTTTTCTCTCCCCTCCTCTCAATTTTCTGCTCTTCTCTCTCTTTCTCTCCTATTCTCTCTCTTTCTCTCCTCTTCTCTCCCCTTCTCCCCTTCTCTTCTCGTCTCCCCTCTCCTCTTCCTCTCTTCTCATTCCTTTTCTCTCCTCTTCTCTCCCTTTCTCTCCTCTTCTTTCCTATCTTCTCTTCCTTACTCAATTTCATCCCTCCTCTCCTTTCCTCTCCGCTCTTTATTTTTTCTCTCATCTCTCCTATCTCTATTCCCTCCTCACTCCCCTTCTCCGGCTCGCAATTTACGGTTCGTTTTTGTTTTTCTGCTTTTTTGTCCCCCCCTTGAACCGTGCGCAGTTTATGTCAGTGCAACATTCGTGTAGAGGCTCTCGAGAATTCAAATTTGTTCAAACCGTATCGAGTACGTATACAAATAAGACCGAACCAGCAGCTCTTTCTTATCAGATCTCGAGCGAGAGAAATTTTGTTGTGAGAAATATTTTTTTAAGTAATTTAACTAAAGAGTTTTATGCTGAGCGATAGCACAAGCTGCTCATATACTGCTCATAGGCCATGGCCTCACCCCAGCAGCCCACCGTGTTTCTACTCGCCTACGACAACAGTGAGAACAGCCAGGCGGCTCTGAGCTGGTTCGCCAGACTCAATGCTGAAAGAGACACTCGACACCAGCTGGTGATCTTTTATTCAGTTGAAGCCCCGCCGCTGCCTCGCGGCAACACGACCTTGAAGATGTCCAAGACAGAGCTGTACACCCAGCTGATGCAAGAATCGTCAGCCCAGATCGACAGGGTGCGCAAACGCTGTTTGGCACTCTGCCAACAGTTGGGCTTGCCAGCAGACTCCGTTAAGTTCATTGACAAGTACGAAGCCGAACCGGGCAAGGCGATTGTTGCCATGGCAACAGAACTAGACGCTGCCGCCATTCTAATGGGCACTCGCGGATTGAAACGACTTCAACGAACCATGCTCGGCAGCGTATCGGACTATGTTGTTCACCATGCGCACCGGCCAGTGATTGTGGTGCCGCTCACCCACACAAATGGATAGAAATGGAAACTCATTTAAACTACTAGTAGTAGCTTACAAGCTATATGAATTTGATTTAAGATATCGAATGGCAGCAAAGTTGCGCACATCTTTCAACAGGCAAATACTAATTAACACCGTTTATTTATTACAGACACTTAGTAACTGATTTACATTAGCGTTAAACTGAATAAATATTTGACGGACAGTATTTGATCACATATTATAGACATTGACTTCCTTTCTCAGGGATTCAATTCGGTTATATTCAAGTATTTTTCAGGATAATCGTTATGTTAATTTTTATGTAGCTACATGTACTTTTATAAATCCATAACAAGTCCATGTTTAATCTTCTACATATATATATATATACCTGCTCAGATCAATACATTGTATCTATATTGGGGCAATTCTGTCTGAAACAATGATAAATGGCTATGAATGTTTATGAATATTTATGAATATTTATGAATATTTATGAATGGTTATGAATGGTTATGAATGGCTATGAATGGTTATGAATGGCTATAAATGGCTATGAATGGTTATGAATGGCTATGAATATTTATGAATATTTATGAATGGTTATGAATGGTTATGAATGGTTATGAATGGTTATGAATGGTTATGAATGGCTATAAATGGCTATGAATGGTTATGAATGGCTATGAATGGTTATGAATGGCTATGAATGGCTATGAATGGCTATGAATGGCTATGAATGGCTATGAATGGCTATGAATGGCTATGAATGGCTATGAATGGTTATGAATGGCTATGAATGGTTATGAATGGTTATGAATGGCTATGAATGGCTATGAATGGCTATGAATGGTTATGAATGGCTATGAATGATTATGAATGGTTATGAATGGCTATGAATGGCTATGAATGATTATGAATGGTTATGAATGGCTATGAATGGTTATGAATGGCTATGAATGATTATGAATGGCTATGAATGAAACGGAAGTGTCCTGATTTCTGAGAACAACTTTGACGGATTCCCGAGTCTGTTGATAAGCTTGTAACAGTAAGGCATGGATTTAATAGAAATAGGTTCTTCACATGATTATAGTGGATATCTGCTAAAATACGATCTGTATACTGCAATCTACGGCCACAAACGTCGTTCACGGAGCTCCTGGCCATAGACATTCAAGACGGACATCAATTGCTGGTCATTATCGGTCGACCCGCAAAAATCACACGAGTCATGCTCAGTAGGTCATAGACAATTGGGGTCATGCTCAATAGGTCATAGGAGATGTAGTACATGTAGCTCATAGACAAGCATGATCATAACTCGCACATGTAGGGTAGCTGTGAAGAATCGGTCATAAACAGTACATGAATTCATCGAGCAAATTAACAATAGCATGAAACCTACGAACCCCATCTCACCTTCTATTTTACGCCCTTTCCCCTGATCTTACCCTCACCACAATCTCACCCAAGTTTCACCAGAATCTCACAAAGATGGGGGCAAAGCGACATGACATATGCATGAATTATTAATTCTCCGATATACGCCTGCATGCAGCCTACCAGAAAATTATGATAACTTTGCTGGATATGAAAGGGTAGAGAGAGAAGAGTAAAGAAGACTGTCATATCAAACAGGAGACTCCCGTGTCTAACAGGAGACTCCCATGTCTAACAGGAGACTCCCATGTCTAACAGAAGACTCCCATGTCTAACAGGAGACTCCCATGTCTAACAGGAGACTCCCATGTCTAACAGGAGACTCCCATGTCTAACAGGAGACTCCCATGTCTAACAGAAGACTCCCATGTCTAACAGGAGACTCCCATGTCTAACAGGAGACTCCCATGTCTAACAGGAGACTCCCATGTCTAACAGGAGACTCCCATGTCTAACAGGAGACTCCCATGTCTAACAGGAGACTCCCATGTCTAACAGGAGACTCCCATGTCTAACAGGAGACTCCCATGTGTTGTGTTCTAATTAACACAGAGAGTTTCTTTGATTGAAGCTTTTGAGTTCAGAGATACACATCTCGCTCACAATATATTTATAGAGGTGAAACTCCTACTTGCACGTTGCATTGCCAAATCGATACGCAATCACCTACTCATTCTAGTCTGAGTACAATATACGCCCACGCATTCAATAAGGTCAATAGTTAATTGTTAGTGGTCAGTTCATTGCGCAAGCATTGTCAGTCACAACACCATGTCTAACAGGAGACTCCCATGTCTAACAGGAGACTCCCATGTCTAACAGGAGACTCCCATGTCTAACAGAAGACTCCCATGTCTAACAGGAGACTCCCATGTCTAACAGGAGACTCCCATGTCTAACAGGAGACTCCCATGTCTAACAGGAGACTCCCATGTCTAACAGAAGACTCCCATGTCTAACAGGAGACTCCCATGTCTAACAGGAGACTCCCATGTCTAACAGGAGACTCCCTTGTCTAACAGGAGACTCCCATGTCTAACAGGAGACTCCCATGTCTAACAGGAGACTCCCATGTCTAACAGGAGACTCCCATGTCTAACAGGAGACTCCCATGTCTAACAGGAGACTCCCATGTCTAACAGGAGACTCCCATGTCTAACAGGAGACTCCCATGTCTAACAGGAGACTCCCATGTCTAACAGGAGACTCCCATGTCTAACAGGACACCATGTCTACTAGGAGACTCCCATGTCTAACAGGAGACTCCCATGTCTAACAGGAGACTCCCATGTCTAACAGGAGACTCCCATGTCTAACAGGAGACTCCCATGTCTAACAGGAGACTCCCATGTCTAACAGGAGACTCCCATGTCTAACAGGAGACTCCCATGTCTAACAGGACACCATGTCTACTAGGAGACTCCCATGTCTAACAGGACACCATGTCTAACAGGAGACTCCCATGTCTAACAGGACACCATGTCTAACAGCAAAAGTGTGCATTCAGTTTAAATCCATACTCTGCTATCTAGAGTAGTCTCAAAAGTGCTTTCCCACCAAATTCGGTCCAAATGAAAGCAAAAATGCGGTTTTATTCTCATTTTCCTGCTCAAAACAGCGGCCGAGGTGGCTGAGCAGCCCTCATGCCCCGCCATTGTCTCAGTTCAATGCAATGCGAAGCCACTGCAAACATTTATTTATGTAAATTTCACAGTGCACTGAGTGAGCACAGACTCAAGTGTCTGCCAGCATCATTGATGCAGCATCTGCTGTTCAAATGAGATGCACAGAATGGCTGATGCTCGTTCGAACTCACTTTTGTGCAGATGAAGCAACAAGCCGCACCACCCAGCCTCCAGGTGAGCACATTGCTCAGCTGTCCACAGACTCTCTCCGAGCTCGAGTCTCCCCCATCGCCATGGCAACTGGAGAAGCTCTGCAGCGTCTGTGCAGTTAAGGGCTCTGCACATCTCCTGCTCACTGCGTGAGGGGCCGAGCCGTGAGGCAGCCTCAGACCTCATGACACTCTGCAAGCCCTTTGAAAACAATGGCCAGCTTCACTGCATGCCTGCTTCATCAGCTCTGCCTTCCCCGCACTGTTGTGTGCATTGCACTGAGTGAGGCTCAGAAATGACGCTGCGAAATATTGATATATGAAATGGGACACAGCGGGTCACAGCAAGTCAGGACACAGCGGGTCACGGCAAGTCAGGACACAGCGGGTCACGGCCGGCAAGTCAGGACACAGCGGGTCACGGTAAGTCAGGACACAGCGGGTCACGGCAAGTCAGGACACAGCGGGTCATTGTGGCAAGTCAGGACACAGCGGGTCACGGCAAGTCAGGACACAGCGGGTCACGGCAAGTCAGGACACAGCGGGTCACGGCAAGTCAGGACACAGCGGGTCACGGCAAGTCAGGACACAGCGGGTCACGGCAAGTCAGGACACAGCGGGTCATTGTGGCAAGTCAGGACACAGCGGGTCACGGCAAGTCAGGACACAGCGGGTCACGGCAAGTCAGGACACAGCGGGTCACGGCAAGTCAGGACACAGCGGGTCACGGCAAGTCAGGACACAGCGGGTCATTGTGGCAAGTCAGGACACAGCGGGTCACGGCAAGTCAGGACACAGCGGGTCACGGCAAGTCAGGACACAGCGGGTCACGGCAAGTCAGGACACAGCGGGTCACGGCAAGTCAGGACACAGTGGGTCACGGCAAGTCAGGACACAGTGGGTCACGGCAAGTCAGGACACAGCGGGTCACGGCAAGTCAGGACACAGCGGGTCACGGCAAGTCAGGACACAGCGGGTCACGGCAAGTCAGGACACAGCGGGTCACGGCAAGTCAGGACACAGCGGGTCACGGCAAGTCAGGACACAGCGGGTCACGGCAAGTCAGGACACAGCGGGTCACGGCAAGTCAGGACACAGCGGGTCACGGCAAGTCAGGACACAGCGGGTCACGGCAAGTCAGGACACAGCGGGTCACGGCAAGTCAGGACACAGCGGGTCACGGCAAGTCAGGACACAGCGGGTCACGGCAAGTCAGGACACAGCGGGTCACGGCAAGTCAGGACACAGCGGGTCACGGCAAGTCAGGACACAGCGGGTCACGGCAAGTCAGGACACAGCGGGTCACGGCAAGTCAGGACACAGCGGGTCACGGCAGGTCAGGACACAGCGGGTCACGGCAAGTCAGGACACAGTGGGTCACGGCAAGTCAGTACACAGCGGGTCACGGCAAGCCAAGCGGTGGCTGTATATTTAACTGAGAACTCTTGAGTAAGCACTGGACTTCCTGCTCCAACAGTTGCTAATAAAAAGTCAGTCCAAAAATCAAATACAAAACTCAGTTCCGGAAAAAGCGCCAAACCGGTGGCAGAAAAATGTGAAAAATTCTCGGCAACAGAAAATCTGGAGTAGGCATTGAGCAGTCTGAGCAGATTGGGGAAATTGTGATTAGCTTTTTGCCAGAGTTTCAAAATCAACATTGATCAGCTTGAATCTGACATAGCACTCGAGTGAGCACAAAAATGTCTCAGTAATTGAAAGGAGCAACCGGTAAAACAAACCCGGCAGTCAAATAAATAAAAGTTGAATTCCGAATCGCAGACGAATAAACAAAACTGTGATTGGATAATTGATCCGGGCATCGGGAAGCAGCAGGGTGATCGATAGACAAAACGATAACTCAAAATTCAAAATCAGTGGACATAATGAATTAATGAATAGATATAATACAAAATTCAAAATTCAAAATCTAAATGAGCAGAATGAGCAGTTCGAACAAACAAAGCAGCCGGATAAGCAAAAATGGCAATCGGATAAACAAAGAGGGCTAAAGAACCTCCCGCTCCAAGAGCCGCTTCGCCCCTTCACAGCCCAGCGCTCTCGCAGTCACGATGAGGCACTCAGGAAGCTGTGCCGCAGCAGCTCCGCGGTGTCCGCTCGCT
Source organism: Macrostomum lignano (assembly GCA_002269645.1). Taxonomy (NCBI): domain Eukaryota; kingdom Metazoa; phylum Platyhelminthes; family Macrostomidae; genus Macrostomum; species Macrostomum lignano. Next base: position 201,413 of record NIVC01000278.1, read on the forward strand.
TCCTCGGGTCATAGTCTACGCACCTGAGGTAGAAGTCCTTCAGGCCGGCTGAGAACCCGTCCGCAATCCGAGGCATCGCCCGCCCTCCGCACCTCAGCACGGCGATCCTGAACTGCTGAACGTTCGCGTCAGGAGGCTGCATGGCCGTCAGCTCATACACGGTGCAGCCGAAGGCCCACACGTCGGTCTTGGCTGAGTACGGAATCGAACCGCCCTCGCCCATGAACAGCTCGGGCGCCATGAAGTAGGGGGTGCCTTTGGGATCGACGCCTGTGCTCAGGCCGCAGGTGCCGACGATCTCCTTGGCGAGGCCAAAGTCGATCAGCTTGATGACGCCTTTGCTGGTGAGCATCGCATTGGAGCTCTTGATGTCACGGTGCAAGATGGCGCCCTCCGGCTGGCAGTGCAGGAAGTTCAGGCCTGAGCAGATCTGCAGGTGGAGCAGTTTTGAGTAGTCATGAGACCCCATACCTGCTCCCACCCACACTGATCCCACACTGAACCCACAATGATCCCACACTGATCCCACACTGATCCCACACTGATCCCACACTGAACCCACAACTGATCCCACACTGATCCCACACTGATCCCACACTGATCCCACACTGATCCCACACTGATTCCACACTGATCCCACACTGATCCCACACTGATCCCACACTGATCCCACACTGATCCCACACTGATCCACCCATGCCAGGCAATGCCAGAGAACTCAGAGACGCACCTGTCTGGAGAAGTCCCTGACCCCGGACTCCTTGAACGGCTTGTTCTGACGCTGCATCAGCTCAAAGAGGCTGTGACCCGAGACCAGCTCGGTGAAGATGTACAGCCCATCCGACTTCTGCTCGCACTTGAGGAACTGCAGAATGTTGGGATGCGAGAGTCGCTTGAGGATCTCAACTCCCCGCTTCTCCATCTCGACGGCTTTCTGCAGCTTCCCCGATTGGCCGGTGCCGCTCAGGGGCAGCACCTTGACAGCCACCGTCTGGTTGAGGTCTGTTAGGGCCTTGTACACCTCACCGAATCCGCCACGGCCGATGAGCTGCTTCTTTTCGTCCTGCAGGATGAAGTCCCAGTCGGTGAAGCTGGGGTCCAGCTGCTTCTTGGCGCTGAATCATGAAATGTAGGAATTCGATGAATTTTGAGTTGCTTGGGGCTTTCTGAGCACTTTGGAGTCACTCAGCCTTCTGCGTCACCACCCTTCTGCGTCACCGCACTTCTCCGTCACCACCCCTCTGCGTCACCACCCTTCTATGTCACCACCCTTCTGCGTCACCACCCTTCTGCGTCACCTGTGGCGCTATATATGGCGCGATCGGGAGATTGCGGGCCACGAAGAGATTGGAGGCTCTCAAATCATTCAAGTGCCAATATTTTGAACATCACACCAAATACATTCCTAATAAAATCGGAGAGTTTGAAACTTCGGAGACTTTGATGGCACTTGAACTCGCTGATGCTTTGATGCAAATTGAGCTATGGGTGGGGGTTGGGGCCCATTAGGAGACTGGGGGCGCCATGGGGAGCTTCACTGTCAGATTCATGACGCCCTCGCTTGACTGCGGCGCTGCTGAGAATTTCAGGGCGCCGATCATCAAAGCGCAATGAAATTTCGCCAAACAATATTTTCAGTATTTTCAGTGTCAAGCAGCAGTTCTCAGTCAGGACTCACCCAGCTGAGGCGGCAGTCGGCGCTGAGCTGCCAGCGGGAGGCCGAGAGGCTTCGAGCCGCCGCTGCGTGGAGGAAATCCAGGCCCGCTTTGCTGACTCGTCTGCGTCCCGCCACTGACTCTCAACAACATCAGCCGGTGTTTCGCCATCCTTGTTCTTCAAGCTGAACATTTCGGCTCCGATTTGGTCAAAAATGAACTGAAGAGAGTCGACTGGCTGCCACTGAGCGGCCAAATGGACGGCCGTGTAACCGTATTTGTCAGGAACTGTGAGACAGTCGCTGCCGAGCTCCTTCACCAGCCACTTCAGATTTGAATTGTCAGACTTCTTAGCAGCAAAGTGAAATGTTCTTCTATCACCATCTCCCTTCAGCCGAAAGCAGTCAGTTCCAATCTGTCTCTTGATCCACTCCAGCGACTCGATGCCCTGATGCTGAGCGGCCAAATGGACGGCCGTGTCACCGGATCTATCAGGAACTGTGAGACAGTCGCTGCCGAGCTCCTTCACCAGCCACTTCAGCATTGAATTATCAGACTTCTGAGCAGCAAAGTGAAATGCTGTTCTATCCAAAAATCCCTTCAGCCGAAAGCAGTCAGTTCCGATCTGTCTCTTGATCCACTCCAGCGACTCGATGCCCTGATGCTGAGCGGCCAAATGGACGGCCGTGGTATCGTATTTGTCAGGAACTGCGAGACAGTCGCTGCCGAGCTCCTTCACCAGCCACTTCAGCATTGAATTTTCAGACTTCTGAGCAGCAAAGTGAAATGCTGTTCTATCCAAAAATCCCTTCAGCCGAAAGCAGTCAGTTCCGATCTGTCTCTTGATCCACTCCAGCGACTCGATGCCCTGATGCTCAGCGGCCAAATGGACGGCCGTGTCACCTCTAGAGTTAGGAACTGTGAGACAGTCACTGCCGAGCTCCTTCACCAGCCACTTAAGCATTGAATTGTCAGACTTCTCAGCAGCAAAGTGAAATGCTGTTCTATCCCTAAATCCCTTCAGCCGAAAGCAGTCAGTTCCGATCTGTCTCTTGATCCACTCCAGCGACTCGATTCCCTGATGCTGAGCGGCCAAATGGACGGCCATGTCACCGTATTTGTCAGGAACTGTGAGACAGTCGCTGCCGAGCTCCTTCACCAGCCACTTCAGACAAGAGTTGCTTTTTCTGTTCATAGCGGCAAAGTGAGCGACTGCCCTTCTCCATCCACTGACAATTCTCAAGCAGCCTTTGCTTCCCTTCTCTTCAACCAGCTCCATCCAAGATTCGTCCTGATGCTGGGCAGCCAAATGCACTGGAGTCTGCCCTCTACCATTTCCATGTGTCAGACAGTCGCGTCCGAATCTGTCAATCAGCAGCTCCAGGCACGACGTACTCACAGGCTTGCAGGCCACGTGATGGGCCAGCGGCATGCAAAGCTCTTCAAAGGGAAAGTTTTGCTTGTCGAAGCCGCCCACCTCCAGCCAGATGTTGCTGCCGACCTCACCGCACAGTCGCTGCAGCTCCTCGCTGTCTCCAGCCTCCAGCGCCGCTCTCAGCTTCCGCTTTATCTGCGTTGCCATGGCTGCACTGCTTCTCCTAGCAGCGCTTCTCTGCCGATCTGCTGTCTGCCGCAGCTGTTCCACACGGCTTCAAACTGAGTGCTTTGCTCTTCTTCAAGCGAATTTGCTTGCCAGCTCAGCAGCAGCAGCAAAAGTGCCGCTGTCACGGACTGAAATCTCTGAGCTCTCCCTGTGCAGAGAAATTTGTTTAAATGGACTGAGGCCGATTCTCTTCTCTGACCCAGCGGCTGTGTTTGAGGCCTGATTGGGTGCCAGGGGGCCCGGCAGCTGCTCTGCTCAGCGGGGTGAGAGATGCAGGAGCAGTGAGATGCTGCGAGCTCTGCTGAGTTAAACAATGAGAGCTGACTGTGGCTGCGTGCTCGGCATAGCAAGTGCATTGTCAGTGGGCAGGGGTGGGGCAGCTGAGAAACGAGGGGAGAGAGATGGAGAGGGGAGGGAGGGCAGAGCTGAGGCCTGGAAATCAAGCGGAGCTCTCTGACGATTTTCAATTCAGTTTGCAATTGTATGGCAAATATTTTGCAGAAAAATGCTTATAACTGAGGATTTTCTGTTGATGAACTCGAAACAGATGGAGAATGGTCGGTTGGGCTTGCCAGCGACACTTTACATCAGTATCTAACAGGTGACATCAGTATCTAACAGGTGACATCAGTATCTAACAGGTGACACCGGTATCTAACAGGTGACATCAGTATCTAACAGGTGACATCAGTATCTAACAGGTGACATCAGTATCTAACAGGTGACACTAGTATCTAACAGGTGACATCAGTATCTAACAGGTGACATTGGTATCTGTTGTGAATTGAACTCCGGCTGAAGTATTTAACTCATGAGCTTAAGATTCCTTATATTTCTTATTTGAGAGAGATCAGAAGGTGAGCTCTAGGAACTTTGGGCTGGGTTAATTACCATAGAAGAAACTGTAGCGATAGAATGCTTAGAGGCGATTAGTGCAAACAAACGGCATAGAATAACGAACTTAAACTTATATAAACTATAGTGCATCTCAGTGTGCGATACACCACATGCCCCTCCCTATATTCAGAAGATGTCAATTGGAACAGTGAAGTCGTTTCATGTCGTTTCATTAGTTTCGCGTTTTTTTTCAACCCTCCTCGGATACCAGTTTAAGGCACAAAGCGCTCATGAGCGGATCGGTTTCTGAGGCTCCTTCTCAGCTGAACGGCTTCTTCAGGCACGGGTGTCTGAATCCCTGCGACTGGCTCGTTTCCGGTTTCTGGCACGCTGTTAGTCTCATCTTCGTCCTCCATCTCGAATTCCGATGGCCGGGTGGCCATTGGGGCAAGTTGATTCGTGCTTGCAAGGCGAAGCCCATCGTCAGCGAGGATCCATGCCGTGTTTTGACCTGCCGTCATCACGAACTTTGCCGGGTTGCCGACTGAGGAGCTGCTTGGCGCATAGATCACGCTGTCACCCTGTTCGAAGTTGGTCACCACCGGGACTCTGAGTCGCCGTCCAAAAAGAATTTCGGCTGGGCAGCAGCCCCGCGAAGAGGCTGAGTTTCTGTGGTGCAGGAGGACCTTTTGCAAGAAGCGGCTTACTCCATGTGTGTAATTTTTTCAGACCAGGCCCTTAGTGCGGACTTGACGGTCTGAACGGCCCTTTCTGCGGCTCCATTCGCCTGCGGGTAATAGGTGGGTGACTCGAGCTTCTTGGCACCATTGGCGCGGAGCCACGATGTGAGCACTTCAGTGGTGAACTCTGGGGCGTTGTCCGAAACCACCAGCTCGGGGACGCCGAACCGTGTGAATACGGTACGCAGGCACTGAATGACTGAATCAGCTGTGCGATCGCGGCAAGGAAAGGCTTCTATCCAGCCGGAAAAGGAATCCACGATGACCAGGATGTTTCCAGCGCCTTTTACGTATGCCCAGTCCATGTGTACGCGCTGGAACGGATACGTTGATGGAGGCCAGCGATCCCTGTCGTGGCCGAGTTGAGGCCGAAGCCTGCAGCAGTCTGGACAGCGTCGAACAAACTGGGCAACGTCCTGTTGCATTCCGGGCCACCAGCAGCTAGTAGACATTAGACTGTGCGCTGCATGCATGCCCGTGTGCGTGTCGTGAATGGCATCGAACGCGGCCTTGCGCAGTCTTGGTGGAATGAAGACTCTTCTTTGCATGTAGAGTAGTCCATTTTCTAGCGTTAGTTTGTTTGAGACTTTTTTGAACTGCGCTTCTGCCTGGCTGCAGTTTCGCCAATCGCCTTGGCGGACGCGATTGAGAATTCTCTGGGTGAGCGCGTCTAACTCCATCTCCGCTGTGATTCGTTTAGCGTCGATCACAGGTGATTCAAATGCGATTGAATTAATCGTCTCGAATGTGGCCTTGTCGTCTGATGAGCTGTCATCGAATCTGAGTCTGGATAAGGCATCTACGTGTGGAATGCTACTGCCACATGCATACTGAATTCGGTAATCAAACTGCATCAGGTACAAGGCCCAGCGTCCAATTCGGGCTGAGGCATCCACTGGGACGCCGGATCCGGAGCCAAAAAGTCGGATGAGCGGTTGATGGTCTGTGCGTATTGTGAATGGTCGGCCATGGAAGTAGTGCTTCAAGCGTGCGATGGCCCAAACAATAGCCAAGGCCTCCCGCTCGATGTTAGAATAATTGGATTCAGCGGAGGACAGGCTACGTGACACGTATATCACGGGATGGCCATCTTGTGTTGCCACGGCGGCGAGGGCTCCTTTGGAAGCATCAGTGGTCAGCGTCAGTTCCTTTGTCAAGCTGTAGGGCTGGACCACAGGCGCTGAAGCGATTTCCAGCTTTAGGCTCTCGAACGCTTTGGAACACTCCCCCGACCACACGAACGGAACGCTTGCTTGTCGTAGTCTATTAAGCGGTGCAGTTTTGCCTGCAAAGTTTGGGATGAGGCGGCCGAAGAAGTTTACCAAGCCAAGAAAGTGAGCGAGCTCTGATTTATTTGCTGGCGGGCACACATGGCGAATTTTCTCCACTAGGCGATCATCGGGCTGAATACCAGCCGCGGATATTCGGAAGCCCAAGAACGAAACCGAATCGCAATAGCTGATGCTTTTCGCTTCGTTGATAGTCACGCGCTTCTCAGATAGACGCGTTCGCACAGCAGCGAGGCGCTTCTCCAGCGTGGGTTTGTCTGGCGCGTGAATGAGAATGTCGTCTTGGTAGATAAGCAGTCCTTTGATGTCTCCTAGAATGGATTCCATGGTGCGTTGGAAGATGAAGGAGGCGTTCTTCATCCCCATTTGCAGCCGATTGACACGATAGAGCCCGCGGGACGTGTTTATTACCGATAGGTCTCTCGCGGCTTCATCAAGCTCGATCTGCCAGTACGCCGAACGTAGATCGACTGTGGCGAAAGTTTTGGCGTTCTTTAGCTTGGAGAACATGGTCTCGATGTGTGGAATGGGATATGAGTCTGATTTGATCTTCGAATTGACGTGCACGCTGTAGTCCGCGCACATGCGGAGAGTTCCATCCTTCTTCTTTACCCACACTACGGGCGAAGCGTAACTAACCGGACCCTCTGTTGGCTCGATGACACCAAGTTGGTGGAGGCGATCCAGTTCTGCGCTGATTTGGCTTTCTAGGGCGAGTGGCACAGCACGAGCGCGGCAAAATTGTGGTTTAGCACCGTCCACCAGTTCCATTCGGGCCTTAACGCCTCGGATACAGGGCAGAGGTTCGACGGCAGTTTTTTCTGCTTGAACATCGCTGGCATGGAAGACACCGTCAGACTCGAGGAGGTCGCGGCCAAGCAACCCGTACGTCTTTTCCGAAGAGACTACAATCAGTTCCACTGGTTGAAGGCGTCCTCGTAGCTCCACAGTTGCAGTCACTTTGCCAAGCGATTTCATGACGTGCCCGTCGAAGGCCTCCAAGCGCCGATTGGAACGCATGAGTGGTGGCTTACCCAGCAGAGCCCACTGCGCACTGGAGAGCACGGAGACTGATGCTCCCGTGTCGATCTGCATTTTGAAGGGCTTATCGTTGATGATGCGCACAGTCTCCATAGATACTTCAATCGAATTGAGCGCATCGATGAGATGCAGTACGTCTGTTTTTTGTTGGGCGGAATCTGAATCCTCCTCACAAGTAGTCGTGTAGTGCATGGATCGAGACTTACAAACAGTACTGAAGTGGTTTTTCTTTCCACACTTGGAGCAGCTTTTTCCGAAAGCCGGGCATCTGCCTTCAGGGTGTGACTGAAGTGTGACATTATAGTATCTAACAGGTGACACTAGTATCTAACAGGTGACATCAGTATCTAACAGGTGACTTCGGTATCTAACAGGTGACATCAGTATCGAACTGGTGACATCAGTATCTAACAGGTGACACTAGTATCTAACAGGTGACATCAGTATCTAACAGGTGACTTCGGTATCTAACAGGTGACATCAGTATCGAACTGGGGACATCAGTATCTAACAGGCGACGCCAGTATCTAACAGTTGACATCAGTATCTAACAGGTGACATCAGTATCTAACAGGTGAAATCAGTATCTAGCAGGTGACATCAGTATCTAACAGGTGACATCAGTATCTAACAGGTGACATCGGTATCTAACAGGTGACATCGGTATCTAACAGGTGACACCAGTATCAAAGAGGTGACACAAGTACCTAACAGGTCTTAAACAAATATAATTACAATGAATATTTATCACAAAAAGAGCAATCGAATAAACAAAACAATCAATCAGATAAACAAAAAGGTCAATCGGATAAACAAAAATGGCTTAACTCAATGCAGAGTGAAATATCTAGTGTTTTATTATCTGTGCACGATACTGCATATTTCTGATAAAATGCAACGCAGTTGTAAGCTACAGTTATAGACATAAGGAATTTAGAATATATATCATTTTTAGTACATGGGAAATCATACTAAGGGGTTGGGGGCGAAGCCCCCTCATTCTTCACCGTACCGGTAGACAACATTTATCTTCTTTGTGACCGTCAAGCCATCTAATGAAGGAGAAGATCACTGCTCGATTCATACCTCTTTAATTTAGCTCCTCAACTTCAAACACGATTTAATTTGATCCGCCTAAAACTGCAGCATACACAAAATGTCAGACGAAAGACAGTTATTAAATCGTCTGGTTGACTAACAGGTGGACACCAAGACTCATCACAGTCTACTAGCGACATGCGCTACTCAACTCTTATCAGTCTGGTGGTGGGCGTCAACTCAATTTTAACTTCAATAACTGCTCCGTCGTTATTAACGATTGATTTTAAGTACGCTATGGTAGTGTGACTCCATTTTGGTGTGACTGGAACAAACTATATTGTTATTTAACCATGCGTCACCCTCAAAACTCGTGCGTTACTTGTACAAAAGCCGGAAGATTTTAAAAAATCTAACCCTGAGTTTTGTGTCTATGGCAAAAATAACATCCCGGAAACATGCACCAACGCTGGGACTTTAAGCGTTCGATACGAGCTATCAACAGACAACTTCAAACTCTGGTTTTATTTATAAACAGTTTGCCCTCATATTCGACATGCATGGAGCAGCGACAACACCGGACAGCCAGCAAGTTTCACGCGTTACTCGTCGTCGTCACAGCAACACGGCAGTGAGTTCCAACAACCAGCTGATCGACAGTAAACTTCGCCAACTCATCGCACGATTTCTCCAACGCTGGGAGCGCCTGCACGCCCGTTCAATGGTGGAATTCGTCTGCAACACTCTGTCGAACGAGCCTAACGTGCTGGCGGCCGTACAGCAGGCCACCGCCGACCTGCTGCACTTGACTCCCGGTCCGGACGACAACTTTCGACGGGAAGCGTTGAAGCGTCAACTTCACGCGATTGTCGCTCGCGTGCCCGACTGGCTGCACGAACTGCTGTCGGAGAGGATTTGTTTGACCGCTGAGATGCAGCCGACTTATAGGCAGAGTGACCGGGTTAATGCGGATTCTTGAACTACTTCTTGATCAAGAAAGGTCTGAGAATGGATCGCCAGGGGCGTTGCCACTGGTGGGGGGGACAGGGGAGCCAACGTTTTATCCCCCCCCACTCCCCTTTGTTAACCTGTTATGAAAATAAATAATTTAGCTTCGGCGCCACAAAATAAAACATAGCGCGCCTGTAGCACCAAAATTGTGCCTGCGGCGCTAAATTGAGTGCCTGTGGCGCTAAAATGAGTGCCTGCGGCGCTAAATTGAGTGCCTGTGGCGCTAAAATTGTGTCTGCGGCGCTAAAATGAGTGTCTGCGGCGCTAAAATGAGTGCCTGTGGCGCTAAAATTGTGCCTGCGGCACTAAAATGAGTGCCTGTGGCGCTAAAATGAGTGCCTGTGGCGCTAAAATTGTGCCTGCGGCACTAAAATAAGTGCCTGTGGCGCTAAAATGAGTGCCTGTGGCGCTAAAATTGTGCCTGCGGCACTAAAATAAGTGCCTGTGGCGCTAAAATAAGTGCCTGTTGCGCTAGAATGATGCTAGCGGCGCCAAAATGAGTGCCTGCAGTGCTAAAATGAGTGCCTGCAGTGCTAAAATGAGTGCCTGCGGCGCTAAAATGAGTGCCTGCACAAATTGGCAACACTAATTCTGAAAATGAATGTAATTTTCAAGTAGGAACTTATTAGTCATGTACATGTACATTTAAAATTCTTGGCTTTGTCCCCCCCCACCATAAAATCCATGGCGACGCCCCTGTGGATCGCGGAGGTTCTAAATGTCTTATGCAAGGGCTGAGTCTTTCATATAGGAGGGCATACAGTGTGGGTTCAACCATATTGTATTAACAGTGGTAGGTATTTTCTGCAATAATATCGGGGCTAATTCCCAACCCTCTTCCGACGTGTAGCTTTTAACCAACCCCAAGAAGAATTTGGCGAACGTTAGCTGCCCTGTATTTCCTGGGTTCCGAACATCTCAGCTTGAGCTAGATGCTACAATCGTAGTTGTATAGGCTTTATAGTTACTGTCACAGATCCTGTGTGTTGCTTTTACCTGTAGCTCCACAAATCTATTGACCTCGTTCCTTCAGAGAAAGTTTAGTTGTATTGGTAGAAATGAGAAGTTTCTAAGTTTATCTTATTTTAACAAATATGTAATCGAATTTTCCGTGTTACATAGAAACTAACACCTAAGGGAGTGCTAATTATATTTCGTGTTATAGTCTATATTGTCTTTACTTACACAACTTTACTTACATATACATTAATAAATTGCATCTACATGTATTGCCGACATAGTATTTGAGTTTGCATCCTACTAACTAACCTACTCACCAAAGTAGTGACATACGCTTGTAAATGAAATCTTATTATAGGCTTTATATCATTTCTGATCATTTAAGTACTTTGAGCGCAGTACTTCGCCTTTAACTACAGGGAATCACCTTTTACAAGCTCATATTGTTTGTTTTTGTGCTTATGTACACCATAGCAGACAGTTTGTAGACCGACCCAGACTCTTTCTCCATCTCTGTCTGTCTTGAGTACTTTAGAGGGCAAAGCATTTCGTATCTCTACACCCGCTTGCATTCACTAATACCCCAAAGGCCGTTAGAATCAAAGCGCGCGACGGCAGGTAAAGACCGCGGCCGGGACCAATTGCATCTGCTGGAGGTCTCGCGCAAAACCTGCTTTGAAACTCTCTCTCCATCTCTCTCTCTCTCCTCTCGCCCTTTCTAGGGCAGTGTTATCCATGAAGCAATCGACACCCAAAGCTGAAAAAGCCTAGCTACTATAAAAGAAACTGACCATCAAATAAGCAAGCAAAAAGTTTTTATACAAGTATATGCGCGCTAATTATCTTTCTCAGTTTGAAAATAAAGTATGTCAGTTTTCAGTTCTGAGCAGGATCTGCAACAACAGCAGAAGTCTGTCGGACAGAAACGGACCTTCAACTTGTCAAAGCAGCCACCAACTCTGCTCAAGGACTACTGCAACTGGCACGGTGGCTCGCACCTGCCGGCCGCCGAGAGTGGTCGCGTCAACGCCTGGCATCGATCGTCGTATAGACCGCATCCGGTACCGCACAGGGAATCTGATGGCGACTTTTTCAAGGGACAGGTCTGCGTTTTGTTGCCTTCGACTAACACAGACACCAAGACAGACAGACAGACAGACAGACAGACAGACAGACAGACAGACAGACAGACAGACAGACAGACAGACAGACAGACAGACAGACAGACCGACAGACAGACAGACAGACAGACAGACAGACAGACAGACAGACAGACAGACAGACAGACAGACAGACAGACAGACAGACCGACAGACAGACAAACAGACAGACAGACAGACAGACACTAAGACAGACATTAGGACACAGACATACAGACAGACATTAGGACACAGACAGACAGACAGACATTAGGACACAGACAGACAGACAGACAGACACAGACACACACACAGACAGACAGACAGAAAGACAGACAGACAGACAGACAGACAGACAGACAGACAGACAGACAGATAGACAGACAGACAGACAGACAGACAGACAGACAGGCAGACAGGCAGACAGGCAGACAGACAGACAGGCAGGCAGACAGGCAGACAGACAGACAGACAGACAGACAGACAGACAGACAGACAGACAGACAGACAGACAGACAGACAGACAGACACACAGACAGACAGACAGACAGACAGACAGACAGACAGACAGACAGACAGACAGACAGACAGACAGACAGACAGACAGACAGACAGACCGACAGACAGACAGACAGACAGACAGACAGACAGACAGACAGACAGACAGACAGACAGACAGACAGACAGACAGACAGACAGACAGACACTCTGACAGCATCAACTTCTCCAAAAAACCTTGCAGACGAGTCTCTCACTGACGCCCAACGCCTTGCTAACGGCTCGCTATTACACAACTCACAAAAAGAAGCAATTTCCTGCTGGAGCTGCTTCAGCCGGACAACCCGATGATCAGGCGATGCCACCAGCTGAATCGAGCGGTTTCTGCAAGCGCTACCCGTTCAGCCAGGTAATCTATTCGAACGTGCTGACACAGCCGGATAATTCCACTTCTACCGGCATCAACAAAGCCGGAAAATCGACTTATCGACAACCAAGTTTCGTGCTCAAGCGCCGAGTAGCGCGCGAGCGGAGCAGCGTCTCCGGCCCGCTGGACCGGGCGATGAGCAGCGACAACTCCAGCGAGCAGGTGGTGAGGAAGGCGATCACCCAGCTGCGCGACGCGATGCACCTGCCACCGAAGTAATTGACTCGATTCGTTGATTGCATAATGTTAGTTTTGAGCAATTGAGATTTTCTTGTATGAGTTTTGCGTTACTTCTACCTACGTGTAAAATGAAACCAATTACCAATGCTATACACACATTAAACTTTACACACTACCGGTACAAATTTATGAAGAACCAAGATTATTCATCGTTGTACTTTCATTATTACCGAAAAAAATTGAAAGGACGTGAGACATCAATCATACAACACGTCAATTATACAATTATCCCGCACGGCTACATCAATTATACAACAAGACATTCGAAGTTCAAGACAGTACGTTGAGATGCAAGTAAGTGGCATAAGTCAGTTAACTATCCTTTCACAGCCCAACTGTACGAGTTTACACTGTAATTTACATGTACATACCAGTGCGCTCTTGCCGCGATCGACGTACATCTGAACCCCCAAGCAAGAATGAAGGCATGGTGCTGAGTGCCACTGCCTAAGCAAGGACGACTTAAGTAGGACGGGAAACCTCGCTTCTTAGAAAATTTTTGAAGACACTTTTTTCCCGAAAAACTACACTACGGAAATAGTAGGAAATTTTCATTTTTTCAGCACAAAAATTGCTATTAATTTTAATAGGAGGCAGATCCAGTGTTCATCTTTTGATATGTTGTGCCTTTTTTATTGCTCTATCGATATTTGTAAAGCTTTTCGTTCAGAAAATTATATTTCTATGTTAATTTTTTATTCACTTTACTTACATACAGTGAAGATGTAGTGAGTTTGGTCACTTCAGGCTCCTGCATTCAGGTTGCTAAGTTTGACATTCCGCACAACAAGACATCATGTACCGGTATATCCGAAATAATATATTTACCAAAATTTAAATTTTGCTGCCTTGATGCTTATAATTATTATAATGCGCACATAAGTATTCGTTATGCTCTAATTATCATGATAACTGGAAATCGTCGCTTTGCGCTACTTTGTTTTTTTTCAGCTTTCTTGGGATAGACTAAGAAGAAAAAATTTATAATTTAAAATTAGTGAATCTTTGACAGAATTTTCGATCGATCTTTCAAAATTAAGCGCGTAAAAATTTCTTCCCGGCTACGCTACCAGTTAAATTATGTTTCAGCCTTTTCAGAATGCTTTTTCTGCACTTCTATAATGCTTGAAACTATACAGACTATAGCTTAGAGCCTATAATAGACTTACATTATAAGCTAGTTTACAGTATCTACCATGATATGAAAACGTGAAACATTCATTTATTATTAGTAGGGGCCTACATGAGACGCTGAGAGAAGGCCCTAATTATTTGTCGAATACTCCAATATTAGGTGATAAGGTTGTGTAAAACTTGTGTTGGCTGACTTTCATTAAATTAGATTGGCCTGGTTTACTTAGGACATTTTACTCTTATTAAAATATAGACAGGCTGGGCACATAGTGCTAGGGCCTAAATTCAATGGTTTCTTAATATAGCATTTGCATGTTAGTTAAGCTGGCTGCTGGCATAAATAATAAAACAGCTTCCTGTGTTAAATTATTTTTCATTTAAGTTTGCTATTTTAAATATTTTTCAGCTACAACTGCCTGCAATGCAATGCAATGGCTCGGCATCCACCTGCAGGCTGCACTGCACTGGCAACAATAGTTCTAATCAGTGATCTTCAAGACAATAACTAACCAAATTGTACATGATCTAAAAATTTTGCACCAAGAGCTAGTATAGGAATTGATGGGCTCTTCATTTGGCAATTTTTGACTTTCTTGCTCTAAATTATTTTATGATGAATTTCAGTTTGTGGCAATAAGACAAGTAAAAAATGTATAAATAAATGTTCAAAAAGTCACAGGGCAGGGTAGTAGTGGATGAGTAGAGGACTAGCAGACACCATCAACATAGTCCTGACCAGCTTGACATTGATAACCACACTGATAGGCCTAGCCTAGGCAATGTGGGCATGCTATGGAATTGCGCAGTAGGCCATAGATTGCAAGCCATTCAATTTCTATCTCATTAGTTAGGTATGTCAGCTCCTAATACTAATAGTTTATGTCTAGGTCATGCAGCTCAATTGTGGGCCTTAGAAGGGCAGGGTTGACAATAAACCATGGTGCCTATAGTTAGTTGGCTTGCTTACAATTGATCAGCTGAAAAAATGCGTAAAATAATTTAGAGTAAAAAGTAAAAAATCGCCCTTCATTCTTTAAGGCTACAAGGCTCATTCCATATAAGATGGACATATTTGGAAAATAGAAAAAAGTCAATATTTTTGCTTGCCATTGCTTAATTAGCCTATTTTTTTACCAAATGTTTATATTGTGCAATATATACAATCTAAGAATAAAGGAATGGTAAAATGTTGGATTAATATGTTATCAATTGGCAAAAAGTCATTTTTGTAAAAATTTGGACATTTTTCGAAGCAAAAGACATCATTAAGATTTTGTACCTTTTAAAAACAAATAGAAAGCTTTTGAAGGTTGAAACAAACTATAGATAAAAGTATAGTACTTGCATCATCAGATAAAAGCATTGGTGACCAAATAATCTATTATATTTTTAATGTATTAGTACCTCAAAGTTACTGAATTGACAGAAAAAAATATGTTACGACCATAATGTTACGACCATAAGGCTGCCTTTTCTTTTGTATCTTTGTTGCCTTTTGAGTTTATATATTCTAATAAAAGAGTATGATTTCTAAAGATGTTCTTAGTCAAATTTTAAAAATGTATTGCAAAATATCAAAAATGAAAAATGTTATAAGACTTTTACCTTTTAGTTTCTATATGTCAAAAATCCTGTCGTTACGACCATAAGTGTCATTTAAGGTTTAATAGCATCTATACTAATGATGATATCTATATGAAACTCTATAAATATATTCTAGACAAAATAATCTTTCATTTAAAATATTGGTTTAGTATATTCTATTATTAGATTTCATTTTATAAGTAAAAATAACCTGTCATGTTACGACCATGCTTATATGGAATGAGCCACAAGGTGTTTTTCTATAATACTGTAGAATCAATTTGGGAACATCTTAACAAAAATCAATTTAACATAAGAAATTGCATTTATATGCTAGTTAAGCCTATGGCTTATAAGCAAGCAATAAAATCTAAAATAAATCGCCTCCTCTGCCTCTCCGCCCGCCACCCCTCAGAATCCCATGAGCTTTGGGGTGGGAGGAAAAATGTATACATTTAGAGCCTCTTTGCATTGTCTATGGTAAAAAGTAAAAACTCTAACTCTAGGAACTACACACAAGGCCTAGAAACTACACAGAGAATAATCTCTATATAGTATATACTAGATCAAGCCAATATTCCACTGTCTTAGACAGAGGGCATTGAAATTCAGCAGTAAACTAATAAATATAGGTTTGTGATAAACCCAAATAGAGACTTGGCCATTGCTTAGATTAACCTCAACATTAAGAAATGGAAGTTTTTGCCTCTTATCTTAATGGTGAATTGGATGTTGCTGTGGGTCAAATTCAAAGCTAGAAAAAAACTCTTGGTGCTTAGCCTGATCATAAAAAATGACAAGTATGTATTATCAACATAATGATTATAGAAAGTTGGGGCATACCCAAGAGATATCCACTTAGTTTCCCAGTGTGCCATGCAAACATTGGCCAGAGTAGGAGCAAGAAGGCTTCCCATGGCATAGCCATCTATCTGGCAATAATATTTGTCATCAAACAAGAAGATGCCAGAGATAGCAAAGCCTCTAATAACTTTTTAAATACCATCTTTAGTAACCCAGGCAGATTTAGATTATACATATGATCAGTGGCAAGATCAATAGCTAGCTTCAAAGGTATATTGGTAAAAAGTAAAGTCACATCAAATCTGCAAAGAAAATCCTTACTTTTTGGACTGATTTGACTCAAGGCTTGAAGGAGCTGGCAATTGGAATTGATAAACAAATATTATTTGGAAACACTGTAGTTAAACAAAAAAATAAGGGTGGAAATTTGAATTCAGTTTATTTTCTAAGAAAGAATAAGTTTCTACATCACACGGTTTGATCAGAGAATCCAGGGATCTAACAAGTTCATACTCAGCAGTATTAATCAGACACAATCAGTCTCAGGGGTTTGTCAGGTTTATGAACCTTACAAAAGCCATACAGCTAGCCAGGTTGGCTGTCACTAGGCATTAATGCACTTCAGAATCTCATTGCTAAGATGCTGCTTGGCATGGGTCCTCAAATAGGTCTGATCTGAAGAAATCTCTCAGCCTTAAAAAACAGGGCTACAACATAGTACATGTATGTATATATTATCTATATAAAAAATTAAAAAAAATCAAGCCTCATTAAAAATAACTTGGTAATTATTAATTTAGTTATAGATAATTGATATCATGTCATTTTTATTATATTTATATGCTATATATAGCATATGTATGTAAATAAATAGCTGAGCATTAAAATTATTAACAAATTTATGTTACTGAATATTTGCAGGTAGCCAAGGCTAATGGAGCAATGGCTGATGGGGACCCAGCTCTACCATTGTCCTCTGCTGAGGCTGACACAGCCAATGAGATTGAGCAGCGATTGCTGCATCAGCTTAGTCAGTTGCAATCTAGTCAGTCTGACCAGTCTGAAGCCACAGACATTGGCCATCTCCTAGAAGAGGCCTTACAGTGCCTGCGAGACCAGTCTCCTCTACATCAGTCATCTGCTGCTCTGGTTGAAGCCTCAATGGACTGCCTGGTCACCGCGGTTCCAGACCAGTGGATTGAAAAGTGTCGCCAACTGGCTGGGCTGGTGTTTCGAAAAAATCGCGAAGCTATGGTGCATAGTTTAGCGAGCCAGGTGCCGTTCTATGCCAGGTAAGTGATTAAGCTTTAAGATAATTCGTTTGACAGCACTATAGATCATTCATAATGCAACCATCTAGATCCTCAGTAATCTCCCCTCTAGATCATTCATAATGCAACCATCTAGATCCTCAGTAATCTCCCCTCTAGATCATTCATAATGCAACCATCTAGATCCTCAGTAATCTCCCCTCTAGATCATCACTAATCTCCTCTCTAGATCCTCACTAATCTCCTCTTTAGATCCTCAGCAATCTCCCCTTTAGATCAGTAATCTCCTCTCTAGATCCCTAGTAATCTCGCCTCTAGATCTCAAAAATCTCCCCTCTAGATCCTCAGTAATCTCCCCTCTAGATACTCAGTAGTCTCCCCTTTAGATCCTCAGTAATCTCCTCTCTAGATCCTCAGTAATCTCCTCTCTAGATCCTCAGTAATCTCCTCTTTAGATCCTCAGCAATCTCCCCTTTAGATCAGTAATCTCCTCTCTAGATCCCTAGTAATCTCGCCTCTAGATCTCAAAAATCTCCCCTCTAGATCCTCAGTAATCTCCCCTCTAGATACTCAGTAATCTCCCCTCTAGATACTCAGTAATCTCCCTCTAGATCTTCAGTAGTCTCCCCTCTAGATCCGTTGGAGCTCAACCTTTGATCTCATCGCCATTCCAGAGACGCCCAGCCAGACCGAGTGATTCTGCTTCTTCGCGTTGCTCACGGCGTCCTTAGCGACGGCGGCGGGGTCGGAGGTGGAGGAGGCGGCGGCTTCTCGAGCTCCCCATTGGACATGGCATTTGCCAGATGCGTACGAAAGAATCTGACGGATCTACTTCGCCGTTGCTGCGACGCAGCCAATGCTAATGAAAATTCTCAACAGATTAGCCATGTCGAGCCGGGGTCAAATGAAGGTCAAATCAATCTGCTAAAATCGGCGGCCGAACTGTGCGACTTAGCCAGTCGAATTGACAATTTAAATTTGATCGATTCTGACGCCTGCTGCGTGGCGATAGTCCAGTGCCTCGGCGAGGTCCATCGGTTGCCATGGCAACTAGCCATATCCTGTTTAGATCAGTTTAATCGATTATTAACCATACTGTGGGCTGGTAATGATCGGGCTATTTACCAGTCATTGGAGATGCTGTTTGCCAAACTTGCTGCCTGTCTGCCTGAGAAACCAAATTCAATCTATCGTGGCCAATTGATAGCGCTGAGCTTGAGAAATGTTCCTATTGGCATTGTGCCGCTCTGCTGCGATAAGGTGGCTGAGAAGTGAGTCTGTTTTGATTCTCAGTGTACTTTTTATTATTGTTTGGCCCTGGGACAGGTTAAAAAGAGAGGTTACTCTCATTGATTGACAGGTGATAGAGATGTTGATCCCATTGATTGATTGACAGGTGATACAGATGGAAATCCCACTGATTGATTGACAGGTGATAGAGATGGTAATCCCACTGATTGATTAACAGGTGATAGAGTTGGTAATCCCATTGATTGATTGACAGGTGATAGAGATGGTGATCCCATTGATTGATTAACAGGTGATAGAGTTAGTAATCCCATCGATTGATTGACAGGTGATAGAGTTGGTAATCTTATTGATTGATTGGCAGGTGATAGAGTTGGTAATCCCACTGATTGATTGACAGGTGATAGAGTTGGTAAACTTATTGATTGATTGGCAGGTGATAGAGTTGGTAATCCCACTGATTGATTGACAGGTGATAGAGATGGTAATCCCATTGATTGATTGACAGGTGATAGAGATGGTAATCCCATTGATTGATTGACAGGTGATAGAGATGTTAATCCCATTGATTGATTGACAGGTGATAGAGATGTTAATCCCATTGGTTGATTGACAGGTGATAGAGATGTTAATCCCATCGATTGATTGACAGGTGATAGAAATGGTGATCCCATTGATTGATTGACAGGTGATAGAAATGGTGATCCCACTGACTGATTGACAGGTGATAGAGATGTTGATCCCATTAATTGATTGACAGGTGATAGAGATGGAAATCCCACTGATTGATTGACAGGTGATAGAGATGGTAATCCCACTGATTGATTAACAGGTGATAGAGATGGTAATCCCTTTGATTGATTGACAGGTGATAGAGATGTTAATCCCATTGGTTGATTGACAGGTGATAGAGATGTTAATCCCATCGATTGATTGACAGGTGATAGAAATGGTGATCCCATTGATTGATTGACAGGTGATAGAAATGGTGATCCCACTGACTGATTGACAGGTGATAGAGATGTTGATCCCATTAATTGATTGACAGGTGATAGAGATGGAAATCCCACTGATTGATTGACAGGTGATAGAGATGGTAATCCCACTGATTGATTAACAGGTGATAGAGATGGTAATCCCTTTGATTGATTGACAGGTGATAGAGATGGTGATCCCATTGATTGATTAACAGGTGATAGAGTTGGTAATCTTATTGATTGATTGGCAGGTGATAGAGTTGGTAATCCCACTGATTGATTAACAGGTGATAGAGTTAGTAATCCCATTGATTGATTGACAGGTGATAGAGTTGGTAATCTTATTGATTAATTGGCAGGTGATAGAGTTGGTAATCCCACTGATTGATTGACAGGTGATAGAGATGGTAATCCCATTGATTGATTGACAGGTGATAGAGATGTTAATCCCATTGATTGATTGACAGGTGATAGAGATGGTAATCCCATTGATTGATTGACAGGTGATAGAAATGGTGATCCCACTGACTGATTGACAGGTGATAGAGATGGTGATCCCATTGATTGATTGACAGGTGATAGAGATGGAAATCCCATTGATTGATTAACAGGTGATAGAGATGGTGATCCCATTGATTGATTAACAGGTGATAGAGTTGGTAATCTTATTGATTGATTGACAGGTGATAGAGTTAATAATCCCATTGATTGATTGACAGGTGATAGAGATGGTGATCCCATTGATTGATTAACAGGTGATGGAGTTAGTAATCCCATCGATTGATTGACAGGTGATAGAGATGGTGATCCCATTGATTGATTAGCAGGTGATAGAGTTAGTAATCCCATTGATTGATTGACAGGTGATAGAGATGGTAATCCCACTGATTGATTGATTGACAGGTGATAGAGTTGGTAATCCCATTGATTGATTAACACGTGATAGAGTTAGTAATCCCATTGATTGATTGACAGGTGATAGAGTTGGTAATCTTATTGATTGATTGGCAGGTGATAGAGTTGGTAATCCCACTTATTGATTAACAGGTGATAGAGTTGGTAATCGCATTGATTGATTGATTGACAGGTGATAGAGTTGATAATCCCATTGATTGATTGACAGGTGATCTCAGTACCTTGTGCCTTACGTACACACGCAGATACGCAGCAGACAAGGCCGCCTATGAAGCCATCCTGGACTCCGTACTGCACAGCCTTCGCTATCCTGGTCACGGCGCGGTCGAGAGCGGCTGGCTTCTTTACCTGCTTAGAGCGGCGCTTCGCTACAACAAAACAATGATGTGCCTGAGCTACATGCGCTCCAGACTGGACACCGTGGCTGATCTATTGATCTCTAAGCCAAGCAGGTCCCCGGCGTTGACTGTGTTCGACTTTTTTGTCCTGACTAATCGGCCCGGTGTGGAGTTGGCAAGGTGAGTTGTTTGTGTGTCGCCACACATCCTCAATTACCCCAGTTAATGCTGGGTCTTGCTCAAGGACACAAATTGTTCCTGAGTTAGATCCAGAATCGAACCCCCGACCTTCCAGTTGAGAGTCTGGCGTTCTGTAAATAACCACTAGGGTACATTTATAACCCCTTGAAAGACTGGCATTTGATATAACAGGCATCATAAACTCGTATCAGCCAAATATCTCATATTTGCGCACCTTTAAAACAGGAACTGCTTAAGAGACCGGCTGTTGCCAGCTCTGTCTGAAGGCGAGCCCGACACTGAGGCATTGCGAGATCTTGCTGAACTGGCTTGGGCAATGCGACTTATCTGTAAAAGGAAGAACAAGGTAGGACTACGGTTTGTGTTGCTCATTACTGTGGTTTATTGTTCACTGTGTTGGTCATTGTCAGTAAATTGATCATTCACTGTTGGTCATTGTCAGTAAATTGATCATTCACTGATGGTCATTGTCAGTAAATTGATCGGTCACCGTTGGTCATTGTCAGTAAATTGATCATTCACTGCTGGTCATTGTCAGTAAATTGATCGGTCACCGTTGGTCATTGTCAGTAAATTGGTTATTCACTGCTGGTCATTGTCAGTAAATTGGTCATTCACTGCTGGTCATTGTCAGTAAATTGGTCATTCACTGCTGGTCATTCTCAGTAAATTGATCATTCACTGCTGGTCATTGTCAGTAAATTGATCATTCACTGTTAGTCATTGTCAGTAAATTGATCATTCACTGCTGGTCATTGTCAGTAAATTGATCATTCACTGCTGGTCATTGTCAGTAAATTGATCATTCACTGCTGGTCATTGTCAGTAAATTGATCATTCACTGCTGGTCATTGTCAGTAAATTGATCATTCACTGCTGGTCATTGTCAGTAAATTGATCATTCACTGCTGGTCATTGTCAGTAAATTGATCATTCACTGCTGGTCATTGTCAGTAAATTGATCATTCACTGCTGGTCATTGTCAGTAAATTGATCATTCACTGCTGGTCATTGTCAGTAAATTGATTATTCACTGCTGGTCATTGTCAGTAAATTGGTCATTCACTGTTGGTCAGTGTCAGTAAATTGATCATTCACTGATGGTCATTGTCAGTAAATTGATCATTCACTGATGGTCATTGTCAGTAAATTGGTCATTCACTGTTGGTCAGTGTCAGTAAATTGATCATTCACGGTTTCTCATTGTCTATAAATTGATCATTTACTGTTGGTCATTGTCAGTAAATTGATCATTCACTGATGGTCATTGTCAGTAAATTGATCATTCACTGTTGGCCATTGTCAGTAAATTGATCATTCACTGATGGTAATTGTCAGTAAATTGATCATTCACTGCTGGTCATTGTCAGTAAATTGATCATTCACTGTTGGTCAGTGTCAGTAAATTGATCGGTCACTGTTGGTCATTGTCAGTAAATTGATCATTCACTGATGGTCATTGTCAGTAAATTGGTCATTCACTAGTCATTTACCCGTCATTCCCATCACTGCCCAGGCCAACCGTCTGCTCCCTGGGCGACCTCAACAAGCGGCCGCCAAGCTAATTCCTGTTTCTTCGACAGACTCAAGCTCAGAGCCAGACGACCTGTCAATCACTGAAGAATTTTTCGGCCCAGTTGGCAGCCCGCTGCGCTGTCTGACTGAGCACTTTGCCTCGCCAGATCTGAGCATCCTGCGACGGAGGCTGCATGATCACAACATCAACCAGCTGGTTGCTGCCGCTACAGCGGAGGCCAATGCGGCCGCTGCGGCTTCCATTGCTTCCGCGGCCTCTCCATCATCTGCTGTGGCAGCATCTAGCTCTGCAGTTCCAGCTTCTCTGTGGCAGGTGAGGGTGCTTGTCTGCTTTCAGGCTGATTTTGTCTGTCAACAGTGAAAATGAAAGTGTCATTATTAGGCTGCCAGATTTCATAAATTCTTTTCTGATCGCTGATTAATCAGTCACACCCACCCCCATATTCCCCTCTCTGATCGCTGATTGGCCAGTGGCACCCACCCCCAGATTCCCCTCTCTGATCGCTGATTGGACAGTCGCACCCACCCCTAAATACCTCTCTGATCGCTGATTGGCTAGTCACAGCCACCCCTAAATTCCTCTTTCTGATCGCTAATTAGCCAGTGACAGCCACCCCTAAATTTCTCTCATGAACCCGCAGTCTCGCATCAAGCTGGACAGAGTTCCGGGCCGCCTCGGTCTGCTGAACCTCGGCAACACCTGCTACGCTGGCGCGGCCATCCAGCTACTGTCGGCCTGTGCTCGACTCTACGTCGATCTGCCTGAAGCGCTGGCTCAGGTTGCGGAGTCGTCTGCGACCGCTACCGGAGCCCCTGGTAGTTCTGGTAGCTCTGATAGTAGAGCCCGTGGGCCTACTGTAAGTGGGCCTTTTTTAATGAAGGTTTTTATAAAGCTTACTGTCACACCCTACGATCATATCTTACTGTCACACCCTACGATCACATCTTACTGTCACACCCTACAGTCACATCTTACTGTCTCACCCTTCGGTCACATCTTACTGTCACACCCTACGGTCACATCTTACTGTCACACCCTACGGTCACATCTTACTGTCACACCCTACAGTTACATACTATTGTCACACACGTCAAATCATACTGTCACAACGGGTCACATCTTACTGTCACTCCCTACAGTCACGTTTTACTACCAAATCTTTCTGTCAAATCTTACGGTCACATCCTACTGGTTACTGTTACACCCTACGATCACATCTGACTGTCACACTCTATTGTCACTTTCCAAATTATTTCATTATAGTCACGACTCACGTGATTACTTAGAGTTAATTCCACCTAATCATTGAAAATTTTCTCAATCCACATTCTCCCCTCAGGTCAGCGAGCACCTGGTCAATCTGCTCCGTCGCATGTCTCCATCTCTTGACTCCGTGGCCCCCGCCTTGAATCCTCACGCCTTCCTGCTCCGCTCCCGACCGGTGTACATGAGCCACGGCAGTCAGCAGGACTCCGCCGAATATCTTCTACACGTGATTGACAGCCTGATAGAAGAGGAGAAATCGATTGGACCACAGCTGGACGAATCCAAGCGGTTTGTTGCCCGTTGTTTCAGCGGCCGTCTGGGCGTGCATTTGCGATGTAAAGCTGCCGGTCACTCGGTGCGAACCACAGCCCCATTTGTCACTCTGCATTTGGCGTTGCGCAAGCATTTGGAGAACAGCGTGTCCCAGATGCTGGCTGACTATCTGCAGCCCGAGATGCTTGATGGAGACGACAAGCTGCTGTGCGCTGAGTGCAATGATAAGGTGACTGTTTTACTGTGCTGATTTCCCATCCTTAGAGGGGATGGAATTTCTTATCCTCATCAGAGGTTGGATTCCTCATCCTCCTCATCAGAGGTTGGATTCCCCATCCTCATCAGAGGTTGGATTCCCCATCCTCATCAGGGGTTGGATTCCCCATCCTCATCAGAGGCTGGATTCCCCATCCTCCTCATCAGAGGTTGGATTCCCCATCCTCATCAGGGGTTGGATTCCCCATCCTCATCAGAGGCTGGATTCCCCATCCTCCTCATCAGAGGTTGGATTCCCCATCCTCATCAGACGTTGGATTTCCCATCCTCAGAGATTAGATTCCCATCCTCATCAGGGTTTGGATTCCCCATCCTCCTTATCAGAGGTTGGATTCCCCATCCTCATCAGACGTTGGATTTCCCATCCTCATCAGACGTTGGATTTCCCATCCTCAGAGATTAGATTCCCATCCTCATCAGGGGTTGGATTCCCCATCCTCATCATAGGCTGGATTCCCAATCCTCATCAGAGATTGGATTCCCCATCCTCATCAGAGGCTGGACTCCCCATTCTCCTCATCAAAGGTTGGATTCCCCATCCTCCTCATCAGAGGTTGGATTCCCCATCCTCATCAAAGGTTGGATTCCATCTCCTCATCAGAGGTTGGATTCCCCATCCTCCTCATCAGAGGTTGGATTCCCCATCCTCATCAAAGGTTGGATTCCATCTCCTCATCAGAGGTTGGATTCCCCATCCTCATCAGAGGCTGGACTCCCCATCCTCCTCATCAAAGGTTGGATTCCCCATCCTCAGAGATTAGATTCCCATCCTCATCAGAGGTTGGATTCCCCATCATCATTAAGTTGGATTCTCCATCATCAGAAGTTGGATTCCCCATCATCAGAAGTTGGATTCCCCATCCTCATCAGAGGTTGGATTCCCCATCCTCAGAGGTTGGATTCCCCATCACCTGAAGCTTAGATTCCCCATCACCTGAAGCTTGGATTCCCCATCACCTGAAGCTTGGATTTTATCACCTGAAGCTTGGATTCCCCATCCTCAGAGGTTGGATTCCCCATCACCTGAAACTTGGATTTTATCACCTGAAGCTTGGATTCCCCATCCTCAGAGGTTGGATTCCCCATCCTCAGAGGTTGGATTCCCCATCACCTGAAGCTTGGTTTTTTTCACCTGAAGCTTCGATTTCCCATCCTCAGAGGTTGGATTCCCCATCACCTGAAGCTTGGATTTTATCACCTGAAGCTTGGATTCCCCATCCTCAGAGGTCGGATTCCCCATCACCTGAAGCTTGGATTTTATCACCTGAAGCTTGGATTTCCCATCCTCAGAGGTTGGATTCCCCATCACCTGAAGCTTGGATTCCCCATCACCTGAAGCTTGGGTTCCCCATAACCTGAAGCTTGGATTCCCCATCACCTGAAGCTTGGATTCCCCATCACCTGAAGCTTGGATTCCCCATCACCTGAAGCTTGGATTCCCCATCACCTGAAGCTTGGATTTTATCACCTGAAGCTTGGATTCCCCATCCTCAGAGGTTGGATTCCCCATCACCTGAAGCTTGGATTCCCCATCCTCAGAGGTTGGATTCCCCATCACCTGAAGCTTGGATTCCCCATCACCTGAAGCTTGGATTCCCCATCCTCAGAGGTTGGATTCCCCATCACCTGAAGCTTGGATTCCCTATCACCTAAAGCTTGGATTTTATCACCTGAAGCAATAAATCCAACACCGCAGGTTGAAGCTGAGAAGCAGCTGAGTCTGCAGAGCCTGCCCAACTGTCTCCTGCTGGTGCTGCAGCTGTTCCACTTCGACTTCGCTGCTCGTGTGGCCTCCAAGGACACCCAGTCCACTGTCAGGCTGGAGCCCAGGATCCATGTACCATTGGAGCAGCCGACTGCGGATGAGGCTACGCCATCACCAAGCATCCAGCAGGTGCCGTATCGCCTGGAGGCGTTCGTGGTGCATCACGGAATGTCCCTGCACAGCGGTCACTACACTGCCGTTTGTCGGCATAGCAACCGAGAAAGTGCTGCTACTGCTACTACTACTGCTCAAGACTGCTGGATCCACGCTAATGATGATTGTGTGACAAAGACCAGTCTTGGTGAATGGGGCTGCAGTGGTGGTGGTCACTACAAGACTCCTTACATACTGCTCTATGTAAGAGATGACTAACTGACTCACTGACTGACTCACTGACTCACTGACTGACTCACTGACTGACTGACTGACTGACTGACTGACTGACTGACTGACTGACTGACTGACTGACTGACTGACTGACTGACTGACTGACGGACTGACTGACTCACTGACTGACTCACTGACTGACTTACTGACTGACTCACTGACTGACTCACTGACTGACTGACTCACTGACTGACTCACTGACTGACTCACTGACTGACTCACTGACTCACTGACTGACTCACTCACTCACTGACTGACTGCATCGCTCACTAACTAAAATGCCTAACCCAATGATATCCAGTTAATTGGACTTGCGTTACAAAAATTGCTTCCCATAATTTGTTGTAGAAGATTCTTGATAACTGTTAGTGACTTTCTATTATTGATTCAGTGCTCCTGACTTTCAGAGTTCTTTTTTGCGCACTGTATACTACTTGAATAAATAAGTACACGAGAGTGCAGGTTTTGTTATAAACTTTTTTGTGTGCCAACTTAAGACTTCGATTTTTTTATGTGCAAAATTTTATTGCTTAGGTGTTTGGGCCGTGCTAGTGGCACTATTAATTTAACTACTATTAGTAGTACCTTAAGACTTATTGCTAAATAGTCTTCTTAATACTCACTACATCTACAACAACAACTACTACTACCACTTCTTCTACTACTACTACTACTACTACTACTACTACTACTTCTACTACTACTACTACTACTACTACTTCTACTACTACTACTACTTCTACTACTACTACTACTTCTACTACTACTACTACTTCTACTACTACTACTTCTACTACTACTACTACTTCTACTACTACTACTAATACTACTACTACTACTACTACTAGTTGATTTACCATCAGGTAACTAATTTGTAGCCGTACCAGTAACTAAAAAAAAATCTATTCAAGTTTCAATGCATTATTGCATGGATCCGCAGCAGACGCAAGAGGACTCGCCAGAAGAAGGCGTTTCTGCTTCTGCAGCAGCAGCAGCAGCAACAACAGCAGAAGCAGAAGCAGCCGAGACCAGCGTTGGGAAACCAACTGAGCTGCCAACAGCTGCAGAATCAGTTGATGAAGCTGCTTCTGCTGCCCAGACTCCGACAGAAACTGCAACAAATGCAAACAAAGAAGAAGACCGGCAAACTGAAAGCGAACCGCGAGCGGAAGAAGTACAGCAGCAGCAGCTACAACTAGAAGAAGAAATAGAAGAAGACAGTTCAAAAGAGCCGCAACCATCTCCTTCGCCGCCTTCTCCGCCGCCTCCGCCGCCTCCTCCAGCAGCTCAAGAGCGGCCATCTGAGGTCAGCCCCGGTGGCGGCAGCTTCCAACATCGCCTCACAGATCCTTGGTCTCCACTGCCAGATGAAGCCAGCAGCGCTCCAGCAGCCTCAGCTGCCCGACTCTCCCGTCGGGAGCGTTACGAAGACAGCGAAGCAGCTGCTGCCGCCGAAGTCGACGAAGAGATGTCCGGTTATAGTGGCCGGAGATCTCCGAGTCCGGCCGAACGGGCCATCCGCTTGGAGGCGGCCAAAAACAGCATCTACGCGATGCTCGGCCGGCCCGCCTCGGCCTCACCGTCGCCACCCCCGCCGCCAGCTGCCGCAGCTGCGGATCTGCCAGAATTCGACTACGAATCATTGCGACGCGACTTGGACGAGATTCAAAGCCGACTGGCCGAGCGGCGCTTTCTCAATGGCGGCGGCGGCAGCGGAGGCAGCGGCAGCTCGCCAGTCAGGCTGAAATGGGACTACGGGGCGGATATTGGAGCGGATGGAGATGGCGGAAATGGAGGCGGAGGCGGTGGGAGCGCCGTAGCTGACGAGTCAACTCGGCAGCGTTACTACGAGACGCATCATCAATCTGAGCCTCCAGCTGCCCAGCCTCCTCAACATCAACAGCAGCAGCAGCATCATTCGCAGCCTCAGCTTCATCATAGAGGCTATTACCGAGGCGACGAGGCGACATTTCTGAGCAGCCCGGATCCCGAAGATCCTGAAAATGCTCGCTATTATCGGCCCCAGGCCCGGCGGCAGTACCAGCTTCATCAGTCTGGTGGCGCTACTCAGGGCACCGCCCAGTATCAGCGTCTGCTAGATGAGGCGGAGGCTGCAGATCGCGGCTTGCGTCAGCGACTAAATGGCAGTGGCAGAGTTCAGCGCTCAGCCACCGCTCCTGAGGGATTCTACTATTATGATGAGAACAATGATGAAGCTGGAGACCGCCGGCAGGAGGAGGCTGAGCCTGCAGTACCTGAAGATGATGATGATGAAGAAGAAGAGACCCGAGAGTCGACTCACCCAGGCTCAAATGATGCCGTGCCGCCCAGGTTTCCTCGCGAAGCTTTCGGCTCGTCTCGGGTTGGCCGCAATGGGGGAGGAGGCGGCGGCGGAGCTACGGAGGATGACGTCACTTCCTTGGACGACACTCCGCGGGCGGCGGCTACTGCTGGCGGCTCGTCTGCTGATGCCCAGCTGCAGCAGGTGAGTCAGATGTGGGAGCTCAGTTGCAAGAATCGCTATAGAGTCATTGCGAACAGCTGCTCACTGGTGACTCTGGGGGGGGGACTCTTGTGACTTTTTTAACGACTCAAAAGCCTAGTGGTCAGAGCGTCGGACTCACGACTTGAAGGTCGGGGGTTCGATTCTTGACTCACTCGGAACAATTTGTGTCCTTGAGCAAGAGACTCAAACTCTGCATTGCTTCAGTTCACCCAGCTGTAAAATGGGTGCCAGCATTAGCTGGGGTAATTGAGGCTGTGTGTGGCGACCCCCTCTCCAAGTCCTTCGTACTCAGCCTTCAGATGCGCCGCGCAATAGCTGCGGCTGAGCTGTCGGTTGCACATCTGGCCATTAGGGCAGGTGTAATAAATTATTATTATTAATTGATAACGACTCAAACAACTGTAATGAGCCTGTTTGAGTCGCGAGTGCTTCTAAAGTCATTATAGAAGCGTCAAACTGACCCAGGCGACTCTTTAGCGACTTGTACCGCGACATCTCGTCGTTCCTAGAGTCGTCTAGAGTCATTGAGACGCCTCTTGGCCTGGTTGCCACCATAGAAAGTCAGGACCGCTGTACATCCTGTGTGAGCTGACTGCAGTAACTTCCTCACTCTCCATCTCAAACATCTCGCGCCCGCAGGCCTGGGAGAAATTCCAGCGAGCCAGACGACCCCGCGGCCTTCGCCAGCTGCTGGCGGACCCGCTGCCAGCCGTTCTCGGCCGGGTCGACCCGACCTCGCTGACTTCCAACTCCTCATCGGCCGATCGTCGCCAGCCTCGCCGAGACGACTTGAACAAGGACGACGAGATCGAAATTGACGATGTGGATGTCGATGATGCCGATTTCGACGCGCCGACATCGGACGTGAGCGACCTGGACGCGCAGACGCTCCGTTTGCAGGCGCTGCTGCTTCGCCAGAAGGAGAAGCTGATGGAGGCGCGCGCGGCGGAGCGGAGGCGCCGGGAGCGGATTCGAATTCTACAGCGCCTGCTGTGTGAGCGCGGCTCCGGTTCCGGCTCCGGTTCGGGTGTCGGCGACGGCAGCGTCGTTCGACGTCGCGTCGGTGCAGCTCCGAAGCCGATTCTCGCCGGCGGCGGTCAGCAGCAGCAGCAGCCGCGCAAAACCGTCACGATAACAACCCGAGGCCGGCATGACTTCAACTCCAATGCTGACCCGACAACAATCAGCGCCTCGGCGGCAGCGGAGGACAGCGAAGATCTGGAAGACGACGACGACGAGTCCTGCGGCACGGTGACTCCGCTGCCGACAGATCGGACCGATGCTACTCAGACTCTGGACGAGCCCACTCTGCCGCACAGCATGAGCAGCGTAGGCCGGCGAAGGCAGCAACAGCCTCAGCCGCCGCCGCCGCCGCACCATGAGCGGCCGGACGAGATCGATCAGATTTTTCTCCGAGCCAATCGGTCGGCCAAAATCGCTCCCCGAGGCCTGGCCTGGTTCCTGCCTGTTGAGCGGCAGAAAGCGACATCACAATCGACTCCGACTCCGCCTGAGCCTCAAGAATCCCGACGGAGGATTATTGAACTGGAAGATGAGGAGCGTCCAGATGAGCAGCAGGAGGAGCAGTCAACCAGCCAACCGACCAAACAACTGCAGGACGCCTTCAACCAGCGAATGTCGGATTTTGTTAGTCGAAGCCGGGCCAGACAGCGGCGAGTCCGGCTGGCTGCCGAGGAGCGACAGGTGGTGGCGGACCTGGAACGCGATCGGCTCCAGCTGTTCGCCTCTCCAAGGCTGGCCGCTGCCCCGGCCGCTGAACAGCAGCGACCGACTTCGGCGAAGCTGCCCCCGACCAAGACCTGGGCATATCGGCTCAAGGTGCGGTCGCCAACCAGGAATTCTGCCGCTCCTGCTGGGCAGCAGCAGCGGAAACAGCAGAAGCGCAAGCCTGTGCTGATTGTCAATGGCGGCGGCGTGAAACGCTGGCCAGAGACAGTTGCGCGCGAGGAGGCCGAACGTCGGGCAGCTCGACTGAGGAATAACAGGCTGAGACAGCAGGTGTACGGCGAGAGGCTGCTCAGGAATGTGCTCAAACGGAATGGCGGCTGGAGGGCTATTGACTGATTAATTTTGTTTTTGTGTGCTCAGGCTCAGGCACGCCAGTGTGCTCAGGCACTCGCCAGTGTGCTCAGGCACTCCCCCAGTGTGCTCAGATACTACCCAGTGTGCTCAGGCACTCCCCAGTGTGCTCAGGCACTCCCCCAGTGTGCTCAGATACTACCCAGTGTGCTCAGGCACTCCCCAGTGTGCTCAGGCACTCCCCCAGTGTGCTCAGATACTACCCAGTGTGCTCCGGCACTCCCCAGTGTGCTCAGGCACTCGCCAGTGTGCTCAGGCACTCCCCCAGTGTGCTGAGGCACTTTCCAGTGTGCTCCGGCACTCCCCAGTGTGCTCAGGCACTCCCCAGTGTGCTCAGACACTGCCTAGTGTGCTCAGGCACTCCCCAGTGTGCTCAGGCACTCTCCAGTGTGCTCAGACACTCTCCAGTGTGCTCAGGCACTTTTCAGGCTGCTCAGGCACTCCCTAGTGTGCTCAGGCACTCCCCAGTGTGCTTAGGCACTCCCTAATGTACTCAGACACCAGTATGCTCACTGCTCACTCTCCCTAGTGTGCTCCGACACGTCTATTGCGTTCTCCTAGCTGTCTTAGTTATTTATTTGTCTACCTTAATCTGTCACTCATTTTCGGAAATCTTCCCTAATTTGCACAACGAAGTTAATTTAAAATATTAACCATACATTGCTTACGTGTTTAATTGTTTGCTAGATTATAGAATACTCGTAGACCGTAATGAATATTTTCTACAACATGTGATCTAGGTTTTCGCGGGTACTGTAACTAAATGCTGTGCATACATTTTACGAGTATATAGTACTTGTAACCGTGTCTGTTTCATGTTTATCCGAATTCATTTTTAGAGCTGGATTCCCAATTAATAGATATCAATTCACTTTGCCACAATGTTTAAGCCATGTACTCAAACAAAACATGGTTTGTCTTTTTTAATTTCAGATTTTATGTAGTTCTTCGCTGTCATTGGCTGCTTGTTGCACTACTCACAAATGCTGCGATCAGTAGTACAGTAAGTGTTCTCCCCAATTATGGTTATTATTAGTTAAAATTACTACAATTTCAGTGCTTCATGACCTGAATTCATTCCATTAACTTGCGTTTTTAATATCTCTGTTTATTGTCCTTAGGTTCGTGTAATTGCGAAAATCCGTCCATATCAGAGTACAAACTGTT
Organism: Macrostomum lignano; assembly: GCA_002269645.1. NCBI lineage: Eukaryota > Metazoa > Platyhelminthes > Macrostomidae > Macrostomum > Macrostomum lignano. Next base: position 233,640 of record NIVC01000278.1, read on the forward strand.
ATATATGCTGCCTGTTGGTTTAGTGCTATATGTTTTGCATCATATTTTCAAAATTATATTTGGCTGTGGAAAAAACTCATTCTTAAGTTCATTGTTTTGACTTGTGCTTGCTTTAAAATATGAAATCTGTATTTTGTTACTGAGCTGTGCTCTCACAGGCCGCATGTGTGTTCGGGTACAATGTACCTTGTAGCTGGTAACCACTATTCATTATCTTTTATTTATCTGATTTATTGTTATCGAGTTAACAAAGTTTTTTTAAAACAAAAGGGACATTCGCTTTTCTATTTTATTTTTTAGCCAAATATACGCTTGTACTGCCCATTTGTTGACAAGTTGGGTAATTTCCTGAACTAGAATTGAATTGTCTGGTGCTGTTATTACAGTTTTGCATTTTTACTGGTATATTCTTTAGACAATACGTGTTGAAATGGGTTTTATTGTCAGGCCTGATTTAAAGTGGCTGGCTGGACTGTTGGGGTTTGGGGTTTTATTGCCGTGCCTGATTTGAAGTGGCTGGCTGGGCTGTGGGGGTTGGGGTTTTATTGCCGTGCCTGATTTGAAGTGGCTGGCTGGGGTTTGGGGTTTTATTGCCGTGCCTGATTTGAAGTGGCTGGCTGGCCTGTGGGGGTTGGGGTTTTATTGCCGTGCCTGATTTGAAGTGGCTGGCTGGGCTGTTGGGGTTTGGGGTTTTATTGCCGTGCCTGATTTGAAGTGGCTGGCTGGGCTGTTGGGGTTTGGGGTTTTATTGCGACAGGATTATACTACTTTAGAACACCTGGAAAGCAGCTTGCAATTAATTATAATTGATTAAACTAATCTAATAAATTAGGAGACTGCATTAAAATATTATTCTGGTGTTGATGATGGTGTAGATCAGTTCGCATTCTGAGAGTCCGTTTTGAGCGAAGCTGCCATTTGCTCCAAGATGCTTCATTTTGTAAATTATAAGTATGCAGCTGTCAATGTGTCGGTTTCGCAGCTGGCATTTTCCATCGCCCCCCCCCTCAAAAAAATACAAACAAATTCCAGCTCTCCAGCAGCACTGCAGAAGCAATATTTCCTCTCCTCGCGTGCTTCCTCCCAAAAAATCGGCCTTAAATTTCCATATCTACTTGGGGACTGCTACTTCACCCCAGAAGAGACTCTTATTTCGTTTCCTCGCACAAGATGAGGCGAAACGCCAGATAAAAAAGGCTGAATGCTACACGCGACCGGTTCTGTTCTTCCGCAACAAAATGGCGGCCCCAATATTTCTAACCCAAGCGAAAAAGGCAATGCAAGTTTGTTGCCTGCCATCCCCCCTCCCCAACCTATATTGCAAAGTCTTAAACATAACCTTTTGTCGAAGGGACTGCCTACTTCAATAGCATCGGATATGAAGCGGTGGCATTGGTGACTGCGCGCTTCTGAATTGCGCTCACACACTTACGGCACCTGGGCCTATTCGTAATTGCACTTTCTGCGGCCCGCCCGCAAATCTCAGGATATCCGTCACACCTGCAGAGGCACCTGTGCCACCTTTCAGCCAGGAAGTCAGGCTCATAAAATTTTTCAATATTTCGTGCTGAAGTTAGAGTTCAATAATAAAATAGGAGCCCGTAGAGGTTTATGACGGTCTCGCACTCTCATCGCCGACAGTTGCTCACTTGGGAACTGACACAGTCTCACTTGGGAACTGACACAGTCTCACTGGGGACTGACACAGTCTCACTTGGGACTGACACAGTCTCACTTGGGACTGACACAGTTTCACTTGGGACTGACACAGTCTCACTCGGACTGACACAGTCTCACTTGGGACTGACACAGTTTCACTTGGGACTGACACAGTCTCACTTGGGAACTGACACAGTCTCACTGGGACTGACACAGTCTCACTGGGGACTGACACAGTTTCACTTGGGACTGACACAGTCTCACTTGGGAACTGACACAGTCTCACTGGGGACTGACACAGTCTCACTTGGGACTGACACAGTCTCACTTGGGACTGACACAGTCTCACTTGGGACTGACACAGTCTCACTTGGAACTGACACAGTCTTATTGGGACTGACACAGTCTCACTTGGGACTGACACAGTCTTATTGGGACTGACACAGTCTCACTTGGAACTGACACAGTCTTCTTGGGACTGACACAGTCTCACTTGGGACTGACACAGTCTCACTTGGAACTGACACAGTCTTCTTGGGACTGACACAGTCTCACTTGGGACTGACACAGTCTCACTTGGGACTGACACAGTTTCACTTGGGACTGACACAGTCTCACTTGGGACTGACACAGTCTCGATTGGGACTGACACAGTCTGACTTGGGACTGACACAGTCTGACTTGGGACTGACACAGTCTCTCTTGGGAATGACACAGTCTGACTTGGGACTGACACAGTCTCGCTTGGAAATGACACAGTCTGAATTAGAACTGACACAGTCTCGCTTGGGACTGACACAGTCTCACTTGGGACTGACACAGTCTCACTTGGGACTGACACAGTCTCACTGGGGACTGACACAGTTTCACTTGGGACTGACACAATCTCACTTGGGAACTGACACAGTCTCACTGGGGACTGACACAGTCTCACTTGGGACTGACACAGTCTCACTTGGGACTGACACAGTCTCACTTGGGACTGACACAGTCTCACTTGGGACTGACACAGTCTCACTTGGAACTGACACAGTCTTATAAGGATTCAATTTCATATGCATGTAGGCCTTAGGGACTATTTAGGGACTATCGTAGGAACTATTAGGAATATGACTTAGGATTTAGGAAATTAGGGAATTGCATTGTTATCAGAGCGTGGTGGAGTGTAGCAGTTGTGGACAGCTGCACTCTTACAAAAAGCCACAAGTGCTTGATGACGGCATTGCAAAGGGCGAGTGCAGGCCGCCGTAAAAGTCTGCTTCCACTTTAGAGGGGTTGTATGCCTTTATGTGGGGCGGGGTTCAATTACATTTTTTAACAGAGGCATTTCAGGAATCGCACGAGAAAGGGGAACCGTGAGAATCGGCCGGAATTGCGCGGTGGGTGGAAGACGTGGGAAATGATAACGCAGACAGTTTCACAGGGACTTCATCGGGGAAATTTACTATAAATAAGCGAGGGGTTAAATGCTAAAAACTTTACCCTTTTCTCACTCTCTTTTCACTCTCTTTTAAACGCCTTGTATTAACTTTTGGATTGCTTAATAGTTTGCAAATCACGACGACCGCTTCTGCAGACACCTGTGACCGGAGGGTAAGACTGAGCACTGACATGACTATAGATTTATGAATATTAGCGTATCGGTCTCAGACCAGGTAGATAGGCGTAATTTATATATATATATATAATAGATTAATAGGAGTATTTGAGTAGCTTAGTTATACCGTAGTGTCTCAGACTTGTTCTCCCTGCTTGTAGCTCGCTTATTTGCTTATTAATACAAACGTTGAAAATGCAGTAGTAAATATAATTATATGGTTGATCGGTAAATAACATCCAAGCATATTCTACCTCGTTTGAGTCACTATTAATCATATGTAAGGTTCTTAGTTTGCGGCCAACTAGGAAGCTTATAAGTCTCACTTGGGACTGACACAGTCTCACTTGGGACTGACACAGTCTCATTTGGAACTGACACAGTCTCACTTGGAACTGACACATTTTCACTTGGGACTGACACAGTCTCACTTGGAACTGACACAGTCTTATTGGAACTGACACAGTCTCACTTGGAACTGACACAGTCTCACTTGGAACTGACAGTCTCACTTGGAACTGACACAATCTCACTTGGAACTGACACAGTCTCACTTGGGACTGACACAGTCTGACTTGGGACTGACACAGTCTCACTTGGGACTGACACAGTCTCACTTGGGACTGACACAGTTTCACTTAAGACTGACACAGTCTCACTTGGGAATGACACAGTCTGACTTAGGACTGACACAGTCTGAATTAGAACTGACACAGTCTCACTTAAGACTGACACAGTCTCACTTGGGAATGACACAGTCTGACTTGGGACTGACACAGTCTCGCTTGGGACTGACACAGTCTGACTTGGGACTGACACAGTCTCGCTTGGAATGACACAGTCTGACTTGGGACTGACACAGTCTCGCTTGGAACTGACACAGTCTGAATTAGAACTGACACAGTCTCGCTTGGGACTGACACAGTCTCGCTTGGGACTGACACAGTCTCGCTTGGAACTGACACAGTCTCGCTTGGAACTGACACAGTCTCACTTGGAACTGACACAGTCTCGACTGACACAGTCTCACTTGGAACTGACACAGTCTTCTTGGGACTGACACAGTCTCGCTTGGGACTGACGCAGTCTCACTTGGGAACTGACACAGTCTCAAATTGGAACTGACACAGTCTCACTTGGGAACTGACACAGTCTCACTTGGGAACTGACACAGTCTCACTTGGAACTGACACAGTCTCACTTGGAACTGACACAGTCTCACTTGGAACTGACACAGTCTGACTTAGGACTGACACAGTCTGACTTGGGACTGACACAGTCTGAATTAGAACTGACACAGTCTCGCTTGGGACTGACACAGTCTCACTTGGGACTGACACAGTTTCACTTGGAACTGACACAGTCTTATTGGGACTGACACAGTCTCAATTGGGACTGACACAGTCTTACTTGGAACTGACACAGTCTCACTTGGAACTGACACAGTCTTCTTGGGACTGACACAGTCTCGCTTGGGACTGACACAGTCTCACTTGGGAACTGACACAGTCTCAAATTGGAACTGACACAGTCTCACTTGGGAACTGACACAGTCTCACTTGGGAACTGACACAGTCTCACTTGGAACTGACACAGTCTCACTTGGATTTGACACAGTCTCACTTGGAACTGACACAGTCTCACTTGGAACTGACACAGTCTGACTTGGGACTGACACAGTCTGAATTAGAACTGGCACAGTCTCACTTGGGACTGACACAGTTTCACTTGGAACTGACACAGTCTCACTTGGAACTGACACAGTCTCACTTGGAACTGACACAGTCTCGCTTGGAACTGACACAGTCTTCTTGGGACTGACACAGTCTCACTTAAGACTGACACAGTCTCACTTGGGACTGACACAGTCTCGCTTGGAACTGACACAGTCTTATTGGGACTGACACAGTCTCACTTGGGACTGACACAGTCTCACTTAAGACTGACACAGTCTCGCTTGGGACTGTCACAGTCTCACTTGGAACTGACACAGTCTCAAATTGGAACTGACACAGTCTCACTTGGAACTGACACAGTCTCACTGGGAACTGACACAGTCTCACTTGGAACTGACACAGTCTCACTTGGGAACTGACACAGTCTCACTGGGAACTGACACAGTCTCACTTGGGAACTGACACAGTCTCACTGGGAACTGACACAGTCTCACTGGGAACTGACACAGTCTCAAATTGGAACTGACACAGTCTCACTTGGAACTGACACAGTCTCAAATTGGAACTGACACAGTCTCACTTGGAACTGACACAGTCTCACTGGGAACTGACACAGTCTCACTTGGAACTGACACAGTCTTACTTGGAACTGACACAGTCTCACTGGGAACTGACACAGTCTCACTTGGGAACTGACACAGTCTCACTGGAACTGACACAGTCTCAAATTGGAACTGACACAGTCTCACTTGGAACTGACACAGTCTCACTGGGAACTGACACAGTCTCACTGGGAACTGACACAGTCTCACTGGGAACTGACACAGTCTCACTGGGAACTGACACAGTCTCAAATTGGAACTGACACAGTCTCAAATTGGAACTGACACAGTCTCACTTGGAACTGACACAGTTTCACTTGGAACTGGCAAAGTCTGGCTTGGAACTGACACAGTCTCACTGGGAACTGACACAGTCTCACTTGGAACTGACACAGTCTCACTTGGGAACTGACACAGTCTCACTGGGAACTGACACAGTCTCACTTGGGAACTGACACAGTCTCACTGGGAACTGACACAGTCTCACTGGGAACTGACACAGTCTCAAATTGGAACTGACACAGTCTCACTTGGAACTGACACAGTCTCAAATTGGAACTGACACAGTCTCACTTGGAACTGACACAGTCTCACTGGGAACTGACACAGTCTCACTTGGAACTGACACAGTCTCACTTGGGAACTGACACAGTCTCACTGGGAACTGACACAGTCTCACTTGGGAACTGACACAGTCTCACTGGGAAATGACACAGTCTCAAATTGGAACTGACACAGTCTCACTTGGAACTGACACAGTCTCACTGGGAACTGACACAGTCTCACTGGGAACTGACACAGTCTCTTTGGGAACTGACACAGTCTCACTGGGAACTGACACAGTCTCAAATTGGAACTGACACAGTCTCAAATTGGAACTGACACAGTCTCACTTGGAACTGACACAGTTTCACTTGGAACTGGCAAAGTCTGACTTGGAACTGACACAGTCTCACTTGGAACTGACACAGTTTCACTTGGAACTGGCAAAGTCTGACTTGGAACTGACACAGTCTCACTTGGAACTGACACAGTCTCACTTGGAACTGACACAGTCTCACTTGGAACTGACACAGTCTCACTGGGAACTGACACAGTCTCAAATTGGAACTGACACAGTCTCACTGGGAACTGACACAGTCTCAAATTGGAACTGACACAGTCTCACTTGGGAACTGACACAGTTTCACTGGGAACTGGCAAAGTCTGACTTGGAACTGACACAGTCTCACTGGGAACTGACACAGTCTCAAATTGGAACTGACACAGTCTCACTTGGGAACTGACACAGTCTCACTGGGAACTGGCAAAGTCTGACTTGGAACTGACACAGTCTACAGCAGTCTGGCATCAGGGGCAGTCACAATTCTGTTCGTTCTTTATAAGACTCAAAATGAAGCGTCAGCGTGTCCTTTTTTACTAGCTCGGGTGAAAACGTACAAACAATAATTACATAGCAACCAAGGTCGTATCATCTCTCTCCTCCTTCACCTGCAGGCCTCTCCGTAAAACAAGCCAATAGTCAGGCATCCGCGTATCCGTTTTATCCGTGTATCCGTGTATCTCCCAATTGCAGTTCATCATATCTCAGGCCGTTGCTCAGTTAAAAAAGACGAGAGCAAATAGTCGATTTTCGCTGCTCTACCAAACCCCGTAGCATCCTCCCGGTTTTCTCATTGTCTGTTCGGAGAGGGTTGGGGAGGGCAGGTGTCCACTTTTCACACAATTTTATGTCCTATAGTTTTGCGCCCTTTGCCAGACTAGAAACACTCTGGTCGTTAGGTCTGTGATTGGCTGAGGTCTGTCATTGGCCTTCCATCATTTCTAGCGCGTAAAACATTAAAGCCACTTAAATCCGATCATTGATTCTGAGAGAGTTGATTTTTGGGTGTCATTCTAAAATGCCGGTCGAGCACCTGTTCTACCTGCTGTCCCTGGCCTGGCTGCTTGTGAGCAGTCGGGCTGCTACAAGTTCAGCAAATAATAACTGCGGCGAAATGAAGCAGTCGGTCTCCAGAAACTGCTGTCAGTGCAGAGACAGTGACAGGTATATGCTGAGGAATCGATTATTTTTCTTGCTAGTGCAAACAAGGTCAACTAAGAGAGAGAGAGACAGAGAGCGTGTGTCAGGATAAATCAAATTTAATTTTGGAAACCTGAATTTTGACGCCCCCCCCCCGATTTATTCCAACTGGGTGGAGTTTTAATTGTGGAATTGTAAGCCGCCCTAGTGGTGGGGTAATTGAGGCTGTGTGTGGTGACCCCCCCCCAGTCCTTGGACTGGGGCTGAGCGGGGTTGCACAACTGCCTATTAGGGCAGGTGTAATCAATTATTATTATTTTGAAGTACATAAACTTCTGCAACTTTTGTGGGTGCTCAGAAAGGCTCTGCAGTGCGCAGTTCGTGTGCATCTTACAAGTGTGCGTACGTTATTGCTCAGGGGTCAGTGGAGTGGGCCTGACTGCACCATCAATAAAATGCCTTTGCAGCCGAAGAGTCGGGCTCGACAGCGCCAGGACTCCCGTGTTTAGCATGATGAACAACTTTATTGCCCCGCCACACCTCATCACAGGTGAGTTTACGGATTATTGCAGCTTGTTTTATTATTTGACTTAGCCAGGATTTTTCATTAGGGGCCACGCCCAAGGGGCGCCAGCACCAAGGGGCACGAGCACCAAGGGGCGCCAGCACCAAGGGGCGCCAGCACCAAGGGGCGCCAGCACCAAGGGGCGCCAGCACCAAGGGGCGCCAGCACCAAGGGGCGCCAGCACCAAGGGGCGCCAGCACCAAGGGGCGCGAGCACCAAGGGGCTTTAGCACCAAGGGGCTTTAGCACCAAGGGGCGCCAGCACCAAGGGGCGCCAGCACCAAGGGGCGCCAGCACCAAGGGGCGCCAGCACCAAGGGGCGCCAGCACCAAGGGGCGCCAGCACCAAGGGGCGCCAGCACCAAGGGGCGCCAGCACCAAGGGGCGCCAGCACCAAGGGGCGCCAGCACCAAGGGGCGCCAGCACCAAGGGGCGCCAGCACCAAGGGGCGCCAGCACCAAGGGGCGCCAGCACCAAGGGGCGCCAGCACCAAGGGGCGCCAGCACCAAGGGGCGCCAGCACCAAGGGGCATCAGACAACTGATTGGACCCCATTTGCCTTTACTTTCCACGGGTTGCATGCAGGTCTCTATACTGAAGCCTCACAGCACGTAAAAGTACAAACACGCTTTAACATTCCAGGCCGGCCAACTGTAGTTGAAATCGGCATCTATGTCAACACGTTCGACTCTGTTAATGTGGAGTCCATGGTGAGTCTGACCAGGGATCCAATCATTTTTATCTGAAATGAGCCATCAGACTAAGTAAAGACACCAACCACGGCGCTAATGCAAACATTAGCATTGCGCCTCTGTTGCGCAAACGAACAAACTTATGAAGCTATGAAGTCAGAGATATTGCCAAAAGTCATACGCTGAGACTGAGACATCATTTGAATTGATTACCAATGGAGGGTGTACACAGAGCTCACAGCTATCCTAAATCTGATTGATTCTGGATATATGAGCAGCGGAAATGCCTAGGTGGCGAGGCTGCTGCGATCGTCTCTCGACGAAGCTGTAATCTCCAGCTGGGAAGAAAGAAAAGCTCTCTACTCATATGAGTAGAAGTTATTGATTGACTCGCTGTTGGGGAGAGAACCGCTACACACACACTCTCTCTCTCCTCGTATCGCGACCTTTCTGGCATCTTATAGAAAGTGGCGACTTTGATTGCTATAAGCTGCAAGCTGGAGAATTCGTCACTCTGGTCCACTTGACTGTCCTGAGCGGTCAGGCAGGCTGCAGAGAAGCTCAAACCAGCCATATAAATCGCTAGAGAGATGGAGAGACATAATATAAACCTAGCTATTCCCATTTATAATCCGTGCCCCCATCCCGCGGCTGCCGCCACATGACTAGGGATGTAGTGAGCGGTGCCTCTGTCCACCCCATCCTGCCCCTTGCTCAAGGCTAATTAAATTTTTATTAAATTTGGCCTACGCTCAGATGAGACGCTCAAATGCACACAAATCTGCAGCTCCCGGCATGGTAGTTTTGTGTGTGTTGTGTTTTTCATACTAATCTTCCCAGATAAACGGTTTGGTTAACGTATATATAAGGCTAATTTGTGTAAGAAAATGTATTTATACAATAAAATTTAAATCGAAAAAAGCAGCAACTATAGGGAAGAAAAATCGATTTTTTTTAATCAGTCTCGAATCTTTTCTTAAAAGTATTTTTGTCCTTAGAGATTTCTAATTTCTAACCGAACTTTTGTGACGGTTGCTCACATGTACTTCTAAAGCTTTCAGAACTATTAACGACTTGTGAAAAAAGCAAAAACCTTGAGCAGCTTTCTTCAGCTTTAAAATATTCAGTCTTAAAAGTTCAGACTCTAAACTTGATCTTTCAATCAATCACGTATGGACATAAACACAAACCATGTTTAGTATATAGGACTAGCAATTAAGACCCCCTTGGGGGACCTGGACTACATTCTAATTACCCGTTAAAATGTTGGCTACATTTCCCCTGGTTCATCCGGTCCAGTCCTTCAGGTCATCTTCACTGCCTTTTCGGTCTATTGATTCTTCTTTCACCTTCCATTGCTCTCCTTGAATACAAAAACCTTGTCATAGCTCCATTCCTCGTCTGATGTCCAAAATATTTTAGATTTCTCAGCTTAATAATCTCCGCAGATTCTGGTTCCAAACCCAGGCATTTGACGTCTTTTTCTCTTTTCATGAAATCCTTAGCATTCTTCTGTAACATTTCATTTCGAACGCTTTGGGTGTCTCCATACTTTTCTTCCCCAGAGTCCAGCTTCTTCCCCAGAGTCCACCCATAGAGCAGTGTCCCCCATGTGACCGCCTTTGTAATCTTGGGGCGATTATTCAAACCGACTCCTTTGAGCCGCGAAAGCTCTTCAAGCCCTATCATTGAGCTGGTTGCGACGCCAATTCGGATTCTGATCTCTTCCTCCGATGTCCCATTCTCCATGATGGTTGCCTCCAGATACTTAAACTTTCTTCACCTGTTTCAATTCTTCTCCATCAATCACAATGAGTTATATATTAAATATATATTGGAAGACGTATGAGGGGAGACCCCTTGCGCGCCTATATGGAGCACGTCCTGGAGTAAAACTTGAGCCCCTCTAATTTCCTCCGCGACAGGACTACAGCATCCAAATCTTCCTAAGGCTGTCCTGGATCGACAGGCGACTGTCCTACAATGTCACCGACATGCGGGGTCACGGCGTCCCGCAGCCGCTGCCGCAGTTCCAGACCGCCCAGCCTCCGACTGCTCTGAACGACACCACAGGCCTGACCATTGATCCCCGCCTCATCGACGAGATCTGGCTGCCGGATATCATCTTCATGAACGAGAAGCAGGCCAAATACCACGACATCACCATCCCCAACAAGCTGCTCAGGATCAAGCCTAACGGCGAGGTGTACTACTCTAGCAGGTCTCGGAAACTCATGCCTATATCCATGTCCCATTATGACCCCAGCTTGAGCCATAGACTAATCTCAGGAAACTGCATTCAATTTTGCTACAACTGCGACCTATAGTTTGCCCAAAGATGACTGTCATTCAGTCAAAGTTTTCGACCAGCTCTTGACACACCTCTGGACGTACGTTTGAGTATGGTTCCACTTAGCTCGCTTAGCTGGGTTGATAAAGGATGAATATGGCGGCAGGAAGTGGCAGTTGTTGGCAATTCTCGCTCCTTTCATATCTGTCTCTGGTGCTTGGCTTGCTCTGAGCAAACTAGGTCGCAAAAAGATAGATTATTTTTACATTTCTAATATTCAATCAAACACCCCTTAATCTGCAGGATTAGCCTTCGTCTTGGCTGCCACATGGGGCTCTACAGATTTCCGCTGGACACGCAGACTTGCGAGATCATCATGGAGAGCTGTGCGCGATGCTGCTTTCATCTATAGGGAATTGCTTTATAGAAGAGAGAATAACAGATACAGGGATTTTAGCAAAATATTTCAAGATCCCTGTCCTATCTCAAGTTATATCTCAGCCTTAATATCTCATTCCTATGTCAGTTTTAAGTCCCATCTCAGTCCAACTTCCATCTCAGTCTCAGTCCCATCCCAGTCTCAAGTCCCATCTCAGTCTCAAGTCCCATCTCAGTCTCAAGTCCCATTTCAGTCTCAAGTCTCATCTAAGTCTCAAGTCCCATCTCAGTCTCAAGTCCTATCTCAGTCTCAAGTCCCATTTCAGTCTCAAGTCCCATCTCAGCCTTAAATTCCCATCTCAGTCTCAAGTCCCATCTCAGTCTCAAGTCCCATCTCAGTCTCAAGTCCCATCTCAGTCTCAAGTCCCATCTCAGTCTCAAGTCCCATCTCAGTCTCAAGTCCCATCTCAGTCTCAAGTCCCATCTCAGTCTTAAGTCCCATCCCAGTCTCAAAGTTCCATCTAAGTCTCAAGTCTCATCTAAGTCTCAAGTCCCATCTCAGTCTCAAGTCCCATCCCAGTCTCAAGTCTCATCTAAGTCTCAAGTCTCATCTAAGTCTCAAGTCCCATCTCAGTCACAAGTCCCATCCCAGTCTCAAGTCTCATCTAAGTCTCAAGTCCCATCTCAGTCCCGATACCCCAGTTGCATCTCACACTCGATTTCAGATACTTATGCACACTCACAAGGAGAACTTTATTAACAGATCTAGACAGAAACCCAATTTTAGGCTGACATCTTGACAGAATTTAAAAATGTATTCACAATAAATGTCAAAGCAAAATATTATCAGGTCATCCACGAAGCCCGAAGAAACATCCTTGAAAGTTAAAGTTAGCAAGACTTCGATAACCACTCAGAGCAAGCAGTTCAAAATTTGCTGATCACGAAATTTCAGATCGATTCACCAGACAAGAGCTGCGACTGCGCTGGCGACCGGAGAAACCCTTCGAGATTAACAAAAATTTCCACCTGCCCCAATTTGTGCTGACTAATTGGAGTACGACGAGCTGCGATACCGAATACATTTCTGGTCAGCTGATTTTGCTTTCAAAATGCTCACATTATTTTAGTATACTAGACTAGCAGTTAAGACCCCCTTCGGGGGGCTTGTACTTTATCTACTAATTTACGTGTTAAACTGAAGGCTGCATCCAGATAGAAGGGGCTTGTAGCCTAGTGGTAGGAGCGTCGGACTCACTACTGGAAGGTCGAGGGTTCGATTCCTGGCGCAATCGGGACAATTTGTGTCCTTGAGCAAGACACTTAACTCTGCATTGCTTCAGTTCACCCAGCTGTAAAATGGGTGCCAGCATTAGCTGGGGTAATTGAGGGTGTGTATGGCGACCCCCCAGTCCTTTGACTGAGCAGCCGTACGTAGCCTTCAGATGTATCTGCCTATTAAGCTAGACTAGCACACCCCGCTTCCCTCTGGGGGAAATCAAATTTACATGTAGACATAAAGAAGCAATACTTAAACAAATAAATATTGTGTAAAAACAGCATAAAACAGAAACTCGACCAACTTTAGTTTTGATAAGTCTGCAGCATAATGGATTTTTGCCCTCTACACGGGACACATTCCCTAGGGAAAGAGTATTAATATACCAGTAATGTCCGCCATTTACCCATAGCACAGTAAATCACTGTTTGCTCTGAGAGTGGAGAAGAGACTACAGTATTAGGGAAAGCAGGAAAGTCTGGGCCACTGTATGAGAGCGCCTGCCCGCGTACGTACATCAGTGCGAGTGTGTTGTGCGTTCTGGTTGTCGGTCGATTGTCGGCTTGCTTATACAGGAAACAGGAAATGTATGATTTATACAGGAAATTAATCCTGTTAAACAGGTATTTTACGATAGTTAAGCGTGTTGATCTGATCATATTTATTCAATTTCCTGAATTTGAAATGGAAACGAGATTTGATTGAGCTAAAAAGCGGAAAGTGTTCTGACAGTGGAATAATAGGGATAGGGAAGTCAGGAAAGTCAGATAGGGAATAATAGGGAACAATAGAAAAAGGAAATTGAATAATATTTAGTCGGCAAAGAAGATGTGGAAGAAGGTTAGTCAATACGCGCTCGTAATAAAATATAAGAAAGATGAAGAATGGTAGGAAGAGGGAGAGGAAAAAAGGGGGAGAGGGAAAGAGAGGGAGAGGAAGAGGGAGAGAAAGGGGAGAGGGAGAGGAGAGGGAGAGGAGAGGGAGAGGAGAGGGAGAGGGAGAGGGAGAGAAAGAGGGAGAGAAAGAGGGAGAAAAAGAGGGAGAGGGAGAGAGAGGGAGAGGAAGAGGGAGAAAAAGAGGGAGAGGGAGAGGAGAGGGAGAGGAGAGGGAGAGGAGAGGGAGAGAAAGAGGGAGAGGGAGAGAGTGAGAGAAAGAGGGAGAGGAAGAGAAACAGGGAGAGGAAGATGGAGAAAGAGCGATGCAGAAGGGAGTCTCAAGTACTCAATTACTCGCTCGCTCTCCCCTCCCAGGCGAGTACCCCTGCCTGAGGGTGCAGTTCGTGCTCCGCAGGGTATTCGCGGTGTACCTGATCCAGTACTACGTGCCCAGCACTCTCATTGTCATCCTGTCCTGGGTGTCCTTCTGGATCAGCATTGAGGCGGTGCCGGCACGGATCTCGCTGGGTGAGCAGCTCCCCGACTGCCCGCCTGAGTGGCTGGGTTTTTTGGGGAGAATGGAACAGCTGTGTCGTCTTGTACAGTCACCTCTAAGGCATAGTGCTGTGCGCTACTAGTACCTTCCAGCTCTCCCCTCTCCCTCTCACTTTCTGCTTCTCACCCTCTCCCTCTCCCTCTCACCTTCTGCTTCTCACCCTCTCCCTCTCACCTTCTGCTTCTCACCCTCTCCCTCTCTCCTTCTGCCTCTCACCCTCCCCCTCTTCTTCTCACCTGCCTCTCACCCTCTCCCTCTCCCTCTCACCTTCTGCTTCTCACCCTCTCCCTCTCCCTCTCACCTTCTGCTTCTCACCCTCTCTCTCACTTTCTGCCTCTCACCCTCTCCCTCTCACCTTATGCCTCCTACCCTCTCCCTCTCACCTTATGCCTCCTACCCTCTCCCTCTCACCTTATGCCTCCTACCCTCTCCCTCTCACCTTATGCCTCCTACCCTCTCCCTCTCACCTTATGCCTCCTACCCTCTCCCTATCACCTTATGCCTCCTACCCTCTCCCTCTCACCTTATGCCTCCTACCCTCTCCCTCTCACCTTATGCCTCCTACCCTCTCCCTCTCACCTTATGCCTCCTACCCTCTCCCTCTCACCTTATGCCTCCTACCCTCTCCCTCTCACCTTATGCCTCCTACCCTCTCCCTCTCTCTCACTTTCTGCCTCTCACCCTCTCCCTCTCACCTTATGCCTCCTACCCTCTCCCTCTCTCTCACTTTCTGCTTCTCACCCTCTCCCTCTCCCATCTCTCCCTCCTCCCTCCGTCTCACTCCCTCTAGTCCATTATTTCTCTATCATTTTCACTGTACGAAATTCGCACTCAAAGGTACGAGCTAATCCCTGCATTTCTTAATCCCCGTAGTTCCAATAGTCTGGCTTTTGCACTTTAAAAACTATCACCAACTTATTTCGTATTTTCTTAATTCGTTTTAACTCGAATGGGGATCACTCGAGCGGTCAGTCTGTCACATCCGGACTTTAAAAGGCTTAAAAAGCATTTCTGAAAAGTGGCACAGAGACCGTGTGTGCATATTAATCCAATCAGTTCAAGACGTCTGACAGCTTAAGATCTGGTCGGCAAAGTTCTTACTATTTTCGAGCAGCGAAGGCTTAACTTTAACAAGATAAAAAACTTGAGTTATTGACTCAGTGCGGGGGCTGGCGGCTTGGATTACTCTGACTTCTGTAGGACCTCCGCTTTACAGTGTCAGTTAAGACAGACAGGTAGCCGTGTAGTATTTGAATTTCTGACAGCGTCTCTTTTACTTTTGCCTATAGTCAAATATTTGCTTGGCCGATTTCACCAGCTGGTTAAAGGGTTCTAGGATCCTCCTAGTCTGTGGGACTGAGCAGTACTCAAGCAGCTGTTCTTTGTTTTCATAATTCATAATCCGATCACATTTCATAATTCATAATCCAATCATATTTCATAATTCATAACCCAGTCATACTTCATAATTCATAACCCAATCATATTTTATAATTCATAATCCAATCATATTTCATAATTCATAACCCAGTAATATTTCATAATTCATAACTCAATAATACTTCATACTTCATAATCCAAAAGTTCATCTCTAACACTAATTCATAATCAATTTCCAGCTCATTCACACTCCAAAATAACTCATTCACTGAAGCACTCATGCCTCAATCCTCAGGCGTTATGACCGTCCTATCAATGACCACCCAGTCAATGGGACTGTGGATGACTCTGCCAAAGGCGTCCTATATCAAGGCCATAGACATCTGGATGGGCGTCACGGTGATGTACGTGTTCGGGGCCATGGTGGAGTTCGCGATGGTGAACACGATGGCCAGGAATGAGATCCGGCGTGTGACAACCCGGGTGAGAAGGGCAGCGGCGGCAGCCAAGACGAACAATGGATCGGGGAACCCGGATGGAGATGAGGTTGGTGCAGACGGCGGGACGGCGTTTACTCCGATGATGGTGAGTCACCTGTGCTGCCCTGTGTGTACATCTTGAGGCCACCTGTGTACATATCTAAGCTACCTGTGTACATATCAGCTACCTGTGAACATATCTAAGCTACCCGTGTACATATCTAAGCTACCTGTGTACATATCTAAGCTATCCGTGTACATATCTAAGCTAACTGTGTACATATCTAAGCTACCTGGGTTAAGCTACCCATGT
>NIVC01000278.1:252500-439069 GCA_002269645.1 Macrostomum lignano
GCCTCAATTCTCAATTATTAGTGGAATTAATTGGACTGAAAGAGGCTATTGGGGTAAGTGTTCCCTTAAAAACGAATTTTGTCTTGTTTGAACCTCAGTTATCTTTTTACAAGTCGTTTTAAGTCCTTCAGTGAGCACAGCTAGCTACCCTCAGGGATTCTTCAGTGAGCACAGCTAGCTACCCTCAGGGATTCTTCAGTGAGCACAGCTAGCTACCCTATACCCTCAGGGATCCTTCAGTGAGCACAGTAGCTACCCTCAGGGTTTCTTCCGTCATTCGGTACTCTACAAAGTTAGAAATCTTTTTCTACCGTAATGTTTCAAAAGCAGTCAACTCAATCCTGCTTTTGGGAATGTTTCAGTCAGGCTGGCAATATGAACATGTGCCTATTGAGAGAGCATAGAGGGAAACAAATGAAACCTGATCTTGATCTACACAGAAAAGGCATGCGAAAAAGCGTGTGATAGCAGGTAACGCAGCTGCACTGCCAACCGCTAGCTTTCTTGTCACACTCGGCCGGAAGACTTAAGTTGATGCTTTGCCATCGATCACGGGGGGTCAAGTGCATTTGGTGACTTCTGCAAAAGCTAAACAAAAAAATAATTCTTAATCCTGCTTCATCTAGCAGCTGGGTGGGAGACAAATATAAATAGTATTTGGGAGGCTGGCCCAGCAACTGGGAGGCTGGCTCAGCAACTGACACTCTAAGAGGCTGGCCCAGCAGCTGAGGATCTGGGAGGCTGGCTTAGCAACTGACACTTTGGGGGTTGACCCAGGAACCGAGGATCAGTCCGGCCCAGCAACTGACACTTTGGGAGGCTCGCCCAGCAACTGGGGATCTGGGAGCTGGCCCAGCAACTGGGGATCTTAAAGGCTGACCCAGCAACTGAGGATCCGGGAGGCTGGCCCAGCAACTGGGGATCCGGGAGGCTGGCCCAGCAACTGGGGATCTGGGAGCTGGCCCAGCAACTGGGGATCTTAAAGGCTGACCCAGCAACTGAGGATCCGGGAGGCTGGCCCAGCAACTGGGGATCTGGGAGGCTGGCCCAGCAACTGAGGGTCTGGGAGGCTGGCCCAGCAACTGAGGGTCTGGGAGGCTGGCCCAGCAACTGACACTCTGGGAGGCTGGCCCAGCAACTGAGGGTCTGGGAGGCTGGCCCAGCAACTGAGGGTCTGGAAGGCTGGCCCAGCAACTGACACTCTGGGAGGCTGGCCCAGCAACTGAGGGTCTGGGAGGCTGGCCCAGCAACTGACACTCTGGGAGGCTGGCCCAGGAACCGAGGATCTGGGAGGCTGCTCAGCAACTGAGATGCAGAATTTCACTGACTAAAAAACAATGACACGGAAAGTGGAAGAGGAAAACTTGAGGCACATTTATAACCACATATTAAGTGCATCAGTTATAGATAATAAATATTGTACGTCAGTAATGGTACTTTGATTCGGATATTATTTATGATTATATTTATTAAATTCAGCCACAGCCAAACAGCTGCAGTTGGATCACTGCAAATACTACTATTCAGTAGGAGTGAACATTTAACAAGTCACTTATTTCGCTTATTAAAGCAGATAAATAAAAGTGGAGTCAAGAACGCTCTCTGCTACTCTCATCAGTAGTATTAATTAGGGAGATTTGTTGTTAGTCGATATTATTAAATTGTAATCAAATATTTATCACATCACATCAGTCTGGCATAAAAAACGAATAAAGGAAATTAAAAATTAAAAGGCTACATTCCTTTAGTACTACTATATAGTAGTTATTTATTATTTTTTGTTCACGAATAAAAGCGGTGAATTGTTTGTTGGAATTTCAAATGTTTGACGCAGCGGGATCACAAATTTAAAAAAAGGAAAACTGTTGGGAACAGAATAAACACAAGGAAGGGGAAGCGAGTGACAAACAGATCCGAGGGTGTGGGGCAACACAACAGAATTAAAACAAAGTTTAAAAGCCGGCATCAGAGAGACAAGATTTTGTTATAATCTTTGCCAACAACAACTAAACTTATTAAGGGGAGAAAATCAAAAAAATCTGAATAACTCACTTGTTACTATTAATAGATTTTGATAAAAAAAACACAAAAAAGAGAATCGTGTCCCTGTTTAGCTACTGTTCAGCCATTCACCAGTAGAAATTAACACATTTTTTGTCTTTTTTTGAAAATGTTTTCATCAAATTATTACTAATCGTTTGGCGTGTAAGATTATCAATTTAGAGTCTGTCCCTCGCTAGGCGGAACTGATTTATCTTCATCAGAAATCAATGAGATTTATCGCCTAGCCTTGCTCTTGAGCGTATTGCTCAGCCAGTCGAGGCCTTCGTAGAGACCTTCGCCGTTAGTGGCGCAGGTGGCCTGGATGTACCAGGTGCGATTGCGCAGCGAGTGCAGGCCCAGCTTGTCGGTGATCTCCGCGGCGTTCATTGCGTTGGGCAAATCCTGCTTGTTGGCGAACACCAGCAGGATGGCATCGCGAAGCTCGTCCTCGTTCAGCATCCGCATGAGCTCTTCGCGGGCCTCGCCAACTCGTTCGCGATCGTTGCTGTCCACCACGAAGATCAGGCCCTGCGGAGGCGGGTGGATTAAGGGCGATTTTTTCCATAGTGGTGGATAAAGGGCGATTTTTCCCTGATTGTGGATTAAGGGCGATTTTTCCCATAGTGGTGGATGAAGGGCGATTTTTTCGCTAACAGTGAATTAAGGGCGATTTTTCCCTAATGATGGATTAGGGGCGATTTTCACTAATTGTGGATTAAGTGTGATTTCTTCTCTGATGGTGGATTAACCACGATGAGACTGATGGCACGATTTCGTGCCAAGCCAGCAAAACCGCCCCGACTGACGCCTGGCTCAGACCGGTGGATTAGAGCAGTCAAACCCTTTTCCTGACTAGCCTACTATGCCAACACATCCGTTCCCGACGGCTTGGTTCGATATCGTGCCATAGAATTTTTTAGCTCAAGTTTTTAAGCTCGTATACAAACCCCTTCCAGACTGAAGCAACTTTTCACGCAGTCTTTGCCAAGTAGATTTTGAGACACAGCCCTAGTGTTCCCACCGGTGCAGTCAAACTTGCTTAAGTTCTTTGTTTAAGTTTTATAGCATTGTATTGCTAGCAGCGTTGTTCTTGGACGAGCGTACGAGTAGTATAAATTACGAGATCATGAGCGCTGAGTCTGATTGGGAGACCGACGACGCGACGGAGTCCCCAATAGTTACCGATGACGAGTCTCTGAGCGACTATGAAGAGCTGAATCCAGACGTACATGAAGAACAGAACCTTGTGGCTCCACCTGGCGATTGGGTGCTCGTACAAGAAGGGGCGGACAACAGGCCATCCGCAACGCCCGACTTTCTCGGATCACCTGGAGTTCGACCCGACTGGCAGCCACCTGAAACTGCCGATGGAAACGAGTCGGCCTTCCTCAAGCTGCCGGACGATATGTTTGAAAATCTACGCAGATGGACCAACAGCAAGGCATGGAAGAGAGATGAAGAGTGCGAGGCCGTCGAGGCTGTTCCCAAAATTATCATGAGCTGGAAAGACTGCACGACTGACGAGATTCGCAAGGTGATCGGCATTTTGCTTTTGATGGGTTTTGACAAGAAGCCAGAGCTGGCCCACTACTGGTCGAGTGATTCCGTGTACTACTGCGACTTTCTGGCGCAACCGTTCTCTCTGTCAAGGGATCGATTCAAACAAATATTGTCCTGCCTGCGCTTCTACGACTCGGATCAACTCATCGGTGATGAGCTGTTGGCGAAGATGCGTCCCTTTCTGGAGCAAGTGCAGTTGTTGTGCAAGGAGAACTATATTCCCAGTCAGAAACTATCCGTGGATGAGACTCTGGTCCTCTACAAGGGCAGAGTCGAATTCAAGCAGTACATCCCTTCAAAGCGAAGCAAGTATGGCATAAAAATCTACTGCCTTTGTGAGGCCGAGACTGCCTACTTGTGGAACATTGCTGTCCATACTACAACTGAGGCAAACCAGCAGTTTGGCAACGGGCTCGGTTGTCATGAACTATCGATGAGCGAGAAAGTCGTGGCCGAGCTCTGCCGTGGTCTGTACCACTTCGGCCATCATGTCTTTACAGACAGTTGGTTTACGTCTGCTCGGCTTGGGAAGTGGCTGCTAGAACGTGGCACCCTGCTGACTGGCACTGTGCGTTCGGACCGAGGTGTTCCTGCAATTTTACGCGCCGTGAATCTGCACCCGACTTCATCTGCGTTTGCTCGCTCAGGAGACTTGCTTGCCTGCAAGTTTGTCGACAGGAAGCAGAGTGGCACGAAGGTTTTGTACCTGTTGGACCAGTCGTCTGCTTCAACCAGTGGCATGCGCAGAATGGGCATTGAACTGGCATTTCTAATGGTTTCGTACAGTTTTTGTTATTTATTATTTATTAGAAGACGATAGAAGAGAGGAGAAAGGAGAGAGAGGAGTCAATAGAGGGGAAAAGAATTGTTGACTGTGTTCAACCTTTACATTTCGTTAATGACTTTCTGAATATTCTAAAAGCTTACTGTTAGAAGTCAGTTAAGGTGCCGTTGTAATGCTTATGTTCCTGAATCTTTTGTAAGCTTTTTCTGTATTTTTCAGGATAATGTGCATAGCTTATATTATGGTTCGCGGGTTGGTTTTATAGTTGTTATTTCTTTCATTAGTTTCACACACTTTATTGCATTCTTTCGAACTCTCGAACAGTAATACTGTTACAACACCGGTATATCAGGTCCAGCAACGCACGTTCACATCAGTCCACATGTTCTTTTTATCAAATATATACACAATTCTCAATTATGTTCTGCTCTATCTGTTCAAAAAAGATTTTTGTCTTTCAACAAAAGCCATGGCACGAAAACGGTCCATATCAGTCTGCAATGGCTGTGCTATCTACGCGAAAGGTGATGCAAACATAAACTAAATAATCGTCAGTCGGGTGCGGTTTTGCTGGCTTGGCACGAAACCGTGCCATCAGTCTCGTCGTGGAGCGCAAAAATGTCTATGGCACGATTTCGGTCCAAGCCGTCGGGAACGGATATGTTGGTATAGTAGACTAGTCAAGAAAAGGTTAAGGGCGATTTTTCTCTAATACTGAATTAAGGGCGATTTTTCTCTAATACTGGATTAAGGGCGATTTTTCTCTGATGGTGGATGAAGGGCGATTTTTTCTTTGATGGTGGATTAAGGGCGATTTTTTCTTTAATGGTGGATTAAGTGTGAATTCTTCTCTAATGCTGGATTAAGGGCGATTTTTCTCTAATATTGGATTAAGGGCGATTTTTCTCTGATGGTGGATGAAGGGCGATTTTTTCTTTGATGGTGGATTAAGGGCGATTTTTTCTTTGATGGTGGATTAAGTGTGATTTCTTCTCTAATGCTGGATTAAGGGCGATTTTTTCTCTGATGGTGGATTAAGGGCGATTTTTTTCTAATGCTGGATTAAGGGCGATTTTTCTCTAAAACTGGATTAAGAGGGCGATTTTTTCTCTGATGGTGAATGAAGGGCGATTTTTTCTTTGATGGTGGATTAAGTGTGATTTCTTCTCTAATGCTGGATTAAGGGCGATTTTTCTCTAATACTGGATTAAGGGCGATTTTTTCTCTGATGGTGGATTAAGGGCGATTTTTCTCTAATGCTGGATTAAGGGCGATTTTTCTCTAATACTGGATTAAGGGCGATTTTTTCTCTGATGGTGGATGAAGGGCGATTTTTTCTCTGATGGTGGATTAAGGGTGATTCTTTCTCTGATGGTGGATTAAGGGCGATTCTTTCTCTAATGCTGGATTAAGGGCGATTTTTTCTCTGATGGTGGATGAAGGGCGATTTTTTCTCTGATGGTGGATTAAGGGCGATTCTTTCTCTGATGGTGGATTAAGGGCGATTCTTTCTCTAATGCTGGATTAAGGGCGATTTTTTCTCTGATGGTGGATGAAGGGCGATTTTTTCTCTGATGGTGGATTAAGGGCGATTCTTTCTCTGATGGTGGATTAAGGGCGATTCTTTCTCTAATGCTGGATTAAGGGCGATTTTTTCTCTGATGGTGGATTAAGGGCGATTCTTTCTCTGATGGTGGATTAAGGGCGATTCTTTCTCTAATGCTGGATTAAGGGCGATTTTTTCTCTGATGGTGGATGAAGGGCGATTTTTTCTCTGATGGTGGATTAAGGGCGATTCTTTCTCTGATGGTGGATTAAGGGCGATTCTTTCTCTAATGCTGGATTAAGGGCGATTTTTTCTCTGATGGTGGATTAAGGGCGATTCTTTCTCTGATGGTGGATTAAGGGCGATTCTTTCTCTAATGCTGGATTAAGGGCGATTTTTTCTCTGATGGTGGATTAAGAGCGATTTTTTCTCTGATACTGGATTAAGAGCGATTTTTCTTACCGTGGATTAAGGGCGATTTTTCTCTAATGCTGGATTAAGAGCGATTTTTCTTACCGTGGATTAAGGGCGATTTGTCACTCTAATGGTGGATTAAAGGCGATTTTTCCCTAATGGTCGATTAAGGGCGATGTTTTCCTAATGATGGCTTAGGGTGATTTTTCTCTAATGGTGGAATAAAGGCGATTCTTTCTTTAAAATGGGCTTGTTTAAACAAATGAATCAAAGATATAGAGTCTCACCTGGGTATTCTGAAAGTAGTGACGCCACAACGGGCGGATCTTGTCCTGACCGCCGACGTCCCACACGGTGAAGGAGATGTTCTTGTATTCCACAGTCTCCACGTTGAAGCCGATAGTGGGAATTGTGGTGACAATCTCTCCCAGCTTCAGCTTGTACAGAATGGTGGTCTTGCCAGCCGCGTCAAGGCCAACCATGAGAATCCGCATCTCACGCTTGCCAAACAAGCCGTCAAATAGCTTGGCGAACATGCCACCCATGGCTGATTGATTGCTTCTGGTGCGTGCTTTGGTTCAAATATTAATTGGATTGAATTGCTGTGCGAATTGCGAGCTGGAATGGTAGGAGTTTTTTAGGACAAAATATTATTACTACGATACATATCGGTACATACATACTTTAAATCCTCTACTATATAAACCTGGAGCCATGGAGATCATGCACCATTGCACACCTAGGGGTCATAGTGGGCATAATTATCATGGACCATTGCACACCTGGGGGTCATAGTGGTCATAATGATCATGGACCATTGCACACCTGGGGTCATAGTGGTCATAATGATCATGGACCATTGCACACCTGGGGTCATATTGGTCATATTGATGATCATGGACCATTGCACACCTGGGGTCATATTGGTCATATTGATGATCATGGACCATTGCACACCTGGGGGTCATAATGATCATGGACCATTGCACACCTGGGGGTCATAATGATCATGGACCATTGCACACCTGGGGGTCATAATGATCATGGACCATTGGACACCTGGGGGTCATAATGATCATGGACCATTGGACACCTGGGGGTCATAGTAGTCAGTCATGGACCATTGTACACCAGGGGGTCAGTAATCATGGACCAATGGACCATTACACACCGGAGGGTCATAGTAATCCTGGACCATTGCACACATGGGGGTCATAGTGGTCATAATGATTATGGATGATTGCATACCTGAAGGACCATTGCACACCTGGGGGTCATGGTGGTCATAATGATCATAGACCAACGTACACCTAGGGGCCATAGTGGTTATAATGATCATAAACCATTGCACACCTGGGGGTCATGGTGGTCATAGTGATCATGGGCCATTTCACACCTGACCCTATAAAAGAGTATAACACAATACTGTTAGAAATAAAAAGCTGTAAAGTAAAATTTGTGTATATTTAAGTGTTTCCGCAAACTAGATTAATTAGGAAGAGTATGAAAGACGCGAGTACAACAAAATGTCAGTTTCTTCAGACTCTGAGCACCATTGCACTTTTCCTAGGTAAAAATGTACTTTTCACGCAGGGTTCGACTGCTGATAATTACTTGTAGTAGAGACAGTTGGTCATTCTCTAAAATTACAGGTTAAAAAATTATAGTTAAGATTTAAAGCTAAAAGCAACTGATAAAATTAATTTCAGCGGTGTTCATCCTACTTACCAACAGTAGTTAAAATTTTCTAGATATCCATATTCAAGCAAATCTGAAAATAAAAAATGGGGCCTTTGATAAATGGGATAAAAGCTAATAATACCATAACAACCCACTCTAAAGAAGACAAAAATTTTATTCAGGTGCAATTATATTCATTTCACATTAATTCAACAACGAGGAATTCGAAATATTCTTCATCATATCAGCATCATCAACTAGCTGCTACTGCAAGTAATAAACTTGGGAAATTTACCTAAAATTAATTGATGAAGTTCTCTTAGTCCGTTTTCATCTACAAGATTACATTAAAGGTCAATATTAAAATCTGTCATCATGCAAGAATAAACGCAATTATAAATTCGGCTTATTTTAACAAATATTATATATTTGTAATAAAAATGGATTCAGTAGGAAAAATATAATTTCATTTTAGCTGAGTGAACAAAATCAACAACGAGGAATTCAATATTTCATCACAATTTTTGTTACTATGGGGACACAACATGCTTCTAATGTTCGGTTTAAAAAATATTCAACTCACAAATTGCCAGGTTCCGCAGCTGAAGCACTGAAAAAAAGTGAGCAATAAATTATAAAATATATATCACTAAAATAAAAGTTTACATACGGTTATATAAAAACTCAATCATAGGTGAAATTATCGATCACTTGGTCTCAATATTTTGAGTCAGTTGGAACGCCGAAAAGGCTTAAATAATTTTGTTTGAAAGTTTTATATTAAGAAATTTAAATTACAGTCAACATCAGATGTCTTACCTGACTACGTGGATATTTTCAATAACATTTCAGACGATCTGCAAAAAAATTGAAAGCAAGTCAAGATTTATTGTTAAAGCCATATCTTTATCACTGCTTTAAAACAACTAGAAAATGTCAGATTATTAATAATTACTCATTTCACTGAGACAAACTCAACAACGAGGAATTCTTTATTAATTCATCATACAACGTACATTGTCCGCTCACACAGCGTATATATAGTATTTAAAAAGTATTACATAACTAACTCACATTAACGGCAGGGCTTATATATTTACCCACATTAAAACTCGCGGTGATCATGATCAATCTAAAAATTAGGAATTTCATTAATAAATTTAGCAACAAAAACCAGGAACAAAAACATACTATTTCACTATAGGCACTATAGCATTACTAGTCAGAGAAAGGTAACTTGTAAGACCAATTCACAGTTTAAGTAATTCAACTCAGAGGTGTCCCAAGAGTATTGTCATCATTTAGATGTAGAAAGAAAAGAAATTGCATAACAAACTAACATATAGTGCATTACTTACCCCATCAATACTAGCTGATGTGACATCTGCAGACAAGAACTTGATAATCTGAAATTTAAAGTTTAAAAATTATTTTTGAAACTGTAATCTAGGACAGTAAAAGTGCATGACATAACAGTTACGAAGCTGATTGATCAGAGGAAAGGTAACTTGGGGTCAAAATCAAATTTGATAGATCAGAAGGTGTCCCAAAGGTTTTGTCATCATAACAATTAGAGGATCTAAGTGTCAATACTGATAAACAAACTTACAATTTCTTAGGGAAAAACCGGTGCAATAAGGCATCTGAAATTTAAAAAAGAAAATTGCTAGAGTAACGACAATTTATTGAAATTAGTATAAAGTTGCTACAGATATGAAACTTTAGATATATTATACATATTTAGTTACATGAAACGTACACTGTTTTCAGAAATGCAAATAATTAAAAATCAAACTGCCTCATTTGAAGCAGTAATAAGGTCTCCAAGTTTTTTTCATCATTGATAAGGTGGGGACTGTATAGTAAGTAGTGATAAAACTTGGTACTCACCATGAGTAGTATACCACGGAAAATACGCAATGTTTCTGCAAAAAGTATTAAAAAATCTTTTAAATCACGACTTTATCAATAAAATAAGAAAATTTGTAATTTTTTATTAACCTCATAGGTGAAAGTGTCATTCATAAACTTTAAAGTTCTGTTGGATCGCCGTAAGCATTTTCTAATCACAGGTAGATCAATATGTGCGAGTGCGATACACACTTAGGGGCGAAGGTGGAGGTTGGCCCAGCAACTGAGGATCTGGGAGGCTGGCCCAGCAACTGAGGATCTGGGAGGCTGGTGCAGAAACTGAGGATCTGGGAGGCTGGCCCAGCAACTGAGGATCTGGGAGGCTGGCCCAGCAACTGAGGATCTGGAAGGCTGGTGCAGAAACTGAGGATCTGGGAGGCTGGCCCAGCAACTGAGGATCTGGGAGGCTGGCCCAGCAACTGAGGATCTGGGAGGCTAGCCCAGCAACTGAGGATCTGGGAGGCTGGCCCAGCAACTGAGGATCTGGGAGGCTGGCCCAGCAACTGAGGATCTGGGAGGCTGGCCCAGCAACTGAGGATCTGGGAGGCTAGCCCAGCAACTGAGGATCTGGGAGGCTGACCCAGCAACTGAGGATCTGGGAGGCTGGCCCAGCAACTGAGGATCTGGGAGGCTGGCCCAGCAACTGAGGATCTGGGAGGCTGGTGCAGAAACTGAGGATCTGGGAGGCTGGTGCAGAAACTGAGGATCTGGGAGGCTAGCCCAGCAACTGAGGATCTGGGAGGCTGACCCAGCAACTGAGGATCTGGGAGGCTGACCCAGCAACTGAGGAGCTCAATCGCATGACAACCCACACAGCCTAACCAATATAATTACCATTTATATATATATAGCATAGTATTAAAAAAGTATTACATAACTAACTTACTTTAACGCCAGGGCTTATATATTTATCCACATTAAAACTCGCGGTGATCATGATCAATCTAAAAAATAGGAATTTCATTAATAAATTTAGCAACAAAAACCAGGAACAAAAACATACTATTTCACTATAGGCACTATAGCATTACTAGTCAGAGAAAGGTAACTTGTAAGACCAATTCACAGTTTAAGTAATTCAACTCAGAGGTGTCCCAAGAGTATTGTCATCATTTAGATGTAGAAAGAAAAGAAATTGCATAACAAACTAACATATAGTGCATTACTTACCCCATCAATACTAGCTGATGTGACATCTGCAGACAAGAACTTGATAATCTGAAATTTAAAGTTTAAAAATTATTTTTGAAACTGTAATCTAGGACAGTAAAAGTGCATGACATAACAGTTACGAAGCTGATTGATCAGAGGAAAGGTAACTTGGGGTCAAAATCAAATTTGATAGATCAGAAGGTGTCCCAAAGGTTTTGTCATCATAACAATTAGAGGATCTAAGTGTCAATACTGATAAACAAACTTACAATTTCTTAGGGAAAAACCGGTGCAATAAGGCATCTGAAATTTAAAAAAGAAAATTGCTAGAGTAACGACAATTTATTGAAATTAGTATAAAGTTGCTACAGATAAGAAACTTTGGATATATACTTATTTATAAAACTCCTACACTGTTTTCAGAAATGCAAATAATTAAAAATCAAACTGCCTCATTTGAAGCAGTAATAAGGTCTCCAAGTTTTTTTCATCATTGATAAGGTGGGGATTGCAGTTATAGAACATATTAGAGTTCAATACGCAGAAGCAAGTTTACTCACCATGAGTAGTATACCACAGAATACGCAATTTTGCTGCAATAGAAAGTTGAAAAAAGATATTTTAGATCACTTAACTTTTTTTCTATAAAATACATTTGTAAATTTCTATTAACCTCATAGGTGAAAGTGTCATTCATAAACTTTAAAGTTCTGTTGGATCGCCGTAAGCATTTTTTAATCACAGGGAGATTAATATGTGCAAGTGCAAAACACACTTAGGGGCGAAGGTAGAGAAACTGGGAGGCTGGCTGAGCAACTGAGAATCTGGGAGGCTGGCCCAGCAACTGAGGATCTGGGAGGCTGGCCCAGCAACTGAGGATCTGGGAGGCTGGCCCAGCAACTGAGGATCTGGGAGGCTGGCTGAGCAACTGAGAATCTGGGAGGCTGGCCCAGCAACTGAGGATCTGGGAGGCTGGCCCAGCAGCTGAGGATCTGGGAGGCTGGCTGAGCAACTGAGAATCTGGGAGGCTGGCCCAGCAACTGAGGATCTGGGAGGCTGGTGCAGAAACTGAGGATCTGGGAGGCTGGCCCAGCAACTGAGGATCTGGGAGGCTGGCCCAGCAACTGAGGATCTGGGAGGCTGGTGCAGAAACTGAGGATCTGGGAGGCTGGCCCAGCAACTGAGGATCTGGGAGGCTGGCCCAGCAACTGAGGATCTGGGAGGCTGACCCAGCAACTGAGGAGCTTAATCGCATGACAACCCACACAGCCTAACCAATATAATTACCATTTATATATATATAGCATAGTATTAAAAAAGTATTACATAACTAACTTACTTTAACGCCAGGGCTTATATATTTATCCACATTAAAACTCGCGGTGATCATGATCAATCTAAAAATTAGGAATTTCATTAATAAATTTAGCAACAAAAACCAGGAACAAAAACATACTATTTCACTATAGGCACTATAGCATTACTAGTCAGAGAAAGGTAACTTGTAAGACCAATTCACAGTTTAAGTAATTCAACTCAGAGGTGTCCCAAGAGTATTGTCATCATTTAGATGTAGAAAGAAAAGAAATTGCATAACAAACTAACATATAGTGCATTACTTACCCCATCAATACTAGCTGATGTGACATCTGCAGACAAGAACTTGATAATCTGAAATTTAAAGTTGAAAAATTATTTTTGAAACTGTAATCTAAAGCAGTAAAAGTGCATGACATAACAGTTACGAAGCTGATTGATCAGAGGAAAGGTAACTTGGGGTCAAAATCAAATTTGATAGATCAGAAGGTGTCCCAAAAGGTTACGTCATCATAACAATTAGAGGATCTAAGTGTCAATACTGATAAATATTATTCAACAAACTTACAATTATTTAGCGAAAAACCGGTGAAATAAGACATCTAAAATTGAAAAAGTAATGGGTAGGGTAACGACAATTTATTGAAATTAGTATAAATTTGCTACCGATATGAAATTTTAGATATATTATACATATTTAGTTATAAAACTCCTACACTGTTTTCAGAAATGCAAATAACTGAAAATCAAACTGCCTCATTTGAAGCAGTAATAAGGTCTCCAAGTTTTTTCATCATTGATAAGGTGGGGACTGTATAGTAGTGATAGAACATGGTACTCACCATGAGTAGTATACCACGGAAAATACGCAATTTTTTCTGCAAAAAGTTGAAAAAATCTTTTAAATCACTTGAATTTTTAGATAGAATACGAAAATGTGTAAATTTCTATTAACCTCATAGGTGAAAGTGTCATTCATAAACTTTAAAGTTCTGTTGGATCGCCGTAAGCATTTTCTAATCACAGGTAGATCAATATGTGCGAGTGCGAAACACACTTAGGGGCGAAGGTGGAGGTTGGCCCAGCAACTGAGGATCTGGGAGGCTGGCCCAGCAACTGAGGATCTGGGAGGCTGGCCCAGCAACTGAGGATGTGAGAGGCTGGCCCAGCAACTGAGGATCTGGGAGGCTGGCCCATAAACTGGGAATCTGGGAGGCTGGCCCAGCAATTGACTCTCTGGGAGGCTGGCCTAGCAACTGAGGATCTGGAAGGCAAGGTATGCTATAGTAACTAAAAAAATGCATTCTTGAAATCGCTACTTACATTGCAAGTTTCACTGGTGAAGATTATAACGTATAATCAATTTTTGCATTTCTCTTGGACGCTGATCTTTGAGCTGAAATATATAGAAAAATGAAGTTATGTTTGCGCTAATTAATTCACTATGAAGTAGGTGAAATGATGAAAGACAAAATTATTAAAATATAAACAAAGATCAGACAAAGGTAACTAGAAAATTGAAGTCACTGTCACTCAGAGGTGTCCCAAGAGTTGTCATCATTAAAAACTATGACTAGCTTTATCCATCAAACATACGAGTTTGAAATGTAATTTTATGTTAAATAACTTACCAAATATTTGGCAGTAGAAAGTGTTCCAATTTTTGTAAGCTGAAATAGTTGAATATGATTTAACCATTTTCAAATTTGTTGTAAATTGTATAAAAGTTGAGTCCATACAAATGGCATAGATAATTACTCAGAAAGGTAACTTAGAATTAAAAATCAAATCAATTGATCAGAAGGTGTCCCAATTTTTGTCATCATTTGAGCCTAAATGCTTTAATAAAATTACTATAAGGGGTCTAATTTTTAAGATTAACAAAAAACACAACAAGCTTACTCACCATAAGTAGTATGCCTAGAAAAACACCGATATTTTCTGCAATTATTAATGAAAAAATACATTCAATAATTGTAATTAAATTAAAGTATAAATTTCTTATTATAATCAAGATTAATGATAACTTAACCTCATAGGTGAAAGTGTCATTCATAAGGAAAACATCAGTTGGATCGCCGTAAGCAATTTCTAATCACAGGTTCATCTATATACAGTATTTGCCCATTTTGCAAGCATATCAGTGACTACAGGTAAACTGTGTCAATGTACATTCAATACATGCTTAATCAATACTTACATTGCTAAAGTACTAAACTGGAGTTGATTGACCAACGCTTTGCATTTTCTTTTGTTAGCAAACTCTGAAATTTAAAGTATTATTTAAAAAATTAAGCTGTGGTTACTACAAATTCAATTTAAATGATGAGACCAAGAAATATTTTAATCTAACAAAAAAATCAGACAAAGGTAACTAGAACCGTGAAATCATTGCTTTAAGTTTCGACTCAGAGGTGTCCCAAGAGTTATTTGTCATCATTACAATTAATATGCTAATATGATTAAGACAATACTTTACCATAGCAATGTTGAACTTACTTACTTAGACTTAGAATCTCAAGGTTAAAATTGTCTTCTGAAAAGTAAAATTGATTTAAAATTATTTAGTAAAACATAGGTACACACAATACAATGATACATACATGTAGTTACTATCATATAAAAATGTTTATCAGCACAAAGGTAACTAGAAGCACAGGTCATTTCAATTTGATCAGAAGGTGTCCCAAATGTTTGTCATCATTTGCCATGTACACTGTATAGTTAAACAAAAATAGAAGTTGAACATAGCAAAAAATTACCTCACTGTTTCAGTTGGACTTTGCTCAGCTCAGCTGCCTCAATTGTCATAGCACAGTGAAAATCTGAAAAAATAGATAAAAATACTTTAAATACTTGATCTTTTTTGTAAAACAAATCTTCATACAAAAAAATCTATTCAGAGTTTTAAAAAACTTTTCACACAGACAAACAAAGTCAAAAGGTCTCCAAGTTTTTTCATCATTTAATTTATATGTTTATTAACGATTTTTGCAAGACAAAAAATAATGCAAATGAAACTTACTATAAGGTAAATCATGATATTAGTTCTGCAATCTGCAGGATATCTAAAATAAAAGTGAAACTATAATGTAATGCTTTACAATAAAGCATTGATTTTTTCATAAATAAATAAACTTGTTCACTGTAATTAATTTGGTGCCTCTCTCATAGGTGAAAATGTCATTCATTACTGGGATCTGTTGGATCACCGTAAGCATTTTTTAATCATAGTTTTCAGCTGCACAGAATAATATAATAATCTAAAATCTTGCATAATTATTAAGCAATTCAAAAATAAAAATAATGCTATTTACCTGGTTTTGTAGGCTTTCAATGTGACTATAATAAAAAATCTAAAATCTGAAAAGGTTGAAAACATACATACTTACATTAAAATAATTATATCAAATCTCTTCAAAAATTCAATTCAAAGTGGATATGGCTCAGAAACAGTGTAACTACAATCATTTAAGTCTTGTTCAAGATGATCATAAGGTCTCCAAAGATTGTTTCATCATATTTTTTTATATGCTGGAAAACTAGAACAAAGTACATTGAAAAGTAAGTTACCTTTCTTAAACCAAAAAGCACTGATTTTAATTGATCCAATATATAAATGCAGATATCTGCTGACACATCCTAAAAAATCAATGCACATATTATGTCAATCATGTGGGAAACTTGGACTAGATTAGGCTTAAAAAGCAGTGTAAACAAGATAGCCTGTCATAGGTGAAAGTGACATTCATAAAAAGTGATCAGTTGGATCGCCGTAAGCATTTTTTAATCATTCATTACTAAAAATCCTTTATAGCTATTCATGCATATTGCCATACCATAGCTAATGAAGTTTTTAGAACTTTTCCTATCTTTTAATGGTGTCAAATTCAATGCCAAAAGTTCCTGTATCATTCAATATAATATAGTGAGGATTTAAAGAGTGACAGCAATAGTTTAACTTTAACTTGGCACTCATCAAGTGTCTCATTAATTTATTGTAGAATAGCCTGTGTAATCTCCAATTTTGTGTATATATGATGCATAATGCACATGGAAAAAAACTTGTGTGTTTCTGTTCCTGCACCTATTATCGATATATTTTCTAAAACATCTGTATAATGTAACTTCCCATAATCCCATTGCTATATTTCAAACTATGTTAGAACTGTAATAAGCCCTATTATAAATTTCAAATGAACTGCTATAAGTCATTGAAAAAGAACAGAATAGCTTACCATATATCAATTTACATGGCCTATATTCCAGGACCAATATTCATTGATGATTCTAAAACAAGTAGGCAATAACTTTTTGTAATTTAAGCATACACAGATATAGTTAAACTACTAATGTACAAATGTAAAATCAGCAAAAGGTAACTGGTTAAAGTGAAGTCATGGTAATTTAGACTCAGAGGTGTCCCAAGAGTATATTGTCATCATGTAAGAATAAATCTATATAACTAATTCAAAAAGTTAATTTTTTAAACAATGATAATTAATTGGAGTCATTGAACTTACCACTTTATTATAATCATCATTGATGACAAGATTTTCTTCATTGGATATTTATCTGGAAATGCGAAAAAATAAATTTAATAATGTTTATTGACTTAATTTTCAAAAAAGATATAGATGTATTCAGATAAAGGTAACTTAATGTTAGTATCAATTTAAATCAAAAGGTGTCCTAATTTTTGTCATCATATGTTACTTTTCAACCTAGGAAATGGAAAAAAAACAATATTTTAAATAATGCACAAACCTTTTTGGTAATTTTATACTAGTCTTCTACAAAAATAGCCAAGATATCTGCATAGGAAAATGTTTTTATCAATATAATAAGATACAAATACAAAGTGAAAACAATATCTTTAATAGCCACTTCTAATTTTTATATTAATCAGATTAGCAAAAAAATACATTGTTTTTTTTAATAGTCAAAAGGTCTCCAAGTGATATCTATCATTTTATTTCAAACTAGGCCTAAGATTTGAAGATTAAGGTGCAAAATTTGTTTAGATTAAAAATGTTAATACTACTGATAAACTATAAATAAGAACTATAATGTAATGCTATTATTAATAAAAATAATATTATTAAAATATCTGTATCACAGATATTTCTTATTTTATTTCTAGACTAGAGGAAAGGGTATATATGCTTTTGGTTCTTATGCTTTTTAATACCAGGCAATTAGGAGGGCTGTAGCCCAGCGGTAGCGCAGCTGCTCGGGTATGCCAGCAACCCAGGCTTGATTCCAAGTGCAGTCATTAATTTGGGGCTGAATTGGAATCTCAGCTTGGCTTTTCTCGTGCAATTAACGGCAATTAGTCGGCGGAATAGGCAGTAATGCCTCTCACCGGTTGTGTGCCTATGTCGCTTAAAGTGCGCCAGGGTGCACACAACCCCCCTGCCTCTAAAAAAATTAAGAAATTAGGACTCTATTGAGATTTTATATTAATTTTTTTAGATTTAAATTCTATTTCAATATTATTTGCCTGAGTAAAAATATGTCTTAATAAGACATAATAAAATTAGACAAATAATAAAGAAGTTAATATCTTTTATTAAAAATTCAAGTATATTCAATATTAAAAATATTTAGGAATATAAAATAGATTTTATATTAACTTTTAATATATTACTTCACATTGATCAAGGCACTCAGGCTATAAACTGAAATACTAGACAGAGATAGACAGATCTTTATGATTTAATACATTGTAACAGTTGGACAATATTAACTTTTTTATATTTTTAAGCTTCAATACTTTGTTGATAATATATTATAAGATATAATTGAGACTTGAAGATATTTAATTTAACTCAATAAAAACAAAGCTTCATTTATACACTTTATTGGAATAAGTGGACAAAAGGCATCTGCCTATCCATTGCAATTTTGGAATTTTTTGGTGTTGCATTGGGGCTAGAATCAAAGTAGATAATATAGCAATGTGTATAGTGCAATTTTAGGGTAAATGGCAATAATAAGCAAAAGTAACTTTGACTATCTTATTAAGGCTAAATGCCCCATTATCTAATTAGTACTACACCTATATTTGGTACAAAAGTTAGGCCTAACCCTAATATATTCTGTGTCACAATGCATTTTATGGCTATAATTTTAGACCTTGTATTGCTTGTTTGTAGGTTTTCTATACTTATTCTAATAGGGTTTTATATTTAGGTGATGGTCATTTCGTCAACTGGCATTTCGTCAACTTGGTTGACGAAGTGACCAAAGTGTTGGGGCGACTTTATTGGTGGTTGACAAAGTGACCAATGCCTAGGTCCTTCCCATTTGCTTTTTGACGAAGTGACTAAAATTTTCATTCATTCATTTGAGATATCTATGACTATATACTAAATAAATTAGTCAAGGACCACTGAAGTCACTTAAGCGCAGTCCTTGAAATGAGTGCAGTACAGTTGCGCAATGTTTGAATTAGTTGAAAATTTAAGCATTTTCAGCTAGACTTTCGGCTACTCCAACACAGAATTAAATATTGGCCTGGTTATGTCATAATGCCACAAACTAACAACAAGAGTTTGGGTGCCCTTAGATTAGAAGAAATTATGTGCAATATGCCCTCCCATCATTAGCCCCCCCACTCTAAAATATGTTCCGACACTATACTGGCTTGAGCTACAGTATATTTACATGGTAGTCTGGGGAGTCCTGCAGTCCGAGGCCAGCTTAATATACAGCTGACTGCTAGAGGGCAGCGTTGTTCCACGCGAGGCGATGATTGAGACCGTCCTGCTATATACTGTCAAGACCTGGACGCTGATGAAGTTGCTCGAACAACAAGTTGACGTGGCACACGCTGGCCTATTACACGCCGCCTTAAAGATTGCCTACGCGAGTGACCATAACACGGCTTTTGTATCACCGCGCCAACCTGTTCCATCCAATTCAACCTGCTGCACAGTCATACATGACCACATTCATGTATGCAATGGCTTGATTTGGAATGCTTTCTATATGTATGATTTGCGAATAAGAGGACCCAGCCACTTCAAGCGTTATCTTTGGTCCGGGTTCTCCTCAACTACATGTACTATTTCTTAATTAACTTCTGAATTCAAAATTTAACATACAAATGTGCACACGGGATGTCAACCCCGTTGTGCTGCACACGTTTCAAACATATGGGTGCATTATATTTTGTTAGTACATGTACAAGCGTATAACAGAGACGCATCGATCGAAAGCTGGCAGATGTTGCAGAGGGTATGAATATTAATTAGCCTGTCAACTTAGTCATTTCAGGGTTCAGTTTTACTTTTTTGCGGCTGCGGGGGGTAGTTTATTGGCAGTTGACGAAACGACCAGTGATAAAACTGAGTTGACGAAATGGCCAGTTGACGAAACGCTAGTTGACGAAATGACTAGGCCTAGGACCTTTATATTTAATATCACATCTTAAATCACAACCTATGATTTGCAAGAAGCAAAAATTTTAGGTGCATCATTTTTTAAAACTAAAGGCACAACATGAGATTTGTTATACTTGCTGCACTAGGCCTATAGTATTAGATTACATGCCTCCTATGTGAGAAAGAGGCCTCTTCCTAAAAAGGTCACAGCCAATGGCAACATGCTAGGTGAATGGTGAATATTAGCTGTAGGAGCCTATAGCTGTAGTCCTGCAGAACTTTAGTCCATAGACAATAGACTGTTATTACAATACATGGCATAGAGTAGAGTCAGTCAGTGACCAATAAAGGTAGGCCTACAGGGGTACATGTTGCTTTATTTGTCCTTATATAGAGTTAGAAGAAACTAATTAGGCCTGCCGCATAAATACTACAGTAAGCACTAGCATTTAGCAGTAGTAGGCCTATCTAAATAGATAATAGGCCCCAGATAAAAGGTTAAAAACAGTAACAGTTTGCAGCGCATGTGATGTGCATTTATGCACAAACAGAAGCTGCTAAAAATCAGAATGTTCTTTAATATCTATGCTACAACGATTAGAAATCGGGAGAGAACACACCAGCCGAAGAAAGGTAGGCCCAGCAGGCGATCCGAGAGACGAAGTAATTAAGGGGAGCTATCTTACGAGCAGCAGCCGCTCGACATGCAGCAGAATTCCGTGTAGGTGTTTTGCGTTTAAAAATTAATTTTTTGTTATAGTGCTTTTATAGGTTTTAACAAAAAGTACTAAGTAGCTACAATAATATACAATTTATTATAACTGATTTGTGCGAAAGATTTTTTAAAAAATTTTTTGCATTAGAAAAAAATGTTTCTTTTAAAAATTAAAATGTCTCTAGAGTAAACACTTGTCTTAATTAACTTCGCAATAAAAGTTTCTTTTTAATACAAGCTTCACCAATTTCTATGATTTAAAACAGTCTAGTCTGTGGAGAGACAGTTAAAGTAAAACATTGGATAGGCTTAAACAACAGAATTAACCGTAAATCATATTTTAGTCCAAACAAAAAGAAAAAGCTCTAGTTCTCAAGTCAGCTGATGAATTACAGCTTTGATTTTCTGCTTTTTTCAGTTAAAAAAACTTACTAAAAAATAAGTGCTTTTAGAAGTGCTGATTTGGGACTGTAATCTATCATAAAAAAGCCAATGCTGAGATCTGAGCGATTTTTGATATTTATCCTAAAGGCTAATTTCAATATATGTATGATCTATGATTCTATTTATTTTTAAAGCTAGCTCTTGCTTTCAATATATAGCATAGGCACAGATTAACTCAAATATGTTTTGTGTCAACAAATTCTTGATTCTTTTAGATGTTATTTATGTTTGATACTTAAATTCTATTTAGTTTCGACCTAAATTTTTAGCAATTATTGAGAGACCTTTTAAGCTCTTAACTTTTTAACATGGGGAACAATAACGGAACACTGCTTCTAATGAATTAATTAATAAAGAAGTAAATACAGCTAAAATTACATAACAATAATGGTGCAAAATGTTTGCTGAAAAAACGTATATAGATTTGTCTTTTGAAGGCGCTTTTTTACTATAAAAACTACAACTTATGAATGATGTCAGCCGCAGCTATTCAACAGCATCAGCAGCCGGCGCCGAAGGGACCACCGCCACCCGCGCAGCCCCTGAGACAGTCCTCTTTGCATGCTGTGGCAAGTCGAGTGCCGGTAACATCCCTGAGCATCGGCACCTCCGCGCCAGCGGATTCGGCAGACCGACGTCGACAGCAGCATCAGCAGTATCAACAGCGGGCACATCGTCAGAGCAATCAGGCGGCCACCTCCGAGATGTTCGTGCCTCGAGTCCGCCTAGCCGAAGACTCCGTCAATCCCCGCGTGCTGGGTGCCGTATCAGCCGATTTAAAATTCGACGAGAGCGTCGTCAAGGAGCGCTGCTCGCACACGCTGCCGTACTCGGACGCGCTGTTTGCTGATGTGTACTCGCCTGGCTCGGTACTGCCGCACCGGCGGGCCGCCCGAGCCGAGCAGCAGCAGCAGCACTTCGGCCTGCGCTGCGGTCACAAAGGTCCGAACTTCCGCTGGCCTCAGCTCCGACAGAAAGAGAAAGAGGGCCGTCGACTTGAACCCCTGACTGCGCCAGCGCAGCGTGCTTCGACAGGGTGAGTGTTATCTCAGCATCATGCTCAGAAAGTACGCTCTGTCCTAAATTCATAATCATGAACTTTATGCTGACGTTCTCTATCGAACTCCACCCCTTAAATTCCAGTTTTCCTATATAGCGATCGTATTTAAGATTTATAACATGTAGATCAAAAAACTATTAAAACATACTCTTAGCTCTCCCTCTTAAATACTCCCTCTCCAAATCCCAATTCCGAATCATTCCGCAATATTCCTTGAAAATCCCATCCTGAATGGCTGAGTCATACTTAGAATGCTGTTACCCTACTGGGACAGCCTATTGGAGCTGTGCAACCAGCTGGGTGGGGGAGGGACAGGGGACAGGAAGCCAACGGACAGTCGCGTCACCCTCACTCCACCGGCCAGCCAATCACAAGCCGCCGCCGGTGGGGGATGGGGCAGAGAAGAAAACCAATTGGGGGGACCAAGCCTGACCCACCCAACCAACCAGAGCGAAGGGAGGGAGAGAGAAACACCTGGCTAGCACAAAACTACTATTCCTCAAGAATCCTCTCTTTTTATCGCAGACTTCTTGTTCCATATAGAAGCCATGTGATTTGATAAATTCATTTTATAATCCTGACCAGTCGTGTTTGAACAACGTATAAGCAAGGTTATCTAATAAAATTTTGTTCAAAAAAATTCTGTCAAATGCAGATCCCCAGCCAATCAGCAGCAGCAACAGCAGCAACAAACTCAGAAGAGCTCCTCAGGCGGAATTTTCCTCACCGAAGGCGTTCCAGCGGTGGCTGACAGTCGAGCGACAACAGCGACGAAGGCGGCCACCGAGGCAGCTGACTGCTCCGGCAGGGTGTCCGGAATGGACACCGCAGGCTACGATTGGGACGATTACGTGCTGCGTCAACTGCATCCCAACACGGCCGCTTATGTTGCTAGGGAAGCGGTGCACAATCCGGTGGATAGGAGGGCCTACGTTGATCGATTGAAGCGATGGTGAGTTGGCTGCCAAAATTATGTGCCTCTAAGATTGGAAAGAATAGTTGCACGTTCCGGCGGGGTCCATGGGCATCTAAAAATGCCTTAGGATTGGAAGGTATTTTGTATCTACATGTACATAATACATGGACACTTTCAAAGCACGTGTCCTACAAGTTTGAGTCCTGCAGCTCAATGGGAAAACGATTCCGACTGTGACACCGCGATCCTTGATTCGATTCCCCATGCTAGTAACTTCTAGTGGTCCTTGGTTCCACTAGGGTGGCTGTGCTTGTGAAATTTCGAGCTTGTGAATTTCTGATCGAACTTATCATGCACTACAGTTTACTTGCCTTCTACGAAGCGACGAGAGCAATTCTCGATAAAACACACTGATATCACTAAAGCAAATTAATCAAATCATCGTCATGATTCTATATCAATCCTCACCAACAGGTACGGGCAGGCGCCACCTGACCTAGTTGACCTCGTGCCCGACCGTCCGGACCTCACCGAGTACCCACCGGTACCGTCGCCTGATCACTATCTGCTGGAGGCCACAGCTGACGAGGCCAGACGCAAGCTGCGACGCAATTCCAACGCTTTTCGTTTGTCTTCGCCGTTCCTGCGCCTGCTGGATGACGAGAGAAGCAGGGAGGCGGCTGGCGAGGCGGTCGCGGACACGGATCCTTATGGAGAAGCTAACCGGGCTGCGTTCTACCGACTGCCGTTGGGATCCAGGAAGCGGGTCAAAGAGGATCAGGCTGTTAGCGATGGTGAGCATGTGAAATGATCTTTATACCGTATGTTTCTGCTTTTATGGTTTAACAAGCTCAATTCTAATCTTCTCTCAATATCAGAAAATTTGTGCGATAGGTTTAGGAAAGCCTTGAGCTCCTGCACAGAAGTTACGATTGTACCGCAGCGATCATCTGAACTTCAGTTGGCTGTC
The DNA here is from genome assembly GCA_002269645.1 of Macrostomum lignano. Classification (NCBI taxonomy): domain Eukaryota; kingdom Metazoa; phylum Platyhelminthes; family Macrostomidae; genus Macrostomum; species Macrostomum lignano. The sequence continues at coordinate 276,401 of NIVC01000278.1, forward strand.
ACCGATTTGCAAGAGATTGATTTAGAAAATTGATAAGCTGCTGCATCCCCAAAATGCAGCCCTCACCCTCCATGTTGGTTATCAATTGCAATCCAAAATCTGAAGTCATACTCATGCTCATCTCTCCTCTCTTCTCTTTCTTCTCTCCTCTCTTTTCTCTTCGCTCAACTATTCTCTCTTCCTCTCTTCTCTCTTCGCTCTCATCTCTTCTCTCCTCTCCTCTCTCTTCTCTCATCTCTACTCTCTTATGTATCGTCTCCTCTCTTCTCTCTCCTCTCTCCTCTCCCTCTCTTCTCTCTCTCTCTTCTCTCTCCTCTCTTCTCTTCTCTCTACTCCCTCTTCTCTCTTCGCTCTCATCTCTTCTCTCCTCTCCCTCTCTTTTCTCTCATTTCATCTCTCCTCTCTTCTCTCTCCTCTCTTCTCTCTCCTCTCTTCTCTCTCCTCTCTTCTCTCTCCTCTCTTCTCTCTCCTCTCTTCTCTTCTCTCTACTCCCTCTTCTCTCTTCTCTTCTCTCTCATCTCTTATTGTTGTAACCCGGGTCGGCTTGGGTGCCCAGTCCCGAGTACAATATATATTATATGTGATATAACAGGCGTTGTGACGCTCTGTCTGTACTTTTATGAATACGACGAGCAGGCGTGACGACGCTCTGCGATAATAATTCGATCCCTCTGGTGTTGTGACACTCAGAGTTCACGCTGCGGCTCGAGGTGTGGTGACACTCTCGAGTGCTTCTATTCTCTATACCGTAGGGTGTACGCAATATATATGGTAAACGGTACAGTACTACAGAAGCTATATGGTCTCCCGGCGTTATGACGCTCTGGCAAGAATTCGGCCTAGCAAGCTTCCCGAAAAGAAAGGACTCAAACAGCAGGCGGCTTACCAGTGGCCAAATGACTGTTCACCGTTTATTATTCGTAGGTCTCAAGCGCAGTTTCCGACTTCTTCTTAATTCTCAAAGACTCTTCTCAATTAGGCTATTGTGTTTCTTTTATCGAAGTAGCTAATGTTGCTGTTTCTTTTATCGAAGTAGCTAATGTTGCTGTTTCTTTTATCAGGTCTCGCGCTTGCACTCTCGGAGCACACCAAAACACAAAAAAGCACGCAGGGAGTGGGCAAGAGCCAGAGTCGCACCATAAATAGCACCCAAACCCTGGGGCAGACGGCCCCACCGGCTAAGCTCACCAAAACAAACCACGCCGGCCCAGCCAATCAAAACCCCGCCTAAGGGGGAGGGACTGCACCCGCGCCAAAGCTGGCCCGGCCGCAGCCAACCAGCCCTGAGCACGGGGCAGGGGCACGGCTGGGGAGGGCACGCGCAAAACCCGGCCGGCGGCCAGACCCTGCCACGCCCGCCAACCCCCCCCCCAACCAGCCCCAAAGTGCAACGCGCCCTGCCAACTGACAACTCTCTCCTCTCTTCTCTTCTCTCTACTCCCTCTTCTCTCTTCGCTCTCATCTCTTCTCTCCTCTCCCTCTCTTTTCTCTCATTTCATCTCTCCTCTCTTCTCTCTCTCTCTTCTCTCTCCTCTCTTCTCTCTCCTCTCTTCTCTCTCCTCTCTCTCTCTCTCTCTCTCTCTCTCTTCTCTCTCCTCTCTTCTCTCTCTCTCTTCTCTTCTCTCTACTCCCTCTTCTCTCTTCTCTTCTCTCTCATCTCTTATCTTAATTTCCTCTCTCTATTCTCTCATCTTTACTCTCCTCTTTGTTTTCTCTCATTTCATCTCTCCTCTCCTCTCTCGTTTCTCCTCTCTCCTTTCTCCTTTCTCGTCTCTTGTCTTCTTTCCTCTCTCTCTTCCCTCATCTCTACTCTCTCCTCTCTTCTCTCTCCTCTCCTCTCTTCTTTCCTAAAGCCCCTGGTTGCAAAGCCCCTTGTAAAGCCCCAAGTCCATAGCGTTGCATGTTGTTTTAGGGAATATATTTTAAATCAGGCGCATCATGAAGCGACTTAGTAACCAACAATGGTCTTCAGTGTAGATCATAGATGTTCGGCTCTCTCGATGATGTGAAATGTTGAGTTTATAAAACGCTCCCATCCCCGCAGACCACGGCAACAGCACGGCAGCCGCCATCAGTTCTGAATTGCCAGCAAAGTCGCCTCTGCCGCAGCTAAAAGACTCGATGAATCCTCGAGTCGGTGACAAATGCTACACTACCGACAATGACTATGAGAGGGAGCGGCTGTCTGGAGTGAAGCTGGTGCACCAGCCAGGCAACCAGAAGGAGCTGCTACTGCAGAACTACAATCGCTACACCCTGCAGTTGGCTCAACAGGTTCCAGACGAACAGGGCGATGGTGCCAAACCGAAACGAGGCATGAGAAAGTGGATTGGACTACCTTTGGCGCAGGATGTAAGTCTAAGTGATCCTAGTTAAATGCATTAAAAATCATCACTGAATTCAAGTTGTTTAGACTAGAGACAGCGTTCAGACAGACGGACAGACAGAAACAATAGATAGATAGAGCCGATATGTATCGAAAAGTAACTTTACTATAAAAGTTGAATTGCAGTTCGCGCATTTTAACATTCACGCACCATAGCAACTGAATATTCGCACCTGGACTAAATAAATCATTTTATTGCAGCAATTGAATTAACATTTATTCTTGATAGAAACTAATTTTTTGCACGTACCTTTTTAATCTCGCGTTAAATGTTAAATTAACAATATTTATAGCCTTACTTACAGTTGCATGCGTTAGTAGTATCAATAGTATTACTTTAATAAATGCAATGGCGCTTAAAAATGAAATCATCTTGTAATATACGAGCGTATGAATGCTTAACACCATCAATGAAAATTATGATTTTCAGGACAATCAAATTAAAGGTTCCAGAGGAAAGGTAATTAGCTGTAATTGTCGCTGTGTTTTGTCACAATTAAGCTCGACCTTGCACATATAAAGTAATAGTTAAATGGATTATGTTCATGTATAAAAAGGTTCTACGATATTGCTGTACCTGTAAAATTTGATGCTCATCTTGGCTATAGCTAACTAATAAAACTGAACCTCACCTTGTGTTGATTGACCTATTTTATAAGTAACCATAAAATCATTTTATAATGAATTTGTGTTTTTAACTTATGAAAATGGCTGCTGGAAATACAGTTCAAACTCAGAGGTAAACCAAGCATTATTAAGCACCGATGAATGTAAGTTGATTAGTGTGAAGCAAACTAATAACTTAAAAACGTATGAATCTGAAAATATGTCTACAAGTGGTGTCTTCCATATCAGTATTTGTGCTTAGCTAATTATATTTTGCAAGAACTCGTATTAAATATTTGTGGATTTCGGTTTGTGTCAAGTCGATGCTTCGTAAACTATTTTCGTTTATTAAGTTTATACCTTTCAATAATGGCGTTGTAATTCTTTACCCAGCTATACATATACTTGTGTATATCCTATATTTCAGCCTACTCAGCACCTGAACAAGCTGGGAAGCGAGGAAGAGGACTATGAGGAACAGCGCAGACGGCTAGAGAGCAGCAAGCGAAAGCGAAATGACGAACATCTGCACAATGTTGGTGAGTCTTTTTTGCATTGAAAACATTTGCTAATTCTTTTTTTCAATAATAAAGAGCTCCAGTTAATAATAACCATTGCGTCTACTGTCAGTAGATGAAACAGCGTTTTTGCTATTTCTATTCTTCTTGCCTCGAAAGGATGTGAATCCACTGCAATGCTACTCGAACAAAATAATTAAGCCATTCGAGCAAAACTGCGATTTTTCAGACGAAACAGACGACAGGCCAAAATCGCCTGTGGGAATTCGTGAGATCTCATAAAAATCAAATTTATTCGCTTTGCTTTTATCAATTTTATATATCCCTAGATCCATCCCTGTAGCATTACCTGATATTTATTCGCTGCTGAATGCTTGGCCAATGATCTCGGAAGATGTAAACCTTTTTTAACTTTCTAGAATGCTTGTTAACATATCTAGTAAAGAAGAGCATATCAAATCGAAATTTCAATTTGAATTTCCACGAGATGTTTCATTGTAGAGGTTTTGAATGGCAAACGATTTAAATACTAATGTATTTGGGGCATGCTTTCATGCATACAACACCTAGACTATTGACTATCGCTGTCAAGCCGTTATTATTTTACTTTTTTATAGGTTAATAATAAGTTTTGCTAATTTTGTATGAGATTTCGTCAGACTTTAATTAAAATTTGATTTTCGTAGCTAAATGCATATTTATTGTCTATTTATTTAAGTTTTGGTACTTGTTGCGCAATTAGTTCTACTCATGTACCTAAGGTAAGTAGTATAAAGTTAGGTTGTGTGTCCTACTACTGAAGTAGCTTTGTTTCAGAGGTTATAAGTGATTTGGAACTTCATTAAAAAGTTTTAAAACACAAAAAGCTTAATTCTTGAATTAACTAAATTAAATTGTATAAATTTTATACAATAATAAACGCCTGAAATGTTTCTTTTAGTGCTGTTACGAAAACGAGGTTTTTAGTAGGCACAACCACAGCTTAGTATTATATACAAAGGCTTTTCACCCACAATCAGTAACTCTGGTTTCTCTTCATTCCACGATTAAATCTTTCGCCTTTTACTAAAGATTTCCGTGGAGAGGAACATTCAATGAGTGTTCCATGATTTGTGAAACCCTCTTCCAAGAAGAGGGTACTAATCAATTAAAAAATAAATCCACTTGTAAAATGCCACACCGCCTTCATCCATTTTTATTAAAACGAGGTGCCGTAGTAAAGTTCCAAGGAACTCTACCGCAATATTACTGTTTTATTTGATCGAAAGAATATTTAGTACAGATTTCGACGGTAATATTTATATTTATGTCGAAATAAAAATAAATAAAACTATTTTTCAATATTTTGCAGCATTTTGCACGCATTTGGGGATAAAAAAGAGGGGAGAGAAATCCCGCACAAAGAAGGAATCTCATAAAAAATAGGTAATCTAAGAAAATACGTGCAAGAATATTTGAAGGCCTATTGAAATAAAAAGAGAGGCAATTTAGTAAAAACAGTATGAATAGTAAAGGTGTAAAAAAGCAATTAGGAATATTTGTAAAACAGTTAGGTAAAAGCACAGTTGGAAAAAAGTGTAGAAATAAGCAATGAGGAGATCAGAAATTAGCTAGACAGTCAGTCCTAGTGACTGATCAACCGATCTCTGTCTCAGGCATCGAGCTTAGTTTTATTTAGTGCATCTCAGCGTGTAGTCACTTCAGGTCTGGGAGTCTGCTGGCCAGCCTAACCCTAGGGTGGGAATCCCCTGTTTCTTTCTCGACGCCTCATAGCATCCCAGAGGGCATTGAGGATGGGGGTTCGACCCGAAGCTCGAGGGGCTTCCGGCTCAATGTGGAAGCTGTGGAGCATGGCTGCCCTCAACTTGAGCAGCCAAGCCACCCCCAGCTGCTCCATCCTGTACTCTCCTTTAGGTGTACAATGTAACTTCTTTAGCCACTTACGATCTTAGTGTGGTCTAAACTTTTTGAATATTCGGAATGGAACATGACTCAGTTCAGTCAAAAGCAGAATAAATTGTCCACAATTGAATTCTCATAACTTTCAACATTTCAAATGGTGCAGGACTACAGTATAAGTAGTATGATGCAGAAAGCGAACCAACCAGGTGCAAATCAATGTTTCTCTCCAATTGCACTCGCAGTGGACGAATGGCGCCGCAAATGGCATTTGAACAGTCGCTACGGCGACTGCACCGTGGAGGACCTTCTGCGCGACATGGCCGACGTTCATCCGACAATCCGACTGCAGGCGGTGCTCACCTGCGCCCACGCCCAGCGATACGTGGCCGAAGCCGATGACGCGATTCATTTCGACGAGTCAGCTGAGTCAGCCACCTCCAGTCAGCTGCCGCAGTCGTTGATGACTGCCCTGGAGCTGCTGCTGGACGATCAGCATGCGCAGGTGAGAGCCTGGGAGATGCACTTTATTAAGCGACATTGTCACACAACTGGCGAGAGGCACCACTGCCATTCCGCCGACTCCCCTTAGGCAGGCAATTTATCGTTAGGCATGTACACTTCGCTGTTCCTTAGGGGTTGGCCCTCAAGGATGTTAATTGCACGAACCCCCGTGACTAAATATAATACGCTCGATCGTATGGTGCTCAGAAACTAATGCTCTTATAAAACTAGAGAATTAATTTACTTAAAGTAAAAATGAGACCATGTTCACGAATAGATTTGAAATTTAGTATATGTAGACTAGCAGTCCAGACCCCCTTCGGGTAGTCAACTATTCTAGATAATTGATGAATAAAAATCTGTCACAAACATTACATTTTAGCTATAGTTTCTTATGTCTAACACTCTCCCTTATCTTTTGTGTGTAAGATGAAAAACTGCAGTCTAACGCTCGTACCCTATAGTTTGTCAAAATTGGGTTTATAGAAAAGAGTTGCCTAACAGACACAAGCATGATTGGCAGGTACTCAGCGACAGTAACTGTCCCATCTAAGTTCTATAGGCCCGTGAAACTTTAATTTTTAACAGACAATATAGCGATGATAATTAAGATGAGTGTCAAAGCACCGTAGTAAGGTTTAGGTTCGTCTTAATTGACAGCCTACAGTACAATTAGTGGCTATCATTCCTCCTAACAGTCGAGTATTAAAAAATCATACCTGCCCAGGTGCGGCACGCCGCCGCAATCTGCCTGTACCAGACCAACAAGCCCACGCCGCGAGCCGAGGCCCTCCTACGCGACTGCCTCGTGAACGGCAGCGGCGACGATCGCTGGGCCGCCGTCCAGTGTCTCGCCGGTCAGGGCGATTTTGACAGCGACGTCATTGGGGCGCTGGTGCACGAGCTCATGACTAATGAGGACACGCTGCGACATCACGTGACCACCCAGCTGCTGGCCAGCCTGAGTCAGCACACGCCACTGGTGCACGGCCTGCTGGCTGAACAGCTCAACAGTCCGAGCTGGCGTCGCAGGGTGATCGTCTGCAAGACTCTGCCTACTCTGAATGGTTCGCTTAATCGCGACCTGGCTCAGAAGCTGAGCCACCTGATGTGGAACGATTCGCATAAGGCGGTGAGGAATTTGGGGAAATTGAATGAACTGGACTCGAACTAAATAGGACCCCAAATGACTTTTGAAGATCAAAAGCATCCGTGATCTTCAGAAGCCAATTTTTTATTGTCAATTTAAAGCCGAACCCTTTCTATGACCACCAAATTGAAGCCGAACACTCTCTGAGAAAGTTGAATAAAAGTACATACGGGCTGAGAAACCTTACTATTTACTTCATATGACTAGGAAAAACTATTTAACAAATAATCACGTTGATGTTGATGGTCACTTCAAGGGCCTATAGATTACAGAAAAGCAGACAACGCCTTTACAATGCCAGTCCGACCAATTTCGCTCAGGTACGTCGCTCGGCGGCCAAAGCTCTCGGCCAGACAGGACACGGAAAAGACGTCCACGACGATATTCTTCGTCGACTTCGCGAATCCGGCGAACGAATCCGCGCCGATGCTGTTGAGAAGCTCGGCCTGCTCGGCGTGATGACCGGACGACTGATGTCGGCCTTCCTGGCCTGCTTCGACGACCAGTACGCCTCCGTCCGTATCGCCGCCTGCGTTGCCTGCAGCCGTCTGCGCATCCGGGACGAGCAGTGCGTGCGAGGCCTGCTCCGACTGGCCGCTCACGACCCCTGGTGGAAGGTGAAAGCTAGAGCAATCCAGGTGAGTTTGCACAGGTGTTCTTGTAAGCATCCTGACGCAACGCCTTCGGCCACATCGTCTCGCAACCAGCGTTGACGGAAACTGCGTCACATAATGCGGCTGCTCACAGAATCGAAGCAGGGGTCGTGACGTGTTTATCATTGAGCTGCCCTGCCACCCTCCCTCCAAGTTTAGGCCATTAGGTTTCGTTAGCAAAATAGTTTCTAGGGATGGATGTGAACTTAAAGTAAAAATCTAAAAGCTCTCGTTATGTCTAAAACCCGACCATTTTAGCATTTTGGGGATTTCTATGAGTAGAAATGGTTGTGAGGGAGATTAGAAACTTCGACCATTATATCTAAAAACGTCAGGTTAGCCTCCATTTCGTCGAGGTAGAAATCGTCTGTCTATAAAACGTTTGATACAAACCCCCCCCCCCGACGCTATTTGTCTCACATCCCCTTACGCCCATGTACACGGATGTGTAACGCAGTCGGTCCAACTCCAAAGTCTCATTAATACTCTGAAGGGGATTGTGATACAATGTTGTCGAAATTAGTGCAGGGCGTCCATCCACTTGTATTCTACACGTACTTTCCTTAAGAAGAAGAGATTATATTGACGTCCAATTAGAAATCGAGTGCATGCAAAAATTGTTCCACAACTTGCAGGCCATCGGTCTCATCGGCTTGGTCAGCACCGACGTCGCAGAGACGCTGCTGTGGGCAGCCCGGTTCGAGCCAGAGGAGCGAGTCCGGGCCACCGCCGTCCGCACCATCGCCCTGCAGCTGCGGTTGCGGGACGAACCAGCCAAACAGGCGCTGCGCGACCGCCTCCTAGTGGAGAAGTCGCCGCTAGTGCTCGAGCAGCTCCGGCTCGGCCTACAAGCGATGGGCCTGTCGCCGACTGCCGACGGCGATACGGTCGCCCAGATTAAAGAGGCCGTTCGTAAGCTGGACGAGAAAGGTCGAATCTGTCGCGAGGTGATGGAAGCCGAGCGTGCTGAGGAATTTTCCGATTTGCACCAGCGAATGATTCCGAAATCGCCCAGTCCACTGCCGCCGATTCAGCAGCAGGAGCAGCAGACGGAGGCTGAGCCCACCGAGGCTCCTTCAAGTACGGTGCAGTTCAGCCGCGAGCTGCTGGATGACAGCCAGGATAGGGACATCACTGAGGAGCAGGACGATGACGCAGAGGAGGAAGAAGAAGAAGAGAGCGACTTTGACGAAGATGAGGAAGAGGAACTCGATGGGGAAGCGGAGGAAGAGGAGGACTTGGAGCGGGGTGCCGAGGGCCGTCTCTCGCTGATCCCGGAGGACTCGGAATTGTCGCCGGCCGACTTTGCTTCGCGACCGGCCACCTCTCAGGTGACGTCGAAGTCGAAACGATCGTCACTGCTGGCAACGCCGGCTGCCACACCTGGGTGAGTGCGGTAGGGGATATTAGCATGGTAAGCACAGGTTAGAAAGTTACAAGTCTGTCTGTTTACCATAGCGTCCGTGCTTTGATTGCAACGGTTGTTTTCTTAAAATCGGGTGCTGCCTGTATTACAATGGGTGTTGCCATCACTTTGTGTTACCATAGCAACGAGTTTTCTCATAGCTTTCTGTGTTACGATAGCTACGAGTCCTCTCATAGCTTTCTGTGTTATCATAGCAACGAGTGTTCTCTTATCAACGAGCGTTACCCTAGCAACGAGTGGTCTCTTAGCAACGAGTCTTACCATAGCAACGAGTGTTCTCTTAGCAACGAGCGTTACCATAGCAACGAGCGTTACCCTAGCAACGAGTGGTCTCTTAGCAACGAGTCTTACCCTAGCAACGAGTCTTACCCTAGCAACGAGTGTTTTCTTAGCGCCGGGTGTTACCATAGCAACGAGTATTGCTATAGCCGCGGTTGCTTCCGATTCGCCATTCTCCGCAGCCGTCGCCACTCGCCCTCCGGCTCGGATGCTGGCGGCGGCTCCATCTCGCTTCGCGACGAAATCGAGCAGTCAGCTCGGCGCCACCGATCCGCCTCGGCCGACGACGAAGCCGCCAAGTCGGCGCGCTCCAAGCTGTCGCTGCCGGCCGAGGCGCTCAAGGATCAGCGGGCGCGCTGGGCCGGTCAGGAGATTGGCGAACAGCGGGCCGCGGAGCTGGAGGGCTTCCTGCAGCCGGAGAGGCGTGACGAAATCGACAGGGTGGCCGCTGTTCAGGTGAGCAGCCTTGGCTTCAGTGTGACAACCAGCCCGTGACAGTTGCATGAACCGGTACCACCCCGTACCACCCCAGTACCACCTCAGTACCACCTCAGTACCACCCCAGTACCACCCCAGTACCACCCCAGTACCACCCCAGTACCACCCCAGTACCACCTCAGTACCACCTCAGTACCACCTCAGTACCACCCCAGTACCACCCCAGTACCACCCCAGTACCACCTCAGTACCACCTCAGTACCACCCCAGTACCACCCCAGTACCACCTCAGTACCACCCCAGTACCACCCCAGTACCACCTCAGTACCACCTCAGTACCACCCCAGTACCACCTCAGTACCACCCCAGTACCACCTCAGTACCACCTCAGTACCACCTCAGTACCACCCCAGTACCACCTCAGTACCACCTCAGTACCACCTCAGTAGTCAGTACCACCCCAGTGCCACCCCAGTACCACCCCAGTACCACCCCAGTACCACCCCAGTACCACCCCAGTACCACCCCAGTACCACCCCAGTGCCACCCCAGTGCCACCCCAGTGCCACCCCAGTACCACCCCAGTGCCACCCCAGTACCACCGCAAGTACCTACAGAAACTGCAGAAAACAACATCAAATTCAACAATCAAACAAATGTTCCGCAGGGTCTGGACTTCTCCGGTCAGGAGGCCCAGCTGAGCTACAGAGAATCCAGCGACATGATGCACTCCGTGGCCAACGCGCTGGTCAGTCTGGTCATGGACGAAGCGGTGGAGCAGTTGGCGTAGAGACCATGGACTACTAAATTCTACATACTGTTACACAAGAACTGTCGATTTCACTTAATACTGGATTTTGCTGCAAAAATGCATTAGCGAAAGCTTTCAGAGCAATTTTTTATTGCACCTGACCTAATTGGGCCAGATGTGCAACCGACAGCTCAGCCGCAGCTATTGCACGTCGCATCTGAAGGCTGCGTACGGCTGTTCAGTCCAAGGACTTGGGGGGGGGGGTGTAGCCACTCCACACACACCCCTCAATTACCCCAGCTAATGCTGGCATCCATGTTACAGCTGGGTGAACTGACGCAATGCTGAGTTAAGTGTCTTGATCAAGGACACAAAAGTTTTCGAGTTAGGTAGAGAATCGAACCCCCGACCGTTTATGCTCTACTAGAATGGGGTTCCAGCCATAGACAAATTTGGTCGAGACGACAATTCTATATGGATGTTTCTTACCGACCGACTGTAGTGTCCCTTGTACTTTAGATGCCCATAAGCAGCGGTTGTCCAGCAAATTTGTAGCGTTGAACAAGGATTCAGGTACTCGTAGAATTTATACAAGAAGGCACCTCTTATAAGGTTCTGTAATAGACATTTAAGCAGTACAGTAAAGTACATTTGATAGAAATCTGCAAGTATAGATGTACACTCTGTGTGAACCATTCTTCAGCAAAAAATTTCATAGATTTGCCTTTGTGTGACGCCAATTTTCTAAACTTTTTTTTCAAATTTCCTAACTTTTAGCTTTGGTGAATTTAAGAAATAATCTACACTGCCAGAGCCTGTCTGACTTCTACATAGATGATTCATAATCGTCAATTGTCAATAGTTTTAAGGCTACAGAACTTTTATTACATGCTAAACTCGTTACTAGCCTACTATAAGTAGACGCATGGTATATTTTAAAAGAATTTTGAGCTACACGATGTTTGTATTTTTAATCGAATTTTTCCATGAAAACCATGCATAACCATAATATGAGTTGAAGCTTTAAGATTTCAAAGCAGAGCAGAAGTCAAAAATGAGAAATAAAACAGTACAAATTCACAAACATTATGGATTTACGTTCTTCGTCACTTTATACTTGTGTGTACAAGTAATTGCAGACTCACCCAATTACCTCGTGCAAATCTCTGCAAGCAACTGATCGTAAGAATTGAATATCCTGAAGTGGATTTCGGATGCTTACGCATTGAATCCCATGCAGACGAAGTTACGCTCCCCACTTCCCACCATGCAGTCTCTGACAGAATCCCAAGATCTATGCAGCCACCCATGTTACGCAACAGCAGAGAATGAGGAGGATGGAGAGGAAAACTAAGTTTTGTCCGGTCTTCCCGTTTTTACTCCGGTTTCGTCCCAGTCTCTCTCTCTCTCTCTCTCTCTCGCCTCTTTGACCCCCGGGTTCCGGAGCGATGTCCAACATTCTTGTTGCACACGTCAGGCAGGAGAAAATTTTGATAGCCATCACAGCGCGCGTCCTTCAATCTTATCTACATGAACTTGGGCTCGTCATTTGCACTGCAAAAATGTTAATTAAGCAATGAAGAGAGCTGTAAAACTGCAGGTTGCGTCATAGCTGCAGCCGGGGCAAAGGTCTGATCGACACCTTAACAACGCTCCTCCTCAAGAGACAAGCGCTCTGCTATGTATGCACGACTTGAACTGAAACAACTCCCCAGACTCGAATTTCTTTTGAAATATGTTTCTGAAAAAACTGGATTCTAAATCCTCATGTAGATCTGTGAGGCCTACCAGAATTGTAAATAGTCTTATTAATTGTGAATCCTACTCGGAGCTGTGAATAATCTTTCTGGGGGTGTGAATCCGGCCTCTCTCTGGCTCTGGTCCTCTGGAGGTGTGAATCTCTCTCTCTGGTGGTGTGAATCCTCTCTCTGGGATTGTGAATCCTGTTTCTGGGGGTTGAATCCTCTCTCTGGGGTGTGAATCCTCTCATTGGGGAGTGTGAATCCTCTCTCTGTGGTGTGAATCCTCTCATTTGGGAGTGTGAATCCTCTCTCTGGGGTATGAATCCTCTCATTGGGGAGTGTGAATCCTCTCTCTGTGGTGTGAACCCTCTCATTGGGGAGTGTGAATCCTCTCTCTGGGATTGTGAATCCTGTTTCTGGAGGGTTAATCCGGCTTCTGGGGGTGTGAATCCTCTCTCTGGGGTGTGAATCCTCTCATTGGGGAGTGTGAATCATCTTGAAGGAGGAGTTTTGAACCCTACTTAGTTTAGATCACTTCTTATAAAAAAAAGTGTGGAGAACTCCCTAGAGTTCAAAAGGTTAAGAAACCAAGGCTTTACAAGAATAAGAATAAGAATGAGAAAGGATGCGGCCTTCCTGTTTGCCAACACCAAAACCCGGACACGTGTCGTTCCCTCACCCCTCCGATCCACTTTTTTTCACCTGTGCTTACAGCTGCAAAAATATACAGCTAGCTGACTACCTGTTTCGCTTTTTCTTCATCATTAATTCTTAAGCAGATATTCTCAATTGTTGAGGCGCAGCTGAAGACTGGAGCTGGAGCAATATCTCCTTATAGTAAATCATCTGTGCACACAGGACATTGGCAACCTTGAAAAGGTTATGCAATCAGATTTGGCCTGGTGGTTTGGGACTGCATGGGCGACCTATGGTGGACGCATTGGGTGGAATGGGAGTTTTATAGACTCTTCCTTATCTTATACAAAGGTGTGGGAGGGGCAGGTGAGAATTGTACACAATGAGGAGGGGTGTCTGAGGCATGCCATGCAGCCCCTGTGACAGCTGTCATGTCATGGCGTGCAAACAGAGACCGTGCAAAACGCCTGTAATTATCTCCATCTTTCTTGCAATTGAAGAGTTGATAGAAAAAGGAGAAATATGAATTATTGTTGTTGTCGCGTGTGGGCTGTTCGAAAATTCCTCAACTTTTCATTGCGTCGCCTTGTCTGTTTGATTAATGAGAACGTTTGCGAATTGATAAAAATAGTTTTAAAAAATTCAGAGTGCATACCCTGGAGACTATCTAGATACTCTGTGACTGATCTAGATACCTGGAACGGGTCTAGATACCCTGGAACCGATCTAGATACCCTGGAAAATATCTAGATACCCCGGAACTGAAGTAGATACCCAGGAACTTATATATAGATACCCAGGAACAGATCCAGATACCCTGGAACTGATATAAATACCCTGGAGCCTAGCGAGATACCCTGAAACGGATCTAGATACCTTGAAAGCTTATCTAGATACCCCGAAGCTGATATAGATACCCTGGAACGAATCTAAATACCCTGGAACTGATCTAGATACAATGTAACCGATCTAGATACCCTGGGACAGATATAGATACCCTGAGACCGATCTAGATACCCTGGGACAGATATAGATACCCTGAGACCGATATAGATACCCTGGAACCGATCTAGATACCCTATAACCGATCTCGATAGCCTAGAACCGATCTAGATACCCTAGAACCGATCTAGATACCCTAGAACCGATCTAGATACCCTAGAACCGATCTAGATACCCTAGAACCGATCTAGATACCCTAGAACCGATCTAGATACCCTAGAACCGATCTAGATACCCTGGAACCGATCTAGATATCCTGAACCCGATCTAAACACCCTAGAACCGATCTCGATAGCCTAGAACCGATCTAGATACCCTAGAACCGATCTAGATACCCCAGAACCGATCTAGATATCCCAGAACCGATCTAGATACCCCAGAACCGATATATGAGTACCTGAAACCTGTTGCCCACATGTAGATACCCATGCCACCCCTCCTGGATTACTTCGACAACTGGGCCCACGAAATACCGTAGTACCTCTTTAAGTCAATACCCCAGCAGTCCTACGAATATCTGATCGCTCCAAAAGAGATCCTCCTCAGTGGTCACAGATAGAATTATAGATTAATTATTATAGATCCGCTAGCGCGAAAGTGAACTCAAACCTGAGATTAGAAAACCGCACAGCATTTTTGTCACAATGCAGTAACTTCAAAAAACCACTCCAATAAACCCCAAACCCCCAATCAAGTTTATAACCGCTGACTCAAAACAGTCGCGTACATATAAGAAACTTAACGAAACCTATATAGGAGCGAAAGTCTGCGTGAGTAGCCCAGTGAGAAAATAAAAGTAAGTTCAGAGCGAGTGAAAGAGTGAGTAACGCAGGAGAAAATTTCTGAGAGGAAGCCGACTGAAGAATGAAAGAGGGGCAAAGCTGAGAGGAGGAGAGAGAGGAAGGAAGGAAGCTCTCGGGAGCAGCAGTCGGAGAAGAATAAAGAAAAGTAGAAAAAAAAAATGAGAATAGAAAATAGAAAGGCGAAAAGTCGTTAGCAATATCAAGGAGGTCCAGAACCAGCAGTTGGAGTAACAGCAGCTGTCGTTTACACACAAAAGATAGTCAAGTCGCTTCGTCATATTTCACAAAATTTATCATAACTTCATTTTGGTAAAACCGATTTTTGTAAACTTGGTGTCATCTTAAAGCTGAATAACATTTTCAACACTTGAGTAAAAAATCTTTGCATTCTGAGCAACATGCTGTGAGCTGGTGTTGTCACAATTTTTGAAAAAGTCGACATTTTTCACACTTTACCAGATAGGACATCGAAAGCGGCGCTGTGATGCAAACAAACCTTCGACGTACAGAAAGAAGATGCACGGTTTTCGTGGTCAATAACGAACTGAAATCATTCACTAGGGCCTACTCCTATATTTCTCCAAGTTTTAGTTTGATTCGGTCTCCATGGCTAAATGTATACAATAGTAGAGCGCTTTGCTCCCGGGTCCTGGACCGCTGCGCCCGCCTGCTCTCAATTGTTCCCCAAGCACCGATACAAATCGATGGCGGCAGAGTTTGCTTAATTACTAAACTAAAAAAACTGTTTTCTTAATACATGCGCGTATAGCTTCTGATGTCCGTTGGGTTCTCTGACTCACTCTTCGCCTTTCAGTCCCTGCAGCAGGACCAAATCTTGGATCCCAAATCCCAAATGCTCGCGACTCATCTATGGAGCGGCTCTCGGCTTGAAGAGAAGAAGACGGGATGGCCTTTCTAGAGCAATTATGAATGCTCCGCGACCAACCAGACGGGAGTGGCCAGTGGAGACCCCCTCATGGCTAATCCGATTTCCGAAAACTCGAAGGCTGGGGCCAAGCATGATTTTGTCGGGGAGTTTTTCTGGGCGTGAAAAACTTTATCGATCTTTAAAGTTGTGCTCATTAGGACTCGAGCACCAGCGCTCCATTCTCATCTGTCTCACTGTCTGTGGCTATGTCTGTCTGTCTGTCTGTCTGTCTGTCTGTCTGTCTGTCTGTCTGTCTGTCTGTCTGTCTGTCTGTCTGTCTGTCTGTCTATCGTACCGCCCCTTCAGACTGCGTATCTAGCAGTAAACTATTCCACTCCCTCACGTGCCACTCGTTCATTCATCTTATTCCAGTGCTCAGAATTTCAAAGGGATGGCGCTGCAATCAAATCGAGGGAGGAAGGGGAGAGCAAAATGGGGAGTTACACCAGAAATGAGTCACCCATCCCCACCACTCGCGATTTCATTTCAGCCTGGCAGAATCCTCTGAGATGATCAGAGAGTCCTGCCCCCCCTACCCTCTTCATCTCCTCCAGCGCGCCCTCAGTCTCAACCGGTCAGCCAGGGTCCAGCATCCAGAATGACCCAATTTCGATCAGCCTCTCCTGGCTTCATCGAAAGCATCCGTGTCTAATATTGCGTTGTATAGAAAAGTTGAAAAAAATATGGTTCCAAACTGCTTATCATAGACAGTTATATGCAGGCTGTCACTCATTTTGGTGCATGGTGGAGCTGATTTCGTGGGGTCTGGGGGCGGAGGACTGATTAATATTCCTTAATCCCGAAGTGGGGAGCTTTTCAATCTGCTTTCTGCACAGAGGGAGGCTCGTGAGAGACAAGCTAAGCTTGGCTATAAGGGGAGGCTTAGAGACTACGGAATGACGGCTTACTCGAACTTGTCCCCCGCAGCGATAATACTGGCTCGGATATCTGAGGTGAGAACAGTCATATTCAACTGTTCTGGCTGGGGCATTATTGAGTCCCTTTAACTCAGTTTTGGAGCTGAGAGAACTGATTGACCGATTGAAGGGTGTGAATAATTGTTTCGCATGGGACACTTTAGCCTTTCTGGGCAATCACTCGATGCAGTTATCGTTGCCTGTTCTTTCCGCCAGTCATTATCTGGTCATCTCTGTGTCACGCTATTGTTCTCTCTGGCACTCTCTCTGTCACTCTCTCTCTGTCACTCTCTCTGTCACTCTCTCTCTGTCACTCTCTCTGTCAATCTCTCTGACACTCTCTCTGTCAATCTCTCTGTCACTCTCTCTGTCACTCTCTCTGTCACTCTCTCTGTCTCTCTCTTCTGTCACTCTCTCTGTCACTCTCTCTGTCACTCTCTCTGTCACTCTCTCTGTCTCTCTCTTCTGTCACTCTCTCTGTCACTCTCTCTGTCACTCTCTCTGACACTCTCTCTGTCAATCTCTCTGTCACTCTCTCTGTCACTCTCTCTGTCACTCTCTCTGTCTCTCTCTTCTGTCACTCTCTCCGTCACTCTCTCTGTCACTCTCTCTGTCACTCTCTCTGTCACTCTCTCTGTCACTCTCTCTCTGTCACTCTCTCTGTCACTCTCTCCTGTCACTCTCTCTGTCACTCTCTCAGTCTCTCTCTGTCACTCTCTCTGTCATTTTCTCTGTCTCTCTCTGTCACTCTTTCTGTCACTCTCTCTGTCTCTCTCTTCTGTCACTCTCTCAGTCTCTCTCTGTCACTCTCTCTGTCACTCTCTCTGTCACTCTCTCCTGTCACTCTCTCTGTCACTCTCTCAGTCTCTCTCTGTCACTCTCTCTGTCTCTCTCTTCTGTCACTCTCTCTGTCACTCTCTCTGTCACTCTCTCTGTCACTCTCTCTGTCACTCTCTCTCTGTCACTCTCTCTGTCACTCTCTCCTGTCACTCTCTCTGTCACTCTCTCAGTCTCTCTCTGTCACTCTCTCTGTCATTTTCTCTGTCTCTCTCTGTCACTCTCTCTGTCACTCTCTCAGTCTCTCTCTGTCACTCTTTCAGTCTCTCTCTGTCACTCTCTCAGTCTCTCTCTGTCACTCTCTCTGTCATTTTCTCTGTCACTCTCTCTCTGTCACTCTCTCTGTCACTCTCTCTGTCACTCTCTCTCTGTCACTCTCTCTGTCAATCTCTCTGACACTCTCTCTGTCAATCTCTCTGTCACTCTCTCTGTCACTCTCTCTGTCACTCTCTCTCTGTCACTCTCTCTGTCACTCTCTCTCTGTCACTCTCTCTGTCACTCTCTCTGTCACTCTCTCTGTCACTCTCTCTGTCACTCTCTCTCTGTCACTCTCTCTGTCACTCTCTCTCTGTCACTCTCTCTGTCACTCTCTCTGTCACTCTTTCTGTCACTCTCTCCTGTCACTCTCTCTGTCACTCTTTCTGTCACTCTCTCCTGTCACTCTCTCTGTCACTCACTCTGTCACTCTCTCTGTCACTCACTCTGTCACTCTCTTAGTCTCTCTCTGTCACTCACTCTGTCACTCTCTTAGTCTCTCTCTGTCACTCACTCTGTCACTCTCTTAGTCTCTCTCTGTCACTCTCTCTGTCACTCTCTCTGTCACTCACTCTGTCACTCTCTTAGTCTCTCTCTGTCACTCACTCTGTCACTCTCTTAGTCTCTCTCTGTCACTCTCTCAGTCTCTCAGTCACTCTTTCTATCTCTCTCTTCTGTCACTCTCTCCTGTCACTCTCACTGTCACTCTCTCTGTCACTCACTCTGTCACTCTCTTAGTCTCTCTCTGTCACTCTCTCAGTCTCTCAGTCACTCTTTCTGTCTCTCTCTTCTGTCACTCTCTCCTGTCACTCTCTCTGTCACTCTCTCAGTCTCTCAGTCACTCTTTCTGTCACTCTCTCTGTAACTCTCTCTGTCACTCTCTCTGTCACTCACTCTGTCACTCTCTCTGTCACTCACTCTGTCACTCTCTTAGTCTCTCTCTGTCACTCTCTCTGTCACTCTCTCTGTCACTCACTCTGTCACTCTCTTAGTCTCTCTCTGTCACTCTCTCAGTCTCTCAGTCACTCTTTCTATCTCTCTCTTCTGTCTCTCTCTTCTGTCACTCTCTCCTGTCACTCTCTCTGTCACTCTCTCAGTCTCTCAGTCACTCTTTCTGTCACTCTCTCTGTAACTCTCTCTGTCACTCTCTCTGTCACTCTCTCTGTCACTCACTCTGTCACTCTCTCTGTCACTCACTCTGTCACTCTCTTAGTCTCTCTCTGTCACTCTCTCTGTCACTCTCTCTGTCACTCACTCTGTCACTCTCTTAGTCTCTCTCTGTCACTCTCTCAGTCTCTCAGTCACTCTTTCTATCTCTCTCTTCTGTCACTCTCTCCTGTCACTCTCACTGTCACTCTCTCTGTCACTCACTCTGTCACTCTCTTAGTCTCTCTCTGTCACTCTCTCAGTCTCTCAGTCACTCTTTCTGTCACTCTCTCCTGTCACTCTCTCTGTCACTCTTTCAGTCTCTCAGTCACTCTCTCTGTCACTCTCTCTGTCACTCTCTCAGTCTCTCAGTCACTCTCTCTGTCACTCTCTCTGTAACTCTCTCTGTCACTCTCTCTGTCGTTCTCTCTGTCTCTCTCTTCTGTCACTCTCTCTGTCACTCTCTCTGTCATTCTCTCGGTCACTCTCGCTGTGACTATCTGTCTCTCTGTCATTCTCTTCGTCACTCACATTCCCTCATTGACTTCTAATCAACTAACTATCGATCTATCTATCCAACTATCCTTGAGTTGAAGCATCAGCTCGGCTCTCGCATCCACAGCAGCAGTGCGGCCATGAAGGTGCCGAAAGATGCTCCCTTAACTTGCCTCGCAACTGCATGAAGCCAAAGAGATGATTTAATAATTAATTCACCAGACTGTCGAGAGACAGAGAAAGAGGTGAAAGCAGGACAAAGAGGGGATTTTGTTGGTGAGGGGGGGGAAGTGAAACGAAGGAAGGCCTGCAGAAAATGTGCCGAAATGCTCCGGCCATTTGGTGCGGCCGTGTCAGCCGCATCATCCGCCCAGCTTCCAGCCCCATCCCCCCAGCCAAGCAGTCGTCACCTGCGGTTGCCTCTGCATCATCTCCCAGCAACTAATGACCCGGCTAAGCCTCCCGTGAACCCCGCCTTTCCTGCAGCAGCAACTCCCGCCTTCTCTTCCGCCAGCTGCTTGGCTGAATGGGAAAAGCCAAAGGGGATTTAAGAACCCTACGAGCTGCAAAGTATGAAGAATTATGGGAGGTGAAAAAAATTAGTCAAAAATTATGCCCTAGCAACTCGGGGGATTGCGTAATCTTTCTTATATTAGCAAGTTTTGCACAGTTTTGCTTGCAATGCAAAGAGGCATTGCAATATCATGTAAAATTGGTATCAATTATTCAATTGGCCAGCGCCGGGATATAAAGATACCTGCAATATATGCTTTTCCTGCTGTGCTGTTCATCAGGATAGGTTAAAGTGGGATCAGTGTTAGTCATCTAAAATGTGCGAATTTTAGGAACAATCACTTGTAATAAATAGGACCCATTCACCTTGAGTATTACTCAGCCAGCCAAATAAATTATGCTGCTCCGTACTCAATCTCAACCCCAATTCCTATTCAATCTCCCCCCAATCCCTACTCGATCTCACCCTAATCTCTACTCAATCTCACTCTAATCTCTACTCAATCTCACTCTAATCTCTACTCAATCTCACCTTAATCCCCACTCAATCTCACCTTAATCCCCACTCAATCTCACCTTAATCCCTACTCAATCTCACCCCCAATCCCTACTCAATCTCACCTTAATCCCTACTCAATCGCACCCCTAATCCCTACTCAATCTCACCCCAATCCCTACTCAATCTCACCCCTAATCCCTACTCAATCTCACCCCCAATCTCTACTTAATCTCACTCCCAATCACTACTCAATCTCACCCTCAATCCCTACTCAATCTCACCCTCAATCTCACCCCCTATCACTATTCAATCTCACCCCCAATCCCTACTCAATCTCACCCTCAATCCCTACTCAATCTCACCCTCAATCTCACCCCCTATCACTATTCAATCTCACTCCCAATCCCTACTCAATCTCACCCCAATCCCTACTCAATCTCAACCCCAATCCCTACTCAATCTCACCTCCAATCTCTACTTAATCTCACTCCCAATCCCTACTCATCTCACCCTCAATCCCTACTCAATCTCACACTCAATCTCATCCCCAATCCCTACTCAATCTCACCCCCTATCACTATTCAATTTCCCCCAATTCCTACTCAATCTCACCCTCAATCCCTACTCAATCTCACACTCAATCCTTACTCAATCTCACCCCCTATCACTATTCAATTTCCCCCCCAATTCCTACTCAATCTCACCCTCAATCCCTACTCAATCTCACCCTCAATCCTTACTCAATCTCACCCCCTATCACTATATCAATCTCTCCCCCCAATCCCCACTCAATCTCACCCCAATCGCTGCTCAATCCCACCCTAATCTCTACTCAATCTGCCCCAATCCCTACTCGATCTCACCCTAAACTCTACTCAATCTCACCCCAATCCCTACTCAATCTCACCCCATCGCTACTCGATCTCACCCACAACCTACTTTTCGAGACACGAGATGTCTCAATCTTCGCTATTCTACTCAAGAAGGATGGTGAGAACTGACACTATAAAGGTATCGTCGTGTCAACTCCCGCAAACACTCTCTGGGTTTGCCGTGAAGCACTTCACTCCGACAACATTCTGGAGGAGGCTGTGTAAGCACGAAAAGTTGACTTAAAAAAAGGGGAAGCTGCTCTATTGCCGCCTATTGAGTTCTTCTTGGCCAAATTTTGCCTGGAGAGTCTGGAGAAGCAGCGCATTCAAGTCCTTAGTTCCCTATACTGGCAATACATGTACATAAGACGGCCGCCTGCGAAATGTCGGTTGTTTCTATATCTTATGTACATTTTTTCTATGAGACATTGTCTATGGTAGAATCTCATTCAGCACTCTGCAAAAACACTCTTCAAAAAAAACTGAAAGAAAGCTTAGATCGCCCGAGTCCAGACACTTAGTTCAAGTTGTCCATGGCTTGAACTTCAGAGGGGGATGACCTGGGCCCCCGGTGAAGCTGGAGCTATAGATAGGAAATCGATACACTTCCTTGGCGCGCTTCAATTTTGCAATTTGGCTGCTAAGTGGAAGCTCTCTTTCGAATCCCCTTCGTCCTTACTTATTTCATTCCCCTCTCATGTTGCCGCCCAACCCTTGTGTCTTCTCAAAGTCGCTTCTCGAAAGCTCTCTATACACTCAACCGACCTTGGACCCCGGACTGGCATGCAGTTTTGCCTTATTTACTTTAACTTACTTGATCCTGCAGTCAGCTGATGTTATATATTGTTGAACTAGCTGACTCGATTGGGCTTTTTTGCAGCACTTTCTCTGATCGATGGTTTTTATCCAATCAGATCGGTTTGATGCAGTTGTCTCCAATCAAATTCATTATTTCATTCCTACGAAATGCACTTGACTGAGGCATTAAGAGTCGCTTCAGTTTGCTAACCTTCTTTCGGGGTTCTTTGTGTTTGGCGATTGTTGTTTTTGTTGTTGTTGTTTTGGAACGATGAATATTTATAACTCCAATTGCGTTACTCTCTTTGATGTCACTGTTTGGGTCAGTCTCTAGGATGTCACTCTCTATGTCACTGTTTTGGTCAGTCTCTAAGATGTCACTCTCTATGTCACTGTTTGGGTCAGTCTCTAAGATGTCACTCTCTATGTCACTGTTTGGGTCACCCTTATAAGATGTCACTCTGTCACTGTTTGGGTCACTCTTTAGGAGTCACTCCCTATGTCAATGTTTAGTTCACCCTTCTAAGATGTCACTCTGTCACTGTTCGGGTCACTCTCTAGGATGTCACTCTCTATGTCAGCATCACTCACTGTCACAATCGCACTGTCACTCTCTGTATTGGGTTTTGCACACCTAAACTACGGTTACACTAGCAGCACCTTACAGAATCTTCCCATTTTTCTCTAGCTAGTGAGTTCAAATTAGAGAAGCGACACACAATAGGCATAACAATCGATCAATAATTTACTAAACACCTGTAAAGGCGAGAGAAAGGAGCCTTGGACTGAAGCAATTTGCGAGGTTAATCACTAATTTATTCATAAGCCAAGACTAGCTGCCTCATGTAATGGCGAAGAGGTGGCAAAAGTGTGTTACCATGCATCAAGCCCTTGAATATGCAATTGTAAAGAAATCGTTTTTTCCGTAACCAATTGCATTTTGCTCGATACATCGGATATGTACTGATAATGCATACTGCTCCGAGCTGACAGTAGTTAACTATAGTACTAATCAACGCACAAAGCAAGTACGATCAATCAATATGGATAGCTGGAATCCATGTAAGGGACGTATATAACAGCCACGCCCTAGTACGGTTCTCGTCTCAACTGGTGGTTGCAGATGCAAGTTGCGTCACAAAGCCCCAGCTTAGGCTGGTGTGAGGAAAGAGTGGAGAGTTATGGTTAGAGTTGGATTAAAGTTGCCACTTTTTGACCGCTGGTTTCTGGGTGTTGTTGGAGAAATGAGACAAGAAACTCGCAGAAAAAGGCTGAGCAACCAAAGTGTCGCAGCATGATCGTCAACTCCTGACTCTGAATCGCACTCCACTTCAGTCGAACTCCAATAGCATCCAAATGATCGGATATTGATTTATATTTAATTTGCGTCCACTTTCTATTGGTCCTTTGTTCGTGTTGAATGCAGCTGCGCAGCATTTTTTGGAGCTGGTGCATCGCTGCATGCAATTCACCTTGATTCGTTCGAGATCCTCGAGATCGAGATCCATCTAGTGTTATATTAGAATCTGTGATGTGCTATAAGGAACGCTATATAGTTGAATGGGGCTTAATACCATAAACCAATTTTATCGAGAAAAGTCCTCACGATAGAAAAATCTGATTTACGTTCTGATTCGAGAACGTTCTACGTTTGCCAGTCGACGTTTGCCAGCCAGATGTTTCTAAGAATTTCTTTAGCGTCCTTCTTATAATTCAGAACTGTCCGATGATACTCATCGGAATTTTCATGTTTCAGTTAGCACAGCGCCTATACTAAGGATTTGCCATAGACAGTCTCGGCGTTTCACCATAGACATTTCCCCTTCTATGTTGACCAAAGACATTCCCCAAGCTTTAATTCGCGGAGCTTTAACAAGCCTAAGTCTGACGAAAATTACATTTTCTCGACTAAATTTGTCTATGGTAGAACTTTGTGAAATCTAAATTGATTTTTATGAATTTTTTTAGACTCTCACCCGAGCGTTTGGGTTGTCTAAGGCCCATCAGGCTATAGTTGCGATGGTTCTGACATTCCATCCTATTTCCATTTGCATGCTTCACTCTCAGTGCGTGAAGTACAGTCGCGGCACAATGAGGGAAGGGGGTTGCCCGCCCTTGGCTGCTCATAGCGCCTGAAAAATTGAGCAGAACAGGAGCTGCCAACGCCAACATGACTGCATGGTCGCGCGTCTCCCCATCACACCTGAGAATCTGGCTTGGACAGTTGCTACATGTGATGATGTTGGGGAGTTTTTTGTGGAATATAGAGCAGGAAAACAGCAATGCAGTCACATGAGGTGAACGGGCCACACTCCCTGTTCTCTCTCAATCGTCAATAGCGCTTTATACCTGCAGAGCTCCATCTAACGGATTGGATAATTTATTGAGGCTATTATAATGCTCTATAAGCTTCATGCTTTAACAATTGACAGTTCCTGCAGATGTGCATGCAAGGTGGGGGGGGATGTTGTGTGCAGCATGCAGTTAATCTGTCGCCAGTTAGTTCAAACAGTTAAGTTTGCACGGCGCATTTTAGAGCTGACTCCACACCCACACGTAAGGGAGGATTTGGAGGGAATAAAGTGTATAGGGATAGGGAAGTGTGGTCATTATGGCTAAACTGCTATCATGCCAAAGGGATAGTGTTGGCTATAGCTTTTTTCCAGTTTGCAATGATTGAAAAAAAGAGGGTAGAGAGAGGATAGAGAGAGGGAAGAGATGGTAGAGAGAGGGTAAGGAGAGGGTAGAGAGAGCGTAGAGAGAGGGTAGAGAGAAGGAAA
Organism: Macrostomum lignano; assembly: GCA_002269645.1. NCBI lineage: Eukaryota > Metazoa > Platyhelminthes > Macrostomidae > Macrostomum > Macrostomum lignano. The sequence continues at coordinate 301,234 of NIVC01000278.1, forward strand.
GCGAGAGGGAGAGGGAGAGAAAGAGGGAGAGGGCGAGAATGAGGGAGAGGGAGAGGGAGAGGGAGAGGGATAGGGAGAGGGAGAGGGAGAGGGAGAGGGAGAGGGAGAGGGAGAGGGATAGGGAGAGGGAGAGGGAGAGGGAGAGGGAGAGGGAGAGGGAGAGGGAGAGGGAGAGGGAGAGGTAGAGGGAGAAGGAGAGAAGCCAAAGAGAAATGGAGCAGTTCAGAGGTAAGAATTACTCATTGAGGTCACGATTAGGGATTATGTCGAGCAAAACAGATTCGCTTTGTTTTATTGACTTTCTGTATTACGAGTATAATCTGTCTTTTTGAATGTTGAGTTTATAGTTTCCATTTTAGCTAGGAGTATGGCTATTAAGTGAGAAATGAATTAAGCTTAAGTCCAGTGGCAGTAAGCTGCTGTGTGCTGCTGTCAAAAATTCGAAAAGAAAGCCTGTCAAACTGGTATTGCAGCTTTCTGCTATACAATTGCTTTCTGCGGGACCAACCAAAGGCTTCTTCTATTGCTGTTGCTGGGGTTGCCAATATGCTTTGGCATGTGTCTGCAGTCCGGCTTTGAAAGGAGGCAAAAAGACGCTAAAAGACGGTTGGGGGGGCAAGGCAATGAATGAATGAGTCACGACAACAAAAGAAAAACGTCAAAATTATTCTTAAACACCACGCCAAGAAGACCAAACCGAGTCTGCAGGCAGCCCCTCATCAAGGCTTAATAGCATTGCTTATTGCTTTTTTCGCTGCTTAAATAGCAAAACTCGGAAGGTGGGCCAGCCCAGGGTCCCCTCTCCTTCTGGGCGCGCATCTGTCTCTTTTTTTGGCCTCTTGCGCTGCTTGAATAGTCAGACAAGTGTCAGTTTTTTGTTTCTTAATTCTTTTTGTTGCTTTCCAGCTATGGGGTGTTGAGAAAGAAAAATAGCTTACGGGCCTGCATGGTGGAGGGCGGCGCGGCGGGAGGGCGGAGAGCCGAGGGCTGAGGGGGTGCAGAAAGGGAAACTGTCTAATATAGTTCTGAGCGGTCATTAAGCTTTCTATATTAGAATAGTATAATAGGGCTTAGCTTGGCTTTGCCTTTGGGTTAGTATTTGTAGAATTAGAATTTGACAGGTTAGAGGTAGAGCAGTCAGAAGATAGAAGAGAGAAGTTAGGATTTGTTTCATTTTATTATAGGGCTGTTTAGCATTTTGTCTTAGAAATCAAGCTGAGACCAAAAAGGTCTTTGAAACTCTTAAAACCGTATAAGTCCCGCGCGGGCGGGGGGCCATTTAAAATGGTCGGGGGGGGGGGGCTGGGGTAATTACTTATTCAATTCAGAAGGCGCGACAGTGAAAGGGGTGGCGGGGGAGGGGGGCCGGACCGTTTTGGGGGTGAAGAATTGGCGCCACTCTGAAAAATAAGAGGGGTTTTGGCTCAGCCAATGAGCGTTCAAGTCTCACGGGCAGCCGGCAGACAGTGTACAATCAAGTTTCAGAGCCGGCAGGGGTTGGTGGTGGGGTGGTGGGGGCAGACCTTTCTCCCCCGGGGTCTAGCTCAGACAGAAAAGGACGGGACCTTGGAGGAGGAGCCCGCGGACCTCCCTTCTATGGTTAAAGAACTAAGCTCTATTCCCTCCTTTATATTAAGGCCCTGGATATTAACTGAGCAATTAGTTTAAGTTCTGAAGACCGACAGGCAGGACTCGGAGACAGCTAGCTTCTCTCTGCCAAAAATTCAGCATTTAAAGTTAAAAAGAAAAGCGTCTTGGTTTTATAAAAGAAGTGTTTAGATTAAATTATCTTGCCATGCAATAGCCAAACATGTCAGCAGTTGAACTGAACCGGCAGCTTATCTAAGCTTATCTAATTGTTATTCTACATCCATCCAGTTCAGTCTCTTCTTCATCTCGACAGTTCCAGGAGTTGTGGACAAATAGCTCGAGGTAAGACAGATAGCTACAACTTGTGCAATGTTTCCAAATAGATTGATTCATTGGTTATCCGTTTAATCCGTTTATATCCCGGTTCTCCAAAAATAAATGTAAAGACTTCTAAGACTAAAATATCCATCAGAGACTGTCCTCAATACTGGAAAAGCAGGAGGCTAAAGAAAGAAGTTATTAGCGAAATGGTCAAATTAGAAAAATAACCCGAAGTCGAAGAGGGTTTCCCAAGGTCAAAATAATGAGTTCAGGGAGGAATCAAAAAGGTAGTTATTAAGCTCAGTGATTCTTGTAATGCATCTGGTGCCTGTATTGACTTTTGGTTGGCTCCTTTGGTGCCTGCTCTGCTTTGGTCACTTCTGTCCTGTTAGGTCAGCTGGCTTCTAGTTGGATCTACTTTACTTTTATAGTATTTTAGTATAGTATAAACAATAACAATTCTATATTAAATGTCAAAGATCAAGCTTCACTGCTTTTAAAATGATATTTGATAGCTACTTTGCTTCACAGGAAAACAAAACCTATGATAATTGTAACCTTAGAATTTAATTGCGTTTTAGTCTTGATGAACTGTGTGCTGCGTGCGTTTATAGGGCCGAGGTCATCTCATGGGGAGGAAGAACCGGGTCATAATGGGAGGAAGAGCAGGGGTCATTGGAGAGGAAGGGGGTCATTGGTGAGGAAGATAAGATGTCATTGGGGAGGCAGAGCGGGGTCATTGGGGAGGCAGAGTAGGGGGGGGTCATTGGGGAGGCACAGTAGGGGGGGGGTCATTGGGGAGGCACAGCAGGGGTCATTGGAGGCAGAGCAGGGGGTCATTGGAGGCAGAGCAGGGGTCATTGGAGGCTGAGCAGGGGGTCATTGGGGAGGCAGAGCAGGGGGTCATTGGGGAGGCACAGCAGGGGTCATTGGAGGCAGAGCAGGGGGTCATTGGAGGCAGAGCAGGGGGTCATTGGAGGCGAAGAGCAGGGGGTCATTGGAGGCGAAGAGCAGGGGTCATTGGAGGCGAAGAGCAGGGGTCATTGGAGGCGAAGAGCAGGGGTCATTGGGGAGGAAGAGCAGGGGGTCATTGGGGAGGAAGAGCAGGGGGTCATAGTCATTGGGGAGGAAGAGCAGGGGGTCATTGGGGAGGAAGAGCAGGGGGTCATTGGGGAGGAAGAGCAGGGGGTCATTGGGGAGGAAGAGCTAGGGTCATTAGAAAGGAAGTAAAAAAATCATATGAGAAAAGAGGGTCATAGGATTAAGAGGAATTATGAAACAGCTGTAGACGGTTTTACAGTTATATTACTTTATATACAACATTATACTAAGTCAAATGCATTCACCTGTGTGCAGAGCCACATAAATTGGAAGCTATAGAGTCAATTTATAGTGCAAGTTGCTTGGATTTCGAATTTGCCTTGACCTGTATGACTCACTCCAGTCCAGTGCGATTGGCAAGATGACTCAAGCCATTAGTGAGCCATGTTGACAAGTCCTAATACTCGTAGTGCGTGGAATCGATGCTTTTAAGTTTTAAAACTATAGTTCTCATTCGATCCATAAGCTGATATGCCAAACTTGTAATCAATGGCGGATACAGGGGGGTCAAGGGGTCGCTGACCACCCCCAGAAGAGAGTCAAGAGACCCTCAATCCGCTCCTGTTTGCAATTGATTTTGTACTATTCCTGCAGTTCGACATTCTTCACTATATATAAAGTGATTGACAGGTTCAGTCAGACAAAAAAACACTTGAAAGAGAAGTTCATGCTTTTCATGCACTTGTTCCCCACAAATCCTCACGTTATCTATTAATCCCACTGATTCACACACCATTTGGGACGGATAGGTTTGGAAATTGAAAAAAATGCTTTTAAGCTGATGATGGCTACTTAAGATGATGAAGAGACGGTCGTCGCGTTTATCCTTCACCAATGGGGAAATTTTAAATTTTATTGCCTTTCTGGGACTCATGGGAGTTTTGTCCAGCTCTTGCAGGATATTTCGAATTCCGCGAATATCTACTGCCGGTGAAGTGCTTTTTCCCTTCCTATAGTCCTAGATACTTCTTCAAGAGTAAACTGCAGAAGGAAAAGTATAAGGAGAGACGATATTGCAAGGGAGGAGGGGATTTCTCAAATTGGACTTGAGGAAAAGGAAGCAAGCACTCTCTGAATCTCGGAGCTCCACCCATGCCGAGTCTGTCCTGTTCCCATCTCAAATACTCGATCCATCCCTATTTCGGTTTCTTGCGCCCCCTGCCTTTCCTGAAAGAAGAAGACAAAAATCAATTAGCTATTCTAGCCTTTGATTTCCTCAATGATTTTTTTCTGCCTATGCAGCTCCCCGTGTCTTGCGCCACTTAAGTTTAACCTGCACACTGGCACACTGCACATGCCTCCGGCGGGCCGTCTCGCTTGAGATCCCGTCTGTAGACGACACGTCTATAGACCTGGTCTAGTTTGTTAACGGCACATCTATAGATCTGGTCTCTTTTGTTAACGACACATCTATAGATCTGGTCTAGTTTGTTAACGGCACATCTATAAATCTGGTCTCGTTTGTTAACGACACATCTACCAAATTTTGGAGGTTGAGCATGTATGCATCTATAGATCTGGTCTAGTTTGTTAACGACACATCTATAGACCTGGTCTAGTTTGTTAACGACACATCTATAGATCTGGTTTAGTTTGTTAACGGCACATCTATAGATCTGGTCTAGTTTGTTAACGACACATCTATAGACCTGGTCTAGTTTGTTAACGGCGCATCTATAGATCTGGTCTCGTTTGTTAACGACACATCTATAGATCTGGTCTCGTTTGTTAACGACACATCTATAGATCTGGTCTATAGTTTGTTAACGACACATCTCTAGATCTGGTCTAGATTGTAAATGACACATCTATAGATCTGATCTAGTCAAAATAACATGTCTATAGGTCTGTTCTAGTCTGAATGAAATGTCTATAGATCTGTTCTAGTCTGTTAACGACACGTCTATCGATTTGGTCTAGTTTGTTAACGGCACATCTAATAGACCTGGTCTAGTTTGTTATTGACGCGTCTATAGATGTTAGTCTATAGATATAATATGTAGAGACACGCAGGATGCAGATCAAAGCGAAACAGAATCTCACTAGCTGCAGTTGATTGTATTAACTAGATTCATCGCAGATGTTTACAACAGGTGTCGCTTCTAATCTCTCTTATACTGAAGTTTGTCAAATTTCAAACTTTATAACTGATGGAATCGCCGAAATTGGCATCGATGCTTTAAACTTGTGTTTGTCAAGTTTGAAAGGTGTGATGACCATATACACAACAGATTAGAAATGGGTTGCTAGGGCATTGATGGCACTCATTATACGGTGCAGTAAAATGTTGATCATCCTTCAGCATTTATCTTCTTGCCCTGCAAACCGCGTGTTAAACAGTGAGCTGCACAACATAGTCAGAAAGTTCAGAAAGACATGCTATCTGTGTGTAGTGTACATGGATGCGATGTGATGTGATGCAGCACTGTGAAACTTTTATTACCTTTGTACAATTGTACAGTATAGTGTATTCTATAGGCGATTGCAGTCAGGCTTGCCAACTCTTATCACTGACAAACTTTTCAATTTGTGCAGCTTCTGATTCTCTTAACTACCTGTCTCTCTGTTGCTCCTTCAATCCTGTCCCAAACAGGGCCATGCCTATGAATCTATGATCCCAAATATGCCAGATAAAGAGCTGTAAAATATGCTGCCTGCCTGCCTGGTGTGGGTTTTAGAAAGGAGAAGAATAAATGTTGTGGGAGAGGGGAGAGAATGAACGACAGAGTTGAGGGGAGAAAGAGAGGTATGTAAGAAGAAGAGATATGAAAGTAGAGGAGAGATTGGATACGCAAGGAGAGAGATTAGATATCCAAGGATAAAGAATAGATTCTCAATAATAGAGATCAGATATCCAAGAATAGATTAAAAATCCAGCGATGGAATAGATCTTTCAAGGATAGAGATAGGGTATCCAGTGATATATTTGATTTCTAAAGGATAGAGATAGGATATTCAGTGATATATTAGATTTCTAAAGGATCTAGAGATAGGATATCCAATGATAGATTAGATTTCTCAAGGATAGAGATAGGATATCCAATGATAGATTAGATTTCTCTCTCAAGGATAGAGATAGGATATCAAATGATAGATTAGATTTCTCAAGGAGAGAGATAGGATATCGAATGATAGATGATAGATTAGATTTCTCAGGGAGAGAGATAGGATATCGAATGATAGATTAGATTTCTCAAGGAGAAAGATAGGATATCCAATAATAGATTAGATTTCTCAAGGAGAGAGATAGGATATAGAATGATAGATTAGATTTCTCAAGGAGAGAGATAGGATATAGAATTATAGATTAGATTTCTCTCTCAAGGATAGAGATAGGATATCAAATGATAGATTAGATTTCTCTCTCAAGGATAGAGATAAGATATCCAATGATAGATTAGATTTCTCAATAATAGAGACAGGAGAACTGACCCAAATCGGTGATCTGCCCTCAGCAAAGTCTGTGTGTAATTAAAAAAAATAAAATTGTTGACACCCGCGCAGAATTAACTGCTGAGTCTAGAGATATATATATCTAGTTAATAATGCATTTGCGCGCACTGACTTGTAATTGAGAATGTAAAAGCAGAAAAAAGTTAAATACAAGTGTCCTTGCGTGTGCGCTACGACCCTCAATGCCAAAATACCGCATATGGGAAGAACTAAAGGAATCACACTTGGGATACTCCGCCACTTCCCATTTCTATATATAAGATTGAGTATATTACTTTTTCAATTTCGTCACGAAATTCTCTAAACCTATGGAGGGAATATTGTGAGCGCAAGGCCGACCTTATGGGACCTGGCTGGCTCCCCTCTTGCTTCTGCTGCAATTCTGGGGTCAAACTGTTGGATAGAGAGAGAGGTCAATAAATAACTAGCATGCATGCGTGCCGCTCCCTAAGTGACTCAACTCAATGTGAGTAGCTATATAGACTCCACTTTTCAGGCTCTGTGTTTCCATAATTGGGCTTGCTTTCCGAGAGTGGAAAATTAACTTTTTGCCTTATACTAATTTCGTGCAGCTAATTAATGACTCTATCAATTATCATAAACGTTTCCTGTTTTGTTTAGTCTATGCAGAGTGTATTAGCATATTGTGTGCGATTGTTTGACAATTTAGACCCATTTTTAGGTCGCTGTCACTGCTGCCACTGCAGTGAGGCATAATGTAAAGCTGCAGTTTTTCGGCTCTGTATCTAGTAAAGTTTTATATTGATTTAATTCGCAAATTCTAGTTCAAATTCACAAAGATAACTAAATAATCCAAAATTTATTTTTGTTACCGCCATAAAAACAGAAATCACCCTCAATCCGCCCCTAGAACTGCCCTCAATCCGCCCCTAGAACTGCCCCCAATCCGCCCCTAGAACCCCCACCCCCAATCCGCCCCTAGAACTGCCCCCAATCTGCCCCTAGAACCCCCACCCCCAATCCGCCCCTAGAACTGCCCTCAATCCGCCCCTAGAACTGCCCCCAATCCGCCCTAGAACTGCCCTCAATCCGCCCCTAGAACTGCCCTCAATCCGCCCCTAGAGTCGCCCCCAATCCGCCCATAGAATCGCCTCTAAATCTGCCCCCAATCCGCCGCTTGAACCGCCTCCAATCCGCCCCCAATCCGCCCCTAGAACCGCCCCAATCCGCCCCTAGAACCGCCCCCAATCCGCCCCTAGAACCGCCCCCAATCCGCCCCTAGACCCGCCCCCAATCCACCCCTAGAACCGCCTCCAAGCCGCCCCTATAACCGCCCCCAATCCGCCCCTAGAACCGCCCCCAATCCACCCCTAGAACCGCCCCCAATCCGCCCCTAGAACCGCCCCCATTCCCCCCAATCCACCCTTAGAACCGCCCCCAATCCGCCCCATAGAACCGCCCCAAATACGCCCCTAGAACCGCCCCCAATCTGCCCACAGAATCCCGCCATGCATCACCCAAAAACAATCCCTAATTTGCCACTTTCTAACCGCTCTCCGCCGCAGATGTTCGCCCTCGGCATTCAGCCAGGAGCCGCACCGCCGCTCTCTCTCTGCGTGCTCCTGGCTCTGCTGCTGTCTATGGCCCAACCCGGGCATCAGCTGAGCCGCTGCGGATATTGCATGTGCGACAGGCCAACCGTGTCGTGCGACTTCGACTCCGCCAAGTCGGAGATTGTCAACAACATCGAGCTGACTGACTACGTGCCTTCGAGCAGCCTGCTCAGACGATTAGGACGCAACCCGGCCTCCTACAGCGAGCTCTACGTCAATTGTAAAAACGCTCGAGTGCTAAAATCTCAACGATTGACCAGCCGCTTATTGGAGCACTTTGCGAACCTCACGCGCCTGTCGGTGCTAAGCTGCGACTTGATCGCAATCGATGACGGAGCTCTGAGCAGTCTCAGACAGCTTCGTGAGCTCGACCTCAGCGACAATCAGCTGCAACGCTTGCCGCCAGCCTTTCTCAACGGCAAATCGCTGACGGCGCTTCGGTTCGGCGAGAACCGGCGCTTGCAGCTCACTGCCGACATGTTTCGGGGCCTTCAACTCGATCGGCTGTTGCTGTCCCGCTGTGGTCTGTCCGAGTTTCCGTTAGACAGCCTAAATGCGATCGCCGGCCTGCGCGAGCTCACCCTGTCGCATAACAGCATTCAGACTGTGCCAGTAGAGGCGAGAGACTTAATTAATCAGCTAAGAGTCTTCTATCTAGACGATAATCCGCTGGCATGCACGTGTCAGAATCGGTGGCTGCGCAATGTCGACTGGAATCGGGTCTCTCCGCCGCTTAGCAAGGTGAGATAAGACAGTGTACACTGGGGTAGGGTTTTTTATATTCTGTTCTATTTTTAGAATACGTACATTTTCCCTATTTTTAGACTATGTACATTCTGTTCTATTTTTAGGCTACGTACATTCTGATCTATTTTTAGAATACGTACATTTTCACTATTTTTAGATTATGTACATTCTGGTCTATTTTTAGGCTACGTACATTCTGATCTATTTTTAGAATACGTACATTCTGCTCTATTTTTAGACTACGTACATTCTACTCTGTTTTTAAACTATGTACATTATAATCTATTTTCAACTATGTGCTCTCTGTGCTATCTCTTAACCGAGTACATTCCGTTAGATACCAATAAAACACCTTATAATAACTGCAGGCGTCACCCAGAGACCAGCTGCCTCGATGCGCAACGCCGCAGCGACTGCTCAACGCCGAGCTGAGCTCCCTGAGCCCCACAGACCTGCCGTGCGACCCGCCCCGGCTTGTGTCTATCGACCTACAGCTGGGCCCCGTGTCGGGCCGCCTGGCCTGCAAGGCTGACTCCGATCAGCCAGAGAGGCTGGTCTGGACCTACCGTCAGATTGCTGGCTACCCAGAATTTAAGGATGGGGCCACCTATCAGGTGAGAAGAGACGGATAGATTATTCTTTATTTGATGAGCCATTACTTGAACTGTTTGATGAGCATCATGAGTCACTTCTCAAACTCTCTCACCTGTTAGATGAGTAACATGAGACACTTTTCAAGCTCTCGCCTGTTTGATGAGCATCATGAGTCACTTCTCGAACTCTCAGATGTTTGATGAGCATCATGAGTCACTTCTCAAACTCTCAACTGTTTGATGAGCATCATGAGTCACTTCTCACTCTTAACTGTTTGATGAGCATCATGAGTCACTTCTCAAACTCTCAGATGTTAGATGAGCATCATGAGTCACTTCTCAAACTCTCAGATGTTTGATGAGCATCATGAGTCACTTCTCAAGCTCTCAGATGTTAGATGAGCATCATGAGTCACTTTTCAAACTCTCAGATGTTTGATGAGCATCATGATTCACTTCTCAAACTCTTTATTGAGTGAGCCCATCCCCCTACCATGCCACCCCCACCGTCTCCATCAACAGGGAACTGGTGCCGCATTTGTGAGCACCTTCAAACGCAGCGTCATGCAACAGCAGCCGCAGCCACAGTACAAGTACTTGCTGACTACAGCCACCGACGATGGCAGGCAGTCAAATTTTACGCTTTCCCTGCAGTGGCCGCCGCTGCAACGACCGCCTCATCAGCCGGATGAGCAGCAACCCACCGCCGTTCTAGCTGGCAGGACGCCCTCAAACGGTGGACCACCTTTGCATTCGCTGCCTCAGCCCCGGCCTGGCGATGTCGTAGCCTCGGCCTCTGACAGCGCAGCCCCGGACAATTCTGGCAACGACTACTTCTCTAGGAAGCAGTTCACCCTGGTAGAGATGATTGTAGCTGTCATTGGCACTTTCCTAGCAACAGCCCTGGTGTTTGTGCTGGTCTGCCAGTTCACCAGGTGGTACTCGAAGCGAGACAAGAAGCGCTGGGCAACCTACGCTGCGCACCCATACAGCGGGTACAACTACACCAGCGGCTCCCAGCAGCTGCAGCAACAGCCGACCCAGTACCTGACCCACCGGCCGCCGTCACACGAGTACGATGTACCCAGAATCGAGAGTATGCAGCTGCAACAGCAGCAACAACCGATGAGCCCAAAGATGACTCATCTCAACAACTGCACTGCCGATTTCGAATTTGTAGACTACAGCGGCAGGCGGCTGTATAATCGAGTTTGAAATGGAACTCTAGGACTCTATAGGCCACTGAAGGGTGATCGGTTTCCTGGAAACACATAATTATTACCGAATTTATTTGGTCATTATAAATTACTCCACTTGATTCGATCCCCATTTTTTGGGGCTTGCTCACTAAAAATTTGTCCAATTAGAATTGTTGTGCAATTCACAACTTGTGAGGGCCAACACTCCCACTGAGCTGAGAAAGTACATGCAGTACTTGCCTGACGATAAGGATGATTTCGCCAAAGGCCTCTTTCGAATATTTACTGATTAATTATTTGGGGTACTCAATTAGTACCTTTAAAAAAGTTATTTTTTTCAACACTTCATCGGCTTTAAAGCAGAGCGTGTTCACGAGTATAACAAATCCAATATCACGTCGCCCCCCCCCCGCCTATCACTGTGCCAGTGTTTGCATTTGTTAGTCACTACTTTTCCATTGATTAGTTAATGGAAAATTATTATAATTTCGGTCGCAGATGTTCGCAGATGCTGATTGCTGCCTATAGCTGGAATCTCAAAGTCAATATGAGGATAGAACAACTGTACTCTGTACATATTGATAAACACAAAATTCTATAATTGTTTTTATTTTTTTAGCAACTTATTTTCCTTCTTCAGTCAGTTTTTAAGATTCTCACGAATTGTTATTTACTAACAATGTCAACATGTCAATTAATTGTCCGTTAAGTATCATCTTTCACTCTTTTTTTCACCGCCTTGCCCTGAGGTTTTGTGCAGATGTCCTTGTACATATGAATATGTACTTTTTTATTGCACTACTGGCTTTAGATTTTCCTTAGCCATTTTTCTGTTCTATTCTTTAAGTCTAATACTTGCCTATAATCACGAGAATTAACTAACTACTGAATTAATCGTCCGTCATAGCGCTGCACTTGCCCACTAAGTGTGTTTATTGTAGCATCAGTGACTACTAATCTTGTATTTGTGTATAATAAATTTACTTAGTTCTAACTAAACTATATTGTCCATAAATAGGTCCATCTGTCTAGTGTATTGCTGTACACATGCGTACGCCGCTGCCGCTTCAGTCAAAACAATTCGTTTATTACAAATATATTTGAATTTAATTCGAGCTAAAATTGCTTTGAACAGTTTTTCGTCTTACAAAATTTCGTTAAACAGTCATTTTTGCCGTTTCTGAGTTGCTCTCTAAGTGTCAGGTAGGTAGATAAGGTCGAAATAAATAAATATTGCTACCCTGACTTTTTTCTAACTAAGTCCAATCTGTTGAGGCCTTTCTATTTTACTTATAAATAGGCCTCTCAGTACCTCGACGTACACTCGCTTTTAGCCTAATGTACATTCTTTCTGCCCCTATATGAACACTACCTCTGCCCCTAAATATACTCTCACTACCCCGATATGTACACTCTCTCTGCCCCTATATGTACACTCATTCTACCCTTATATGTACACTCCCTCTGCCCCCCTATGTACATTCCCTCTGCCCCTCTGTACACTCTCTCTGCCCCTCTATGTACACGCTCTCTGCCCCTCTATGTACACTCTCTCTGCCCCTCTGTACACTCTCTCTGCCCCTCTGTACACTCTCTCTGCCCCTCTGTACACTCTCTCTGCCCCTCTATGTACACTCTCTCTGCCCCTCTGTACACTCTCTCTGCCCCTCTATGTACACGCTCTCTGCCCCTCTGTACACTCTCTCTGCCCCTCTATGTACACTCTCTGCCCCTATATGTACACTCTCTCTGCCCCTCTATGTACACTCTCTCTGCCCCTATATGTACACGCTCTCTGCCCCTATATGTACACTCTCTCTGCCCCTATATGTACACGCTCTCTGCCCCTATATGTACACTCTCTCTGCCCCTCTATGTACACTCTCTCTGCCCCTATATGTATACACTTATTCTTCCCAAAAATGTACACTCACTGTAATACCAAACTGCTAGAAGCTCTACTCTTATTAATTTCTTAAAAATTAAAAAAATCAAGCTGAACTAATCTACGAGTACTTTACAACCTTTAAGAGAATGTTCTTAATTAAATGCACTCCCCGGTAAGTAATGAATGAATCAAAGCATCATTTTGCTTACACACTCCAACGAAGAATTGAATTCGCACAACTTCGCGACTTAATGGTTTGTTTAAATTACTAAGAGAAGAAAGACCGGCGCGCCTATTTGAAAACAGAAGTGTAAGAATTTGACTGACATACGAGACCCTTACTACGAGTATTTGTTTAATGAAGTCTAGTCTTATATTGTTGCGCAGTGGACACTGCAGTGGACACTTGCCGGCCTGAATTGAAAGACAGCTCGAAGATTGAATGATAGACAGAATTTTTTTCGAAGAAAGGAAACTTTATCACCGAATTTGTGAAAGCAAATTGCAATTTAGTCAAGGCTGAAGAGACCCCAATTAGTGTGTTTGTGTGTGTTTGTGCGCGAAGTTCGGAGAATACCGAAGTGGACTGACTGACTTCCTGGCTTGCCTCTGCAACTACTGGTGTGACAGACACCAGGGCGCACCCACGATTTCTGCAACCCTGGGGGCAAGCGTCTGGCTCCAGCTGCCAAGAAAGAAGAATGGCTGCTGCTGCTACAATCAAAATACGCGCATGCTTTGGAGTTTAGGCGCGTGGGAAAAAGCCAATGTAGTAAAATAAAAAAAACTGCGGCACCAACAAAAAGCGGGCAGTTTTGGAAAGCGACAAGCAGCATGCGATTCTTGATTAAGTGCAGGGACACTTGTACTGCCTCCGGGCACCTGACATGTACAGTAAAAAACATGCATTTTATTTATTGGCGTACAGCAGGCAGCAGTAACTCTATCATTCTCCTTCAATGGTCTACTTTTCTGCCTCCCTGATCTACTTCTCTATTTCCATGATATACTTCTCTCTTTCCCTGATTTACTTCTCTCTTTCCCTGATTTACTTCTCTCTTTCCCTGATCTACTTCTCTCTTTCCATTATCTACGTCTCTCTTTCCACGACCTACTTCTCTATCTACCTGATATACTTCTCTCTTTCCCTGATTTACTTCTCTCTTTCCCTGATCTACTTCTCTATTTCCATGATCTACTTCTCTCTTTCCATTATCTACTTCTCTCTTTCCATGATATAATTCTCTCTTTCCATTATCTACTTCTCTCTTTCCATTATCTACTTCTCTCTTTCCCTGATATACTTCTCTCTTTCCCTGATTTACTTCTCTCTTTCCCTGATCTACTTCTCTATTTCCATGATATACTTCTCTCTTTCCCTGATATACTTCTCTCTTTCCCTGATCTACTTCTCTCTTTCCCTGATCTACTTCTCTCTTTCCCTGATCTACTTCTCTCTTTCCCTGATCTACTTCTCTCTTTCCCTGATCTACTTTTCTCTTTCCCTGATCTACTTCTCTCTTTCCCTGATCTACTTCTCTCTTTCCATGATCTATTCTCTCTTTCCATGATCTACTTCTCTCTTTCCATGACCCACTTCTCTCTTTCCATGATCCACTCTCTTTCCATGATCTGCTTCTCTCATTCCATGATCTACTTCTCTCTTTCTATGATCTACTTCTCTCCAACCCTGATCCAACTTCTCTTCCTCATGACCTACTTCTCTTGCTCCCTAAACCGGCCGACTTATTCCTTTATTTACCAACTAGAGGAAATAACCATCAGATAATCCAGACAATTCATTTTCAATCGTTTAGCTACTTCTCAAGATTGTCGCAGTCCCGCAGATTATTGAATGGGAAAACTAATCTCGCTGACGCATCTAAACTGCGCCCCCCCCCGATCTCCAACTGGGCAGCAATGGGAAGCCGCGAAATCCTTTAAGTGGCGGAGCAGGAGGCTATCGATGGGGTTTTACGAGTTGCGTGCGCCACTTGAGCAGCGGAGCAGATGCGCTCTGAGAATTGAGACTTGAGAGTGGGCTATGGGGCATTTGGCAGCTCAAGGCACTCACTGTGAAAGTGGTTGCGTAACCTCACAGTGAGAATTTTGGTTCAGGAGCTCAAGAATATCTATCTATCTATCTATCTATCTATCTATCTATCTATCTATCTATCTATCTATCTATCTATCTATCTATCTCTCTATCTATCTATCTATCTATCTATCTATCTATCTATCTATCTATCTATCTATCTATCTATCTATCTATCTATCTATCTATCTATCTATCTATCTATCTATCTATCTATCTATCTATCTATCTATCTATCTATCTATCTATCTATCTATCTATCTATCTATCTATCTATCTATCTATCTGTCTATCTATCTATCTATCTATCTATCTATCTATCTATCTATCTATCTGTCTATCTATCTATCTATCTATCTATCTATCTATCTATCTATCTATCTATCTATCTATCTATCTATCTATCTATCTATCTATCTATCTATCTATCTATCTATCTATCTATCTATCTATCTATCTATCTATCTATCTATCTATCTATCTATCTATCTATCTATCTATCTATCTATCTATCTATCTATCTATCTATCTATCTATCTATCTATCTATCTATCTATCTATCTATCTATCTATCTATCTATCTATCTATCTATCTATCTATCTATCTATCTATCTATCTATCTATCTATCTATCTATCTATCTATCTATCTATCTATCTATCTATCTATCTATCTATCTATCTATCTATCTATCTATCTATCTATCTATCTATCTATCTATCTATCTATCTATCTATCTATCTATCTATCTATCTATCTATCTATCTATCTATCTATCTATCTATCTATCTATCTATCTATCTATCTATCTATCTATCTATCTATCTATCTATCTATCTATCTATCTATCTATCTATCTATCTATTTATCTTATCTATCTATCCTGCAGTATACTACAGGAACTCTAGGCCTCAGAGCATAGCAGCAAATGTTGACAATATCCAGCCGCCTCAATAGCCAGCCAAATCCCAGGGGAATTTCTTCGCTAAAGCGCCATCATCAGCAGCCATATATCCCCGGAGTCTGAGTGATGAGTGCGCATGCAGCTCGTGCTCAGTGGAGTCGGTGGCAGCTGTTTTGCATTTTTCGGTGCCTGGCCTGCCCCTGCTGGGCACCAACACTCGCAGAGCTCGGAAAGTCGGTTGGAGGAGCGGAGGCCCATGATAATTGATCAGGACGGCTGGCTGCAGAGCAAACAAGGCGGCTTCCCGACGCCCTCGCAGCCGCAGCCAATGCTTAGGGCCGCCCCGCCACTGACTCTCCCAGTCAGCTCTGCAGAGAAAAAAATTAATCAAACTGGTGGCTACGAATTCCCTCGACCGCTGCCGACGCTGCCCTTAGCAAGTGGGGAGAGCGGAGGGTATGGAGGGGAAGGGGAACTTTCTGCTCGAACTTCGATGATGGAATCGTTACTTCCAGATGCTTCAATAAGACCGGCAGCAGCGCTTCATCAGCTGGTCCTGATTTCAGGCGGGCGAGGTCAATAAAGGATGGAGATTCGACCATTGATTGGTCTGTTGGTTGTGTATAGATCCATTTCGAGTTGGAATTTTGGTGGCCAAGCAGTTTATAGAAGTGTTTTGTTATCAGTGCATGGCAGGGATAAGAAACGGCTATGGTTAGTGACAGACAGACTCGCCAATAAGGGAAGCGTCATGAGATGGCGCCATTTGGAGGCGTCACTGGGAAGCGCCATTAGAGAAGTGCCATTAGGAGGGCACCATCAGGAAGCGCCATTAAGAGGCGCCATTAGGAGGCGCGATCAGGAGGGCGAAATTAGGAGTGCGCCATCAGAAGGCGCCATCGGTAGGCGCCATTAGGAGGGCGCCATCAGGGGCGCCATCAGAGAAGTGCCATTAGGAGGGCGCCATCAGGAAGCGCCATTAGGAGGCGCCATTAGAAGGCGCGATCAGGAGGGCGAAATTAGGAGTGCGCCATCAGAAGGCGCCATCGGTCGGCGCCATTAGGAGGGCGCCATCAGGGGCGCCATCAGAGAAGTGCCATTAGGAGGGCGCCATCAGGAAGCGCCATTAGGAGGCGCCATTAGGAGGCGCCATCAGGAGGCATCATTTGGAGGCGCCACTGGGGAAGCGCCATCAGGAGACGCCATTAGGAGGCGCCATCAGGAGGCGCCATTAAGAGGCGACATCAGGGGCGCCATCAGGAGGGTGAAATTAGGAGGGCGCCATCAGAAGGTGCCATCGGTAGGCGCCGTCAGGAGGGCGCCATCAGGAGGCACCATTGGTAGGCGCCATCAGGAAGTGCCATTACAGAAGCGCCTATTGGTAGGCGCTATCAGGGAAGCGCGCTGTTCACAAGTTTACCAAACAAAGGCTCATTCCAGTCACAAGACACATAAAGTAGCATTGCCAATAGGCTCCATCAGGCGCACAATTGTAAATTTTACGCAACAAACTCCTTGCGAAGCATTTTATTTAACTGGCTCTCGTGTATAGAAACTGTTATGTCCAAGTTATCAACAAAATTCTGGCATACACCAGAGCCATATCAATACCCGTTAAGTCAAATGGTGACACAGAGCTGAAAGTCTGCAGTTTTTGCTTTTGGAGACTTTTTGCTGGGCATCGTTAAAAGCTGCCGCCACAGCTACAGGGGGGGGGGGCAGCGGTTTGGTGCCATTTCCTAGCTGGGTCACTTAGTGGATGGCGGGCGACGGTTGCGCCTCAGTTCCCCTTCCAGGTGACTAATTATTGTCGCCTGGTGTGAGAGGAGCTTAGAGGGGATCAGTGTTGTAATGGATCCTAAAATATGGGAATACAGACTGGATTACTGGGGTAGACAGTTAAAATGAAGGGTTGGGGGGGGCAGGAGATGCAGATGCGGCAGCTGCTGGAAGCCAAAATGACTTTGCACTGCGGAGACTTGAGGCTAATGTGAGAGTCGTGTTCCGCGTTGTACTTCGGCAAAACGTGAAGTTTGACTCGAAAAAAGTGTAATAAATTCTTGACTAAATTTTTTACAATGAAGATTTACGATACGTCTTAGTGTTAGGTTAGACTAGCAACCCATTCGATTCTTTTACCTATAAGCTAGATTAGCAATCCATTCTGTTTCATTCATAATCAACGATTGAATAGATTAGCAATCCATTGTATTTTATTCACAATCAACGACTGAATAGATTAGCAATCCATCCTATTTTATTCATAATCAACGATTGAATAGATTAGCAATCCATCCTATTTTATTCCCAATCAACGATTGAATAGATTAGCAATCCATCCTATTTTATTCATAATCAACGATTGAATAGATTAGCAATCCATCCTATTTTATTCATAATCAACGATTGAATAGATTAGCAATCCATCCTATTTTATTCATAATCAACGATTGAATAGATTAGCAATCCATTCTATTTTATTCATAATCAACGATTGAATAGATTAGCAATCCATCCTATTGTATTCACAATCAACGATTGAATAGATTAGCAATCCATCCTATTTTATTCACAATCAACGATTGAATAGATTAGCAATCCATCCTATTTTATTCACAATCAACGATTGAATAGATTAGCAATCCTCAATTCCCATCTAGAGTTCTAATACTCGCCAAAAATGTTGTATCAACATCGCCCTGGCAACCAACGCAGAGCATATCTGCCAGTCAAGATCAAGATGGCCAAAGCAATTTCGACAACAGCAAGGAAAAACAGGCTTTTAAAAATCGTGGAAAGCTTTCTAAGGAAACTCGTACACCTTTCTGGGATCTGCTTTGGCACCCGACACAAGAAGACAA
This sequence comes from Macrostomum lignano, assembly GCA_002269645.1. NCBI lineage: Eukaryota > Metazoa > Platyhelminthes > Macrostomidae > Macrostomum > Macrostomum lignano. Next base: position 319,560 of record NIVC01000278.1, read on the forward strand.
GACAAGCAAGAGAGGCTTTCAGATTTTCAGACAGCAATCTTCTGTTCGGCCATCATCATTAGCGCTGCAGGGGGTCGCGGGAAGTGAGCGAGAAGGAGATTGGGGGGGGGATTTCCAAAGAGAAAAATGGCGGAAAGAAAACACGGGTTCGCGGAAGCATCGAAGTTTTTCTGTTGGTCCAAAATGCCGCTTTTCAAAATCGAAGTGCCAAGCGGAAAACGAATAAGAGAGGAAAGAAGACCGAAGGTAGGGAGGCTGATTTGTCTGATTTGCACTCAGCCCCTGACCCAGGCAACAATTGATACGAATATGATGGAGAAAACCTGCATTTCAGCTTCTTGGGGTCAAGTAGAGATTATACGTGACCTTGCTGGATTTAGCACCGGGTACGGGGATCAGTTCCGCCATGTTGCTTCGAGGAATTTCTAAGAATGGAAATTTGATGATGTTGAAAGAAAATGGACTGGTTAGTAAGTGAAAGTGAAATTTAAACTGGAGCCTAAAGTTGAACAGTAAGTTATGCCTGCTGCCTAAAAAATAGATGGTTTTTGGAGGCTGGCCCAGCAACTGAGAATCTGGGAGGCTGGTGGCCCAGCAACTGAGGATCTGGGAGGCTGGTGGTCCAGCAACTGAGGATCTGGGAGGCTGGTGGTCCAGCAACTGAGGATCTGGGAGGCTGGTGGCCCAACAACTGAGAATCTGGGAGGCTGGTGGCCCAGCAACTGAGAATCTGGGAGGCTGGTGGCCCAGCAACTCAGGATCTGGGAGGCTGGTGGCCCAGCAACTGAGGATCTGGGAGGCTGGTGGCCCAGCAACTCAGAATCTGGGAGGCTGGCCCAGCAACTGAGGATCTGGGAGGCTGGCCCAGCAACTGAGGATCTGGGAGGCTGGCCCAGCAACTGAGGATCTGGGAGGCTGGCCCAGCAACTGAGGATTTAAGAGGCTGGCCCAGCAACTGAGGATCTGGGAGGCTGGCCCAGCAACTGAGGATCTGGGAGGCTGGCCCAGCAACTGAAGATCTGGGAGGCTGGCCCAGCAACTGAGGATCTGGGAGGCTGGCCCAGTAACTGAGGATCTGGGAGGCTGGCCCAGCAACTGAGGATCTGGGAGGCTGGCCCAGCAACTGACACTCTGGGAGACTGGCCCAAAAACAGAGGATCTGGGAGGCTGGCCCAGCAACGAACACTCTGGGAGGCTGGCCCAGCAACTGGGGATTTGTGAGGCTGGCCCAGCAACTGAGGATCTAGGAGGCTGGCCCAGCAACTGAGGATCTGGGAGGCTGGCCCAGCAACTGACACTCTGGGAGGCTGGCCCAGCAACTGAGGATCTGGGAGGCTGGCCCAGCAACTGAGGATCTGAGAGGCTGGCCCAGCAACTGAGGATCTCGTAGGCTGGTTGTTGCCCAGCAACTGACACTCTGGGAGGCTGGACCAGGAACCGAGGATCTGGGAGGCTGGCCCAGCAACTGAGGATCTGGGAGGCTGGCCCAGCAACTGAGGATTTAAGAGGCTGGCCCAGCAACTGAGGATCTGGGAGGCTGGCCCAGCAACTGAGGATCTGGGAGGCTGGCCCATCAACTGAGGATCTGGGAGGCTGGCCCATCAACTGAGGATCTGGGAGGCTGGCCCATCAACTCAGGATCTGGGAGGCTGGTGGCCCAGCAACTGAGGATCTGGGAGGCTGGTGGCCCAGCAACTGAGGATCTAGGAGGCTGGTTGCCCAGCAACTGAGGATCTGGGAGGCTGGCCCATCAACTGAGGATCTGGGAGGCTGGCCCATCAACTGAGGATCTGGGAGGCTGGCCCAGCAACTGAGGATCTGGGAGGCTGGCCCATCAACTCAGGATCTGGGAGGCTGGCCCATCAACTGAGGATCTGGGAGGCTGGTGGCCCAGCAACTGAGGATCTGGGAGGCTGGACCAGCAACCGAGGATCTGGGAGGCCGGCGGTGGGGATCTATAGACTGAGTATCATATATCAGGCCAATATTTAGCTACAGCAGTTTAGCTTCAATGCTAACCAAATATTCGAGCCAGAAGACTTGTTGGGGACCGAAGTATCTGCGGGGAGCTGTGGGATAAAATAAACGACACTCAGATCTGCATCTGCAGCTAGAAAGCTTCCGGGAGAATCGGGTCTCCCCCAAAACTCATTATTTCTAGAGCTCAAAACACACAGGCGCCACGCGGCAGCCAAGACGTTGTTATCGTGGCGGGCGATCTTGATTGAATCCCCTGACCCAGGCGATTGCTGCTGGGCTTCGAGATCCGTCTTGCAGAAGCAGAGTTGGAAGCCAAGAATCCGCGGCTGCATGCTTGTAGGGAAGAGTGCGGCGCCATCGGCTCAGCAATTATTATGCTTAATGCGCGAGTTTTCATGCCCACCCCACGAGGGACTGAAAAGTTTCCGGCTGGCAAAAAAGTGCGACGCCGAATGAGGAAGAATATTGATTCAAATGTGATTTTATGATAACTATCAAAGACGGAGAACAGGGAGTTAGAAAGATCAACGCCCAAGACACAGAGAGTGTACATTGCCTGACGATTAGAAAGTCAGAGGCCCGCTGTGCACCCTGCGTGAGCGTGTGTATGACTGCGTGCCTGTGTACAGTTTTGGAGAGCTTGCATGTGGTCAGGAGTCTGCGGATTGGGCAGAGTTGCGCTTTGGTTGCGGGACCATGTCGCTGAAGGCGTTGTTGCCAGCAGGGGTGCCCGCACAGCCCTCCGGCGAATACTTTTTCTATATATAAGAGAGAAGGGAGAGAGAGAAAGGAAGAGAGAGAGGCAGGCAGAGAGGCAGGGAGAGAGGAAGGGAGATAGGAAGGGAGAGGGGAAGAGAGAAAGGGCGAGAGGCAGGGAGAGAGTCAGAGAGAGAGAAAGGGAGAGAGACAGGGAGAGAGGCAGAGAGAGGAAGGGAGAGAGACAGGGATGAAGGGAGAGAGGCAGGGAGAGAGGCAGGGAGAGAGGCAGGGAGAGAGGTAGGGAGAGAGGTAGGGAGAGAGGTAGGGAGAGAGGCAGGGAGAGAGAAAGGGATGAAGGGAGAGAGGCAGGGAGAGAGGCAAGGAGAGAGGAAGGGAGAGAGACAGGGATGGAGGGAGAGAGGCAGGGAGAGAGGCAGGGAGAGAGGTAGGGAGAGAGGTAGGGAGAGAGGTAGGGAGAGAGGTAGGGAGAGAGGCAGGGAGAGAGGCAGGGAGAGAGGCAGGGATGAAGGGAGAGAGGCAGGGAGAGAGGCAAGGAGAGAGGAAGGGAGAGAGACAGGGATGGAGGGAGAGAGGCAGGGAGAGAGGCAGGGAGAGAGGTAGGGAGAGAGGCAGGGAGAGAGGCAGGGAGAGAGGTAGGGAGAGAGGTAGGGAGAGAGGTAGGGAGAGAGGTAGGGAGAGAGGCAGGGAGAGAGGCAGGGAGAGAGGCAGGGAGAGAGGCAGGGAGAGAGGTAGGGAGATAGGTAGGGAGAGAGGCAGGGAGAGAGGCAGGGAGAGAGGCAGGGATGAAGGGAGAGAGGCAGGGAGAGAGGCAAGGAGAGAGGAAGGGAGAGAGACAGGGATGGAGGGAGAGAGGCAGGGAGAGAGGCAGGGAGAGAGGTAGGGAGAGAGGCAGGGAGAGAGGCAGGGAGAGAGGTAGGGAGAGAGGTAGGGAGAGAGGTAGGGAGAGAGGTAGGGAGAGAGGCAGGGAGAGAGGCAGGGAGAGAGGTAGGGAGAGAGGTAGGGAGAGAGGCAGGGAGAGAGGCAGGGAGAGAGGCAGGGAGAGAGACAGGGATGAAGGGAAAGACAGGGAGAGGGGCAGGGAGAGAGGAAGGGAGAGAGACAGGGATGAAGGGAAAGAGGCAGGGAGAGAGGCAGAGAAGGAGAGAGAGGAAGGGAGGGAGACAGAGACAGTAAAATAGTAAGTAAATACAATACAACTGGGTCATAAAGTGTTACATAAGCCCACTGGTCCTATTCTCATGGCTCATAACCACTGTAACAGGGAATATCGTTGCCGATATAAAATTGCAATTGGACAGCGGACACACAGATAGAAAGTGAAGAGGGGAATTATTGTATCGCGATAAAAAAGATCCCCAGTTATAAAACCGCTAACTTTCTATTACCCTCTTCTCTAACTGTGCTCACAGCCAGCTCAACTAGGGCAGCCGTGAAGGGGGGCGATTGCGTAACTCTCTCTTGAGTCTCGACTCTTAGTGAGAAGAAAAAAACCGAGAACACAATGAGACTTGAAGTTGAAGAATCAAGAACCATCAAAACGTCCCCGGAAGTCCTGGGTCTGCCCCCCCTCCCAATCTCTCTCTCTCTCATGTCTCTTGTCAACAATATCTTCTTTTAGAAGAAATTTGAGCCTGACGTTACTGAAGAGCATCGTCAATCATAGAAGCGTGCCTATCTTATAGACAAAGAAGTGGTTAAATGGGGAAAAACACACAGATCCGATATTGTGATATTTGACAACTTAGCAACAAGAAGTCGTTAGTCTACATTACAGCATCTGACATGTTGAAGGTTCCAGGTTCCAGGTGCCAGCAAGTAGATGCAGTGTTTACTCGCTCGCATAGCAACTATATTCGCCGCTAATACGCTCCGTAATCTCTAACTGGTTAATAAAATGCGTCATTAAGTCGGATGCCATAATCCACTAGCATCCCAAGCTTCACGCACTGATGCACGGATCCCTACAGTAAAAGAGAGAAACGATGCGTTGTAGCTTGCAGGAATAAAAATGAAGTCCCATCATAGTCTGCACTTTGTCTCTGTCTCTCGCTCTCCCGCCCTTCCCAGCAATTGCATTGGAGTTTGAGAACGATAACTGAGGGCGTGGGGAGAAGGTAACATAGGCGACTTTTTTGGCATCCGCGCGCATGGACGTATAGAAAGACAATGGGGTACTGGGAAGAGGGATAAAGGCTAGGAGTGAGTTTATTGATCCTCAGCTGTCAATTTTAGTTATTTTTGCATTTTGTAAAAAATCGCGCAAAAAATACTTTTTTTCCCCAGCTGGGCCAGCAGCCCATGAAACCCCACCCCCCGCTGGCACCAGAGATGTTGGGCTTGCGTTGAATTTCAACGGACATTATTAAAAGTAGCCAGTTTTCTCTCAGTCCATCATCTCAAAAGTGAAGGCCCATTAGGGAGATCTAATTATCTATACAGAAAGTTTATTCACTTGAAACTTTGGGCTTGAAAGTAAGGAATTAAGAATGTGATTCTCATCAGGGATTAGGAAGGGCGATTCGATTCTTATTATGGATTTAGAGGAAGGGCGATTCTTATTATGAAATTAGGAAGGGCGATTCCTAATTATTATCTATAAGGACGATATTCTCATTAGGAGATTAAGGAAGCGTGATATTCTTATTAGGGAGTTAAGGAAGAGCGATTCTTACTAGAGAATTAGAAAGGGCGATTCTTATTATGAAATTAGGAAGGACGATTCTTATTATGAAATTAGGAAGGGCGATTCTTATTATGAAATTAGGAAGGGCGATTCTTATTATGAAATTAGGAAGGGCGATTCTTATTATGAAATTAGGAAGGACGATTCTTGTTATGAAATTAGGAAGAGCGATTCTTATTATGAAATTAGGAAGGGCGATTCTTATTATGAAATTAGGAAGGACGATTCTTGTTATGAAATTAGGAAGAGCGATTCTTACTAGAGAATTAGAAAGGGCGATTCTTATTAGATAATTAGAAAGGGCGATTCTTATTATGAAATTAGGAAGGACGATTCTTGTTATGAAATTAGGAAGGGCGATTCTTATTATGAAATTAGGAAGGACGATTCTTATTATGAAATTAGGAAGGGCGATTCTTATTATGAAATTAGGAAGGGCGATTCTTATTATGAAATTAGGAAGGACGATTCTTGTTATGAAATTAGGAAGAGCGATTCTTACTAGAGAATTAGAAAGGGCGATTCTTATTAGATAATTAGAAAGGGCGATTCTTATTATGAAATTAGGAAGGACGATTCTTGTTATGAAATTAGGAAGGGCGATTCTTATTATGAAATTAGGAAGGACGATTCTTATTATGAAATTAGGAAGGGCGATTCTTATTAGGGAATTAAAGAAAGGCGATTTTTATTAGGGAATTAAGGAAGGGCGATTCTTATTATAAAATTAGGAAGGGCGATTCTTATTAGGGAATTAAGGAAGGGCGATTCTTACTAGGGAATTAAGGAAGGGCGATTCTTATTATAAAATTAGGAACTGCGATTCTTACTAGGGAATTAAGGAAGGGCGATTCTTATTATGAAATTAGGAAGGGCGATTCTTATTATAAAATTAGGAAGGGCGATTCTTACTAGGGAATTAAGGAAGGGCGATTCTTATTATAAAATTAGGAAGGGCGATTCTTGCTAGGGAATTAAGGAAGGGCGATTATTTTATGGGAATTAAGAAGGGCGATTATTTTATGGGAATTAAGAAGGGCGATTCTTGCTAGGGAATTAAGGAAGGGCGATTATTTTTTGGGAATTAAGAAGGGCGATTCCTAATTATTATCTATAAGGAAGGGCGATATTCTCATTAGGAGATTAAGGAAGCGTGATATTCTTATTAGGGAGTTAAGGAAGGGCGATTCTTATAAGGAAATCAGAAATTAGGGCAATTCTAATTACTCCCTTCGAGCTATTCGCTCTTTGTTGAAAGTTTTTACAAAACAGCATCAATATAGTTGGATTTGGATCTAAGAGTACTTGCAGGTACTCGATCATGCAGTTCCGACATGCCCACTAAACTCAAAATTCATACACACGCTCACACAGGGTGTAGTGTACAGCGGCCCCGATCTGACTGCCTATAATACACGCGAATACAAACTAAATGTATACATGTAAAATTCAGCAGCTTTCTCTCAGATTAAAATTGAACTCTTTGAAAAAGCGCCTCACTCGATCTATTGCTGCGAGTGCATGATGGCTACTACGAGTCACTCTCAAAGCAGGCGGGCCTTATAAAAGAGAGGAGCTGAGAGGACCGCAGCCTCACTAGCCTCTGTTCCCTCACTTGTCCGGCAGAGAAGGACCAACCTATTCAGTCTTCCTGTGCTCTGTCTCCAATTTCTCTGCATGCTGGAGCAGCAAGTTTGGCAGCAATGAGGAGGAGGCGTTGCAATAATTTCAGCTTCTCAGAGCGAGAGAGAGAGAGAGAGCGAGAGAACTTGTATAGAAGCAGAAAAGCAGCAAAGCTTCATTCAGACTTTTCTTCTTCAACCAAAGTCAACTGAAGCGGAGCGGAGAGTGCTCGCCTGATCGACAGAAACGCGCAGAGCTTGTGGAAGCAAATTCAATTGCTGCTACAAGGAGAGCAACAAGGGGGTGGGGGGGAGTATTGGTGGGACACAAGTGGACAGACAGGCTTGAGAGAGAGAGAGAGAGAGCATGGATTGACTGACTCCCGCGCGTAATCGCTCTCTCAAAATGATGGCGGCTACCTCCTCCCCCACGCGGCTTCCAGTGATCAAACTTGAATCAGCTTCGAGTAGATGTCTTTAATAAGTTGAACGCGTTTGATAAAAATTCAATTAGGAAAAACAGGAAGCTTGGCTACGCTCGACAAAGCAACTTGAGATCTGTGAACCAAGCAAGGAGCGTCGCCATGGGATTTTTGGTGGGGGGGACAAAGCCAAGAATTCTACATGTACATGTACAAGTACATGACTAAATTCTACATGTCCCTTATTTTGAGAATCGGGTGTTGTCAGCTGCCTATTTTGGCTATCCATACAGGCACTCATTTAAGCGCCTCAAGGCACTCATTTTAGCCTCACAAGCACTCATTTTAGCGCCACAGGCACTCATTTTAGCGCCGCAGGCACTCATTTTAGCGCCGCAGGCACTCATTCTGGCGCCGCAGGCACTCATTTAAGCGCCGCAGGCACTCATTTAAGCGCCTCAAGGCACTCATTTTAGCCTCACAAGCACTCATTTTGGCGCCGCAGGAACCATTTTAGCGCCGCAGGCACTCATTTTAGCGCCGCAGGCACTCATTTTGGCGCCGCAGGCACTCATTTTGGCGCCGCAGGCACTCATTTAAGCGCCGCAGGCACTCATTTAAGCGCCGCAGGCACTCATTTTAGCGCCGCAGGCACTCATTTAAGCGCCGCAGGCACTCATTTTAGCGCCGCAGGCACTCATTTTAGCGCCGCATGCACTCATTTTGGCGCCGCAGGCACTCATTTTAGCGCCGCAGGCACTCATTTAAGCGCCGCAGGCACTCATTTTAGCGCCGCAGGCACTCATTTTAGCGCCCCAAGCAAAAATGACGCCCTGAAGAAAAGTTATTGATTTCCACATTTCCCTGTCCCCTCGTGGTGACGCCCCTGGTACCAAGGACCTCTGTATAGTATATAACAGGACGTAAAACTCAAAGATCGTGTAATGTTTTAGGAGGTCAAAAAAATCAATGATAGCATTTGATCTAGGGTAGTGATGATTATCATACTTGAAATTTAGCATGCACTAATGTGCATTTAAATGTCATTAACTGCTCGCTAATTTCGATATTTCTTTCCTGCAAGCGGGCTTAAATGTAGTCTATGGCATTAAAAGGCAAGAATAAGTGCCCAGCGGGCACAAAGGTCATGGTACAATAAAACAAAAACTTCAATTGCTTTTGTCAACCAATTTAAGAATTCATTTGAAAGTGCTAGTAGATTTTCGGTCTTGCCCATAGACATAGACAGACGGGAAAAGCCAAGCAAGTATACGATCGTAGTAATTAATTCCGATCTTTTACTGAATTGTTCTACATTAATCAGAGATCTACATGTAGAAGGGTTCCTATAGCTTTCTAGAAGCCTTTCTTATATAGCTCTATTGATATTCATAGAGCTTTTAGTTTAGATAATTAGAATTCATATCAATTTTAGATCCTTTGTGTGGATGTCCGACACAGCTCGACTCATTAGTTTTACGACCCAATGACCTAAACAAAACTGACCTGACCTCAAAGCTGCAGCGAAAAACAATTTCTGCTTTTAAAGAAACTGTCGAAAATTAACCACTTAACCAGCCGTGCGCACAGCATGCGTATAACGCAGTAATCAGTTTAAGCTGATTGCGTCAATAGAAAGGTCGATGAGGTGACCTCCACTGCTACTCCAGGGTTTTAGCGCAGTAAAAATATCGAACCAACCTCAAATTGCCGAAATCATAATTCAATAGGCCAGGGACAGGACGCCTGGCAATTAGCAGCCGAAAGCCTAAACGGTTAATCCCTTAATCTGATTTTACTTGGAGAAGCGATTCTCTTAAACTGGCATAAAATTTCCACTAGCATGCAATAGCCTACTAGTGCAAGTAGAAAGTAAAGATTTTTATAGCAAAAAATCAACAATTTCTATAAGCAAACAAAGCAGTTTTAATTTCTATATTCGTCGTTTTCCGTAAGAATAACAAATCGAAACCATTTTGAAAAGTTGTTCAACAGGCAGAACGAGAGAAAAATCGTGAATCAAACATCGTTTTTATTATTATTGATATTTCAAATCAATTGTGAAACAATTTAACAAAAGAGAACAACTACTTGATATTAACATTATATTATAGCAACCGGTAGCAATTTTCATTTTATTCAACCGATGCTTCTACTTTTGTCTATGGTCAAAACACCGCCTATGGTTGAAAAAAACAGATCCTCACAAGATACAAAATCTGAATTCATTGACGCTCTCTCCATACACGGTTTTGGCCATAGACAATCGTCCAAGTACGAGTTGAATATGGTTGATCGTGTCTTGTAAGTTTAGTCTATGGTCAAAAGCTATTTGAAATAGGCCGGAGGTTGGCAAACTCACGGCCCACTACTTTCTTAGCTCTCATCTAACTTGTAGCCATGAGCCAGATGAAAAGTTTGCCAAGCCCTATATAGTACTATACTAGTAAGTATTACTAATCAATTATAATTAAATGATTCGCAAGTTTAATTTTCAGTTCATATCTGGCCATCGCCCACGCAACCTTCACTGAGTCTCCATAGCCTCCCGCAGAGCTGGGAAGTGCTTGAAAAAGGCGGAGAACAGTTGCACACCCTGGCCAGGGGCAGCAGCCGCTCCAGTCTCCCGGATGCTGTGCATGCCGAATATTGGCGAACCAACATCAATAGTAGGCAGGCCAACTTTAGCGGCTAGAATCGGTCCGATGGTGGAGCCGCAGGCCATGTCCTGCCGGATGACAAAGTCCTGCAGCTGAGCAGCCGGGTCAGACAGTCGCAGGCATTCCCGCAGCAACGAGGAGGTCAAACAGTTGGTGGCGTAGCGCTGGTTAGCATTCTCCTTGATCACAACACCGCCAAATAGGCTGGGCCGGTGCTTCCGCTCGTGTTTCTCCTCATAGTTGGGATGCACAGCGTGAGCAACATCGGCTGAGACCAGCAGCGACTTCGGCACGGCAGTTTCAAACTCGGAACCCTGACTCAGCCGTCTGAGAAAGTGCAAGGTGAGCGCGCTGCCGGCGCCCTGCGCCGACTCGCTGCCGATCTCCTCGTGATCGTACAGGCACACAACTCGGCAGTTCGGGTCGGATTCGAGTCCGGGAGCTTCAATCAGTGCGGTGAGTGCCGAGTAGCAGCTGAGCAGATTGTCCAGCCTTGGGGATGAGACAAAATCACCATTCAGACCGGTCACAGCGGCCGGCTGGGTGTCGGCCAGGTACAAATCCCAGTCTAGGATGTCGGCAGGCTGACAGCCCAGTTTTTCGGCGACGCGAGCCAACAGGCCGACTGGATGGCGCTGAGGCGGCGCCGAGGTGTCGCTTCCGGTTCCGGCGCCCGACGCGTCGGCGGCCAACTTCCGGCACAGGATTGGCGCCAGGTGATTCTCTTTGTTAGGGACGAAGCCTTCGTCATTCACTGTGCGGTTCAGGTGGATGGCCAGGCTGGGCACCTGGGGTGGGCGAAAAGGCGGCTGTGTACAGCATGCTGAGTACTCGGGCACTTTGAGCACAGACAGGTGAGAACATCTATAGACATTGCCAGCACATCTACAGACACTGCAAGCGCATCTACAGACACTGTCAGCACATCTACAGACACTGCCAGCACATCTACAGACACTGCAAGCACATCTACAGACACTGCCAGCACATCTACAGACACTGCAAGCACATCTACAGACACTGCCAGCACATCTACAGACACTGTCAGCACATCTACAGACACTGCCAGCACATCTACAGACACTGCCAGCACATCTACAGACACTGTCAGCACATCTACAGACACTGCCAGCACATCTACAGACACTGCAAGCACATCTACAGACACTGCCAGCACATCTACAGACACTGTCAGCACATCTACAGACACTGCCAGCACATCTACAGACACTGCCAGCACATTTACAGACACTGCCAGCACATCTACAGACACTGTCAGCACATCTACAGACACTGTCACCACATCTACAGACACTGCCAACGCATCTATAGACACTGCAAGAACATCTACAGACACTGCAAGTCCATAATCTAACTAAAGATACTGAAAGCACATGTACAGAAAACGACTAGAGAAAACTGTAAACACACCTATAGAGATGTAAATGAATCTAGAGACATAGAAATGCATCAAAGATTCTACGTGAAAGACAAAAAAACGAACCATAAGGCTTACAAACCTCACCCATAGACACAATTTAAGACCCACAAACCTCACCCATAGACACAAATGACCTACAAACCCCACCCATAGACACAAATGACCCACACAACCCACCCATAGACACAAATGACCCACACAAACCCCACCCATAGACACAAATGACCCACACAACCCACCCATAGACACAAATGACCCACACAAACCCCACCCATAGACACAAATGACCCACACAACCCACCCATGCTTGGGCGCAACTTAGGGATTCACCCGACCGTTTCTATTGGCAACACACACATGTAAGTCGCTATTGGACAGAATAGTAGTCACGTGACTGCTCTCAGCCAATAGCGACTTACATGTGTGTGTTGCCAATAGAAACGGCCGGGTGAATCCCAAGGTTGCGCATGTATAAACCCACCCATAGACACAAAATGACCCACACAACTCACCCATAGACACAAAATGACCCACACAACTCACCCATAGACACAAATGACCCACACAACACAACTCACCCATAGACACAAATGACCCACACAACTCACCCAAAGACACAAAGGACCCACACAACCCACCCATAGACACAAAATGACCCACACAACTCACCCATAGACACAAAATGACCCACACAACTCACCCATAGACACAAATGACCCACACAACACAACTCACCCATAGACACAAATGACCCACACAACCCACCCATAGATACAAATGACCCACACAACTCACCCATAGACACAAAGGACCCACACAACCCACCCATAGACACAAATGACCCACACACCCCACCCATAGACACAAATGACCCACACAACTCACCCATAGATACAAATGACCCACACAACTCACCCATAGATACAAATGACCCACACAACTCACCCATAGACACAAATGACCCATACAACCCACCCATAGACACAAAGGACCCACACAAACCTCACCCATAGATACAAATGACCTACAAACCTCACCCATAGACACAAATGACCAACACAATTCACCCATAGACACAAAATGACCCACACAACTCACCCATAGACACAAATGACCCACACAACTCACCCATAGACACAAATGACCCACACAACTCACCCATAGACACAAATGACCGAAAAACCCCACACAGACACAAATGACCCACAAACCCCACCAATAGACACAAATGACCCACAAACCCCACCAATAGACACAAATGACCGAAAAACCCCACACAGACACAAATGACCCACAAACCCCACCAATAGACACAAATGACCGAAAAACCCCACACAGACACAAATGACCCACAAACCCCACCAATAGACACAAATGACCCACAAACCCCACCAATAGACACCAATGACCGAAAAACCCCCACACAGACACAAATGACCCACAAACCCCACCAATAGACACAAATGACCCAAAAACCCCCACACAGACACAAATGACCCACAAACCCCACCAATAGACACAAATGACCCAAAAACCCCACACAGACACAAATGACCCACAAACCCCACCAATAGACACAAATGACCCACAAACCCCACCAATAGACACCAATGACCGAAAAACCCCACACAGACACAAATGACCCACAAACCCCACCAATAGACACAAATGACCCAAAAACCCCCACACAGACACAAATGACCCACAAACCCCACCAATAGACACAAATGACCCAAAAACCCCACACAGACACAAATGACCCACAAACCCCACCAATAGACACAAATGACCCACAAACCCCACCAATAGACACAAATGACCCAAAAACCCCACACAGACACAAATGACCCACAAACCCCACCAATAGACACAAATGACCCAAAAACCCCACACAGACACAAATGACCCACAAACCCCACCAATAGACACCAATGACCGAAAAACCCCCACACAGACACAAATGACCCACAAACCCCACCAATAGACACAAATGACCCACAAACCCCACCAATAGACACCAATGACCGAAAAACCCCCACACAGACACAAATGACCCACAAACCCCACCAATAGACACAAATGACCCAAAAACCCCCACACAGACACAAATGACCCACAAACCCCACCAATAGACACAAATGACCCAAAAACCCCACACAGACACAAATGACCCACAAACCCCACCAATAGACACAAATGACCCACAAACCCCACCAATAGACACAAATGACCCAAAAACCCCACCCATAGACACAAATGACACTAGGAATCTTTCCCATAGACACAAATGACACTAGGAATCTTTCCCATAGACACAAATGACACTAGGAATCTTTCCCATAGACACAAATGACACTAGGAATCTTTCCCATAGACACAAATGACACTAGGAATCTTTCCCATAGACACAAATGACACTAGGAATCTTTCCCATAGACACAAATGACACTAGGAATCTTTCCCATAGACACAAATGACACTAGGAATCTTTCCCATAGACACAAATGACACTACGAATCTTTCCCATAGACACAAATGACACTACGAATCTTTCCCATAGACACAAATGACACTACGAATCTTTCCCATAGACACAAATGACACTAGGAATCTTTCCCATAGACACAAATGACACTAGGAATCTTTCCCATAGACACAAATGACACTAGGAATCTTTCCCATAGACACAAATGACACTAGGAATCTTTCCCATAGACACAAATGACACTAGGAATCTTTCCCATAGACACAAATGACACTACGAATCTTTCCCATAGACACAAATGACACTAGGAATCTTTCCCATAGACACAAATGACACTAGGAATCTTTCCCATAGACACAAATGACACTAGGAATCTTTCCCATAGACACAAATGACACTAGGAATCTTTCCCATAGACACAAATGACACTAGGAATCTTTCCCATAGACACAAATGACACTAGGAATCTTTCCCATAGACACAAATGACACTAGGAATCTTTCCCATAGACACAAATGACACTAGGAATCTTTCCCATAGACACAAATGACACTACGAATCTTTCCCATAGACACAAATGACACTACGAATCTTTCCCATAGACACAAATGACACTACGAATCTTTCCCATAGACACAAATGACACTAGGAATCTTTCCCATAGACACAAATGACACTAGGAATCTTTCCCATAGACACAAATGACACTAGGAATCTTTCCCATAGACACAAATGACACTACGAATCTTTCCCATAGACACAAATGACACTACGAATCTTTCCCATAGACACAAATGACACTACGAATCTTTCCCATAGACACAAATGACACTACGAATCTTTCCCATAGACACAAATGACACTAGGAATCTTTCCCATAGACACAAATGACACTAGGAATCTTTCCCATAGACACAAACCTTAAACACGGGCGCCTCCAAATTGACCAGCCGCTCAGTCAGCCGAGAGGAGTCGCTGCTACCGCCGCTGCCGCTGCGCACAATGACCCGGCCAGCCACAGTGAGGTCCCTGTCAAACCAGGAATACCACAGCCCGCCGCCGTAGGTTTCAACTCCGCACTGTAGCAGTTCGCCGGCGCTCTCGCGTAGACTCACGGGCTTTAGCTGGGTTTTGAAAACGATGAATAAACATCAATATAAACCATCAAACGCTACTACTTATAAGTAAGATGTTGGGGAAGGATAAGTGGATTACAGCTTTTTATATCAAAATGATCATTTTACGGCTAGGTTACGAGGTTGTGATCGTAAACTAAAAATTTAGTTTAACCCTCCTTTCCCCACCCTCTCCTCACCCTCCTTCCCCCACCCTCTCCTTACCCCCCTCTCCACCCTCTTTTCTCCACCCTCCTCTCACGCACCTTTCCCCTCACCCTCCTTTCTCTACCCTCCTCTTACCCTCCTTTCGCCACCCTCCTCTCACCCTCCTTTCCCCACCTTCCTCTCCTCACCCTCCTTTCCCCACCCTCTCCTCACCCTCCTTTCCCCACCCTCTCCTCACCCTCCTTTCCCCACCCTCTCCTCACCCTCCTTTCCCCACCCTCTCCTCACCCTCCTTTCCCCACCCTCTCCTCACCCTCCTTTCCCCACCTTCCTCTCCTCACCCTCCTTTCCCCACCCTCTCCTCACCCTCCTTTCCCCACCCTCTCCTCACCCTCCTTTCCCCACCCTCTCCTCACCCTCCTTTCCCCACCCTCTCCTCACCCTCCTTTCCCCACCCTCTCCTCACCCTCCTTTCCCCACCCTCTCCTCACCCTCCTTTCCCCACCCTCTCCTCACCCTCATTTCCCCACCCTCTCCTCACCCTCCTTACTCTCTTTTCCCCATCCTATCCTCACCCTCCTCTCCCCAACCTCCTTATCCTCCATTCCCCACCCTCCTCTCACCCTCAGACACGGCGAGTCGGTGTGCGCCCCCACAATGCTGAAGCCATTGCCCGGCTTCCATTTTCCGCCAGTAGCGAAAGCAAAAATAGTTGACCCATTGCGAGTAACAAAGCCTTTCTGATTCGGCCGCAGAGACCAGGATTGATCCTCCCGCAGTTGGGCGAACCCGGCGGCTTCGAGCATTCGCCGGGACTCGGCTACAGCGTGGAACGGCGATGGAGACCGGTTGACAAACTCGCACAGCTGCTGGGACAGATCCGCCGTTTTCCAGGCGGCTGCAGCGGCGGCGGCGACAGATGGAGCGGAGCTGGTGCTCATCTGGAATTTTTATGACCTCATTTTTTAGATTGCAAGCGTATCGAGAAATTAAGCTGTTAGTCTGCTATTCTGTCTGTCTACCTGTATTTTCCCACCTTTTTCTTCTCGCGTTTGTCTGCGTATCCGTTTTCGTGTTTATCTGCCTGTCTGTTTTCGTGTGTTTGTTTGTCTGTCTCTTCTCGTGTTTGTTTGTCTGTCTCTTCTCGTGTTTGTCTGTCTGTCTCTTCTCGTGTTTGCCTGTCTGCCTGTCTCTTCTCGTGTTTGTCTGCCTGTTTCTTCTCGTGTTTGTCTGCCTGTCTCTTCTCGTGTTTGTCTGCCTGTCTCTTCTCGTGTTTGTCTGCCTGTCTCTTCTCGTGTTTGTCTGCCTGTCTCTTCTCTCGTGTTTGTCTGCCTGTCTCTTCTCGTGTTTGTCTGCCTGTCTCTTCTCGTGTTTGTCTGCGTGTCTCTACTCGTGTTTGTTTGTTGTTATTCTGTTAACTTTAATTTTTTTAAAGATTAGATTATAACCAAATCACTTTTTGAGTATAACTTCCTAAGACAATTCATACAGACACACAGGAAATTCACCCCAGACCATGCGCCATCGTTATAAAGAGGATAAGAAAAAATACACGAGGTTATTGTGCGATTCTGTTTAATGACCGATTAGAGCTGAGTAAGCTTAAGCTAATTTTCCACAACAACAGCAACAAGAGGTCCCAATGTCCTTTATTGTGACTTTAAGATCGGGCGTATAGACACCTGTGTGAAACTTTCATTATCAATGTCCACATATTGAAAAAATCGGCTAATAAAGTGCAGAAAACTCATACTTGAGCTCCATCGCTATAGGCGGATAATAAAGACATCGTATCGACGACTTGCGGCTCTTCTTTAACAACAGATCCTACAAGCAGCTCGGATGAACTGGCAATTAGTTGCGAATGATCCGAGATTTCATTTTCAACTTTTGTAGTTACGGACGCAGCGTCGGCAGAAGGCAGTCTATGGCTATTACAACGGGATGAGTCTTTGACATTCCACGAGGTCGAACTGGAATACCAGGGCACCAAAGTTGGTAAGCCGTTCTGCAGCCATTGACGGCAGTGACCGGTTCCTCCTCCTACTAATGCTGGATTGACACCTGCACCGGAACTGACAGGGGCAGATAGGCCGCTATTAGCTGACTGAATTTGCTGCTGGTTATCAGAGGCCGTTGAACAGCCTGGCGACGGCAGAGATGCTGGAGATGGAGCGGCCTGAGAGTTGAAATATGGAGGAATTGCAAGCTCAGATATTGCGATAGTCTGCTTCTGGGAGGCGGTGTTGCAGGAAGGTGGATATTTTGTGCGATGGGTTCTGAGATGTGGGATCTATCTTTGAGATTGGGTTCTCTCAGTGGGATCTCAGAAAGAGGAGGGGTTCTTGGTGGTAGGTGGGATCTCGGAGAGGATTGGTTCTAGGTGGGATCTCGGAGAGAGGATTGGTTCTAGGTGGGATCTCAGAGACGATGCGTTCTAGTTGCGATCTCAGAAAGGATGGGGTTCTAGTTGGGATCTCAGAGAGGATGGGTTCTAGGTGGGATCTCAGAGAGGATGGGTTTTAGGTGGGATCTCTGGGGAAGGATAGGGTTCTAGGACGGTGGGATCTCAGAGGGGATGGGGTTCTAGGTGGGATCTCTGGGAGAGGATAGGGTTTAGGTGGGATCTCAGAGAGAGGATAGGGTTCTAGGACGGTGGGATCTCAGAAGGGATGGGGTTATAGGTGGGATCTCTCAGAGAGGAATGGTGTTCTAGGTGGGATATCAGAGAGGATGGGGTTCTAGGTGGGATCTCAAAGAGAGGATGGGGTTCTAGGTGGGATCTCAGAGAGGAATGGGTGTTCTAGGTGGGATCTCAGAGGATGGGTTCTAGGTGGGATCTCAAAGAGGTTCTAGGTGGGATCTCAGAGAGAGGATGGGTTCTAGGTGGGATCTCAGAGAGAGGATGGGGTTCTAGGTGGGATCTCAAAGAAAAGAGGATGATTGGGATGAAAACTTACATAATTTGGATCGGCAGTGCAGGTGAGTGAGGCGGAGGCAGCAGCGGCAGCAGCAGAAGAATGCCGCCTATTATTTGGCAGTCGAATATTTTGGCGTCGAATAAAATCGGCCAGTGACGACTTGGCAACGCCGTGCGTCTCGGCGGCCAATCGAACGGAGATGCCGTAGGTGATGACGTCATCGAAGGCACGCTTTAACAGCATGCGCCGGTGCATTGGTGAGGCGTATTCGCGATTCAAAGGACGCGGCTTTCCTACACGAGATTGAGCTTGATTAGGAACAACAGAGTCTTCTGCTTCTGCTGTCTTCTGCTTTTTTGGATGACTGGGCAAGTTTTCGTCGTCCATACCAATTTGTCGATGATGTTGTAGTTCTTGGCCGATTCTCTCTCACAAAGGCGATCTAATCTTATCTAGTTGATTTACTTACTTAAACGTAGTCGATTTTTACGACTTCGCAAGAATAAGAAACAGTATCGTCAAAATTACGGCCGCGTTTGGTGGGCGCCGGGCAAATTTAACTCTTTCAAGCCAAATCGCTAAGCCATGGAGAAGCGATCCTCGAGACCGGATTTTCTACTGAATCGAATCTCTCGCGGGATTTCAAGGAAATGTCTAGCGAATCGCAGATCCAAATTATGGACAATACCACTGGACGATTATATTATTACAAACCGTTCTTTGGCTAAGTATCTTTGACTTCCTCTCTTTGGCTAAGGCCGGGGGGGCTTTAAAAATTGTTTTATGACGCGGTTCTTCTTGGCTCTCGGTCGCTCGGCCAAAAAAAGTGCTAAGAGTAATAAGAACTGCTTAGAATTGGCTGGTTAAAAGCGGTTAGTTGAACGAATCGATATTGGGAAGCAAGCAAAAACAGTACGACCATAGACAATCTAAGTGGAGCTTGAATGAAGACGAAATATACTATAGACAGAAAAATGGAGCGGTTGGAGGCTTTCGTCCGGGCTTGTCCGCGAGAAACGGTTCGGTCAATTAAATAATAGCGAAGCTACTAGAGCTTTGCAAATTGGAACGTACAGAGTCATAAAACGAGATAGCGGCCAAGCCCGTCCCTCGCTTGGCGGCCGGGGCGCGTGAGCTAATTGACGGCTGGGGCCAGGCCCCGGACAGACCAATGTACATTGGGAATGTACATTCTAGTTCAACATCGTGCCCGGCTAGTGGGGTGGTGGGGTTTTCCAGACAGTCCAGCCCACAGATACTATAAACATATAGTATTTATACTATAGTATTTATAGTATTTATATATAGTGTTTATAGTATCTGTGGTCCAGCCTGGCCTAGGAGAGGGTAAGAAAAATTATAAGAACGGTGCAGAACACAGCCGAAAGAGCTTGGCTGTTTCAGTTCAGTGAAGGAAAGAAATATGTGGAAGTTTAGAGAGCTTTAATAAACACGGACTGTCTGTCCGAAATTTTGGACACCCCAAGCTCTGGGCAAGGCCGACACACTAGTCATGAGTATGACAGATCAAAGAACAGGACAGAGGTGGACAAAAGGCTTTTTTCATTTCAGAATTTAACACAGCAGGTTTTTTAGGAGCATTTATTAAAATACTTAGTGGATTAAATTAAAAGAATCTGCTGGTGTCTGCTGATATAATCATGTCATTAATTAGCGAATACGTTAATCAATAATAGTATGGTTAGAACTTAGAAAATAAAACTCTTAAAGTGACGCTAAACTTTAGAAGCTCCAGGTAAAACAAAACGGTTTTAATCCGCTGATTAGTGTTGACATAATTAACCATCTAGCTTAAACCGAAATAATAAACTAAAGCACCAAACAAGAATTAAACAACTTGCATTTTTATTTCAATTTAATTTAATTTCATTATACAGAGACGACGGACATTGTAAGCCATTCATTTGAAGTAGTATTTAATTTTAAACAATGCACTTTACGTCTGGTATAAATAGCAGTAACAGATCTGCATCCTAAATGAACAACAACAGACAACGAAATTGAATTCGTAAATCACAATGGAATGAATTTTGAAATTATGGTCACGGAATGTTTTAAAAACGGACACAAAAATAATGTACGAATCGTAAATAAATTTTGATTCACTAAATCGCGCTGCTTTGCAGACAAAATTATTTTAAACTTTAATATGAATCACACTACTTATAGTAGGAATAATTGAATATCAACCAAGGAAACATTGCTTAGGAAAATATTGGTGCAATAAAACAAAAAAGATGCGAATAAAAAACGCTATTGGATTCTGAGATGACAGTATAATAGTCTAAATAATCATAATTCACGATCAAAAATCTCTGCAATTGAAAACCGCAGAAAATGCCTGAAAAAGTGCCCAAAAACCAATGACAAAGTGCGAAACCGAAAAGCACAAAATAAATTTTACAACCAATTTCTTCGAATCTAGGTGAGTAGCGGCGGCCTAGCTGGGGATCTGCGAGACTGGCTCAAAAACAGAGGATCTGGGAGGCTGGCCTAGCAACTGAGGATCTGGGAGGCTGGCCCAGCAACTGAGGATCTGGGAGGCTGGCCCAGCAACTGAGGATATGGGAGGCTGGCCCGACAACTGAGGATCTGGGAGGCTGGTGGCCCAGCAACTGAGGATCTGGGAGGCTAGTGGCCCAGCAACTGGGGATCTGGGAGGCTGGCCCAGCAACTGAGGATCTGGGAGGCTGGCCCGGCAACTGAGGATCTGGGAGGCTGGTGGCCCAGCAACTGAGGATCTGGGAGGCTGGCTCAGCAACTGAGGATCTGGGAGGCTGGCTCAGCAACTGACGAACTGGGAGGCTGGTGGCCCAGCAACTGAGGATCTGGGAGGCTGGCCCAGCAACTGAGGATCTAAGAGGCTGGCTCAGCAACTGAGGAACTGGGAGGCTGGCCCAGCAACTGAGGATCTGAGAGGCTGGCTCAGCAACTGAGGAACTGGGAGGCTGGCCCAGCAACTGAGGATCTAGGAGGCTGGTTGCCCAGCAGCTGAGGAACTGGGAGGCTGGCCCAGCAACTGAGGATCTAGGAGGCTGGTTGCCCAGCAACTGAGGATCTGGGAGTTTGGCCCAACAACTGAGGATCTGGGAGGCTGGTCAGCAACTGAGGATCTGGAAGGCTGGCCCAGCAACTGAGGATCTGGGAGGCTGGCTCAGCAACTGAGGATCTGGGAGTCTGGCCCAACAACTGAGGATCTGGGAGGCTGGTCAGCAACTGAGGAACTGGGAGGCTGGCCCAGCAACTGAGGATCTAGGAGGCTGGCTCAGCAACTGAGGATCTGGGAGTCTGGCCCAACAACTGAGGATCTGGGAGGCTGGCTCAGCACTGAGGATCTGGGAGGCTGGCTCAGCAACTGAGGATCTGGGAGGCTGGTCAGCAACTGAGGATGTGGGAGGCTGGCCCAGAAACTGAGGATGTGGGAGGCTGGCTCAGCAACTGAGGATCTGGGAGGCTGGTTGCCCAGCAACTGAGGATCTGGGAGGCTGGTGGCCCAGCAACTGAGGATCTGGTAGGCTGGTGGCCCAGCAACTGAGGATCTGGTAGGCTTGTGGCCCAGCAACTGAGGATCTGGGAGGCTGGCCCAGCAACTGAGGATCTGAGAGCCTGGCCCAGCAACTGAGGATCTGGGAGACTGGCTCAAAAACTGAGGATCTGAGGATATAAACCATAGCTCAGATAAAAAAGTCCCAACCAAGCAGTGGCAGTCAGTGCAACCGGACTACCTGAACAGCTATCACTGAGGCCTGTTATACCTCCGAGCGGAATGCCCGCCTTGTCCCCTTTTCCTGGCCTTGGGACTGGCGTCCCCGTCTGCAGTGGCCGCAGCGAACACGGAGCTGGCGGCCATCAAGTTCTCAATGTACTGCCCGAGAATCCGATTCTCGCTGCTAAGTTTGAGATTCTCCTCTTTAACAGTTTCAACTCGTTGGCTCAAATCGTCAAGCGTGGACTGCAGCTCAGCAATCTGGGTCACCAGACGCAGTTTCTCCTCCTCTTCGGAAGCGCCGCCCTCCAGATGTCCGGCCGAGTCAGCATTGGAGCTGGTAGCGCCAGCTCCAGTGAGAGCCGATACCGATGAAGCTCCACCCGATGCGCCAGCAGCTTCCAAGGCTGCAGACGACGATGTGCCATATTCGGCAAATCTGCCGCTTTGAGACGAGTAACGCAACGTCTCGGACCAATGCTGCATCCATTCGGGATTGGAGTTGGGCAGGGCTGAGCTACCAGCTGCTTCAATGGAAGATGTTGGCAGCAGTGCTGGCTGCTGTTGACTGCTCAAGTCCTGCTTGGCTGGCTGCTGAGAATCAGCACCTGATTCAGAGTCACTTTCCAATGCTATCACTGTCATGTTGTTTTCTGACATCATTTTCTTGCTTTTTTATACTGATAGACAGCTGTAGATAAATCAAAGCATTGATTCAAGTTACATTTGGCTTGACATTGACTTTAAAGGACTAGGTTTTTTTGAGAATCAGAGAGCCAGTTAGCACAAAATTTAGATTAGTATAATCATAATTTACTGCTATGGGAAATGAGACTTAATCACAAATTTAGACTGCAGGAGTGCTTGTCTACTTCTAAGTATTAGTTTTAGAATATTTGCAGGTAGGCTATTAGCCTATTAGGCAGAGGCATAGCCAAAAATTTTTTTAAGTTTTTTAGAGTCAAAATAATTTAATTTATAAGTATGCCAAAGATAGCCAGGATGATAAAACTATTTTAGATTTATATCTAATTATTCTATACACATTAAAAATACTATATTAACCATACTTGACTATGCTATTCATAGAAATTCTTATTATTCTTATGTCTAAAAGATAGCAGTTTTCTCAAAATAATTTTATCATATAGTCTAGAAAGTGGCCTTTGCCATTTAAAATTCTAGTACATAAGGGTCCCTATCACGTGGTATAAACAGTATACTCATACAACCTTAATACACACTAGAAGTCTGGTATAAAACTATTCATCTATGCAACTAGAATTGGGTAATAGTTCCAAGTTGACAAAAGTCACCAAAGTGTTGGGTGACTTTATTGGCAATTGACAAAGTGACCAATGACTAAGGTATCCTCATTTGCTATGTACAATAATTGTTATCAATGATGTTCAATGATGTTTTAATTATTACCTTATTTTATCTAAAACAATCAAATTCAACATTTAACTTCACCATGAGTACTGGATGTACAAAGGTAAGATGTTCTCATACAAATATTCTATGCAAATGCATTACCTATGCACATTCAACTCTAATCCTAGCCTAAATGCATTTATGGCGTTTATGCCTTATGAATCTTGCATATTTATACATTATATGACTAAATATATGTCCACATAGGTCATTTATCCCATCAAAACACATAGTTGAATGTTGAGGACTGCTAATAGTCTCTAGAGTTGAGAATATTTGCAAGCACATAAGAAGGGACTTATTGGGGATCTATATGAAGGCCCCTACCTAAAGCATTATGTATGATTCATATATATCATATTATATTAAGTCATTTCAGCCTGTCATGCTTAATAATAATAGTTTTAAATCTAGATTTATACCCCACTATTGAAAAATCATCCTATACTAACAATCCAAACTGTTAAATTGGAAGTCCTATGACTCCTATTAGAATCACAATTAAATTTGTTGTTTCCTTAAACTCTATATAATTTTTGCCAATTCTATAGTAGGCTACACTTTCCAACAGAAACAATTTGGCTAACCATATGCCCCATATTGCTTATATATTCACCTATTGCTTATATAGCACTGTTCTATAGCTCTATAGGCTAGAGCTAGAACTTCATTATTTATAGGGCTTAGTATATATAAAAAATGATACCCCTTGGTCTTGGGCTAGTTTTTTAAGTGTATTTAGTGTAGATGTCTGGCGCAGTTAAGCCATTAGCCATGTACTGCAATAGGCCAGGATGTCACTTAGTTATAAATTAAAGAAGGTTAAGAACTATTTGAATATTTGTTACATTAGCTATAATTCATATTCACAATTTACAATTTACAAGTGGAGGGTGGATGGGTATAAAAGGCAATTAGAGAGAACAAAAGTACAGTAAACAGACTAGACAAGGTAAGGTAAGGTGTACAACCATGGCATAGTAGGCTACAAATTACAAAACGCACTGATGCACAAAGGTTA
The DNA here is from genome assembly GCA_002269645.1 of Macrostomum lignano. Lineage (NCBI taxonomy): Eukaryota > Metazoa > Platyhelminthes > Macrostomidae > Macrostomum > Macrostomum lignano. The sequence continues at coordinate 343,959 of NIVC01000278.1, forward strand.
AAGCATCCCCTGCCCTTTGGTACATGATGCATAGCAATCATAAGACAAATAAGTTAAAAAAGATGATTGATGATAAAAGTAGAATACGGTTTAGCCAATACGAGTTAATAATCCACATATTTTTTGTTTGCTAATAAATAATTAATAATTTATCTTTGTTGTTGACTTTAGCGAATATTTTCTATGAAACTGCTGAACTTGAATCCGGGTAAGTTGAAATTTTTGCACGATAATATGTCTCTATAAGTAAAGCAAAGCAAGATGCTAAGCTTTATATACTTCTAGAGCTAGTAAAATGAAGTGATAGTTTACGATTATTATTTCTTGTTACTTTTATCTTTTAGGATTAATAAATTGTTATAACTATAACGGGTAAATTTCGAAATCTGTCGCGTAAGTTTGAATGTGAAATTTCTTAGAAGCAGACACAGCTGTCAAAATAAGTATAGTAGAATGTAGATGCTGCAGTAATATAACTTTAGTAGTAGCAATCTCTACTATCACGTTCTATTTTGCCAGTTTCTGTTTATGATCACCTTATATTTTGCTCATTGTGGTGCAAAAATTGTGTGTTCAAAACTGGCTGATAAAAAATATGCAAAATTGAAACTGCAGTTTGTTGGATGATGCTTATAATATAGAAATGAATCTAATTCAGTTTGTAGCATAAAAGCCAAATATGTTCATTTTTGAGCCTTTTTATTATTCTCTATATTGCAGAATATGAATTAAACACATTACAAACATACCAACAGTTCCAATTCCAATATACAAGCAAAGCCTAGCTAGCATACATCTACTATCATATGTAAATCTTGTATATAAATAGGAAACACAAGTCACAACTTTGTGTTTAAAAAATGGTATAAAATTCCTAATAACAAAACTATAGCTTATGGTTAACATTTATCCATAGGCATACAAAAGCAGAGGCCAACTCCTCTATTGGAGGAGAAAGGGGAAGAACTCCTATCACTGGAATCCATCAGCTGAATCCTATGACTATGACCCAAATCCTATCATCCAAGTCCTCTCTAAAATCCAAAATCCATCAAAATCCTCTCTGTGAAATAGAAAGCCCTAAAAATCCTCTCTGTAAAATAAAACTCTATCAAAATCCTCTCTGTGAAACAGAACTCTATCAAAATCCTCTCCATGAAATAGAACTCCATCAAAATCCTCTCCATGAAACAGAACTCCATCAAAATCCTCTCTGTGAAATAGAACTCTATCAAAATCCTCTCTGTGAAACAGAACTCCCATCAAAATCCTCTCCATGAAACAGAACTCTATCAAAATCCTCTCTGTGAAATAGAAATCCATCAAAATCATCTCTATAAAATCAATATTCATCAAAATTCATTCTGTTTAATGATTATCTATCAAGTATCAATATCTCCTTCAAGCAAAAATCTATTAATTTAATCAACAATAGTCTATTTAATTGGAATGTATTATAAAAACACTTTTTATTTGTTTGTCTGGCTTTAATATATGCAAAGAAAAGGATTCAGTAGTTAGGAATAGGGTTAGGGTTATGGCTACACAATGCTGCCTGTTAAAGGGTGCCAATAATAAAAAATTGAACCAATTGAACCAATTAATTGCAAAATCAATTTTTCAGTCAGTTAGTATCAGTCTCACTCTCAGTTAAAGTTAACAAAATGATTGCGCAATCTAAATCAACGTTCAAATACATAGCAGCAATTAGAAGTTGAAGCCCCCAAATGTATAGATTGCATCTCGCAAAAATGAGTACAATCTTTGCAGAAAGTTGAAAGTATGGAAATTTTTTTTTGAATGCTGTGCTTTTATTTTTTATACTTAAGCAAGCAACTTATATCAGCATTGAAAGATTCTTTCAGCAATAAGTCTTCTCTCAAAGTTCAAAACTCGAGGAATAGTTTGCATTTGAAATTTCCCAGTTTAAAGCATTGAATTTTTAGTGTACATTCACTTTTCACTGCCTGCTATAGTGAGAGGCTCGCAAGTTTATGCATTAAATTTCAGTGTCTGCCAGTTAGCAAGGGTCCAAGTATACACACGCAGCCACTTAGAATGCCCCTATCCCCCACTGGGAGAGAAAATACACTACTGAGATAGGAAAAAGTTGTGGCGCAATCACTCAAAATTGATGGAAATTTTCAGTTCAGAGGAGAAAAAGTGGCCAAAGAAGGTTAAGAAAACAGTTTTCTGCTTTTTTAACAGACCTAATTTTGAAAATCTCAACATTAAAATAGCCTATTTGTTGTATAGGAAAATTCTGCATTGATATATATAAGTTTTGCATTTGAGTTGGCAGCATTAAACCCGGCCGGTTGATTTATCCACTCAGTTCTAATTGGTTTTTAAAGTTTCATTTTTGACTAGCATATATATGAGTATATATTTTAGTTGATACACTTTATTAGCATATTTCATTTACATATATTTTCTTAGCTAGCCAAATGCTTTCTAGTATATGCAAAATGCAAAATCAATCTGCAATATGGGTTATACTTATAAAACAATAGATAAGATTAAGGATTGAATCATACCATAATAAATAATGTGTCTAGAACATGTCTTTTTTCTTGCTTGCATAAAAATATCAGTATATTTTAAAGCTCACTAACTGATAGATACTAGTTGAGTTTAATGACAATTATTTTTTACCCCAAAGGTTCAAGTTTGATGATTAAAAAATTAAGTCTTTGATAGAAATAATAATTGGAAATTTTAGTGTTATTATGCTTAAATACAAAATAGTTATACCATTAATAAAAAGAAATAAATGGCTAATAGATCATGACTCATTCCCTGACTATGCCACTGTCCAGGATAGCCTAGTCATACATATGAAAACTAGAAAATTGAATACCTAGCTGAAGAAATTTACATTTTACAGATAATGCTATTGATTAAAAAACTCCTTGTTTTCCTACTACTAGTAGACTTTCTCAACAGTAGTATATGTACTGGCGATTGCAGATCCAGCTAAAGACAGGGCAGTGATGAATTTGTCAAAGAGCGGCAGTCAGCAGGCTCTGGCGCCTGCCGAGCGGTACGAGACCTGCCCAATGTGCAGCACCTGCGTGGTGGAGAGCCGCCTCATCTGCCAGGCCTGCGTTCGTATGGGGAACTTTACTGCAATTCGAGATGATGTCACCTTTGCCCAGTTGCAGGTGAGCAGATGTGGGCTCGGGCTCTTAGGGTACATTGGGACTCCCAATGTAAATCCCCAGTTGATGGGCCACCAGCCTCCCAGAGTGTCAGTTGCCGGTGCAGGCTCCCAGATCCTCAGTTGCCGGGCCAGGCTCCCAGATCCTCAGTTGCCAGGCCAGGCTCCCAGATCCTCAGTTGCTAGGCCAGCCTCCCAGAGTGTCAGTTGCCGGGGCAGGCTCCCAGATCCTAAGTTGCCGGGCCAGGCTCCCAGATCCTCAGTTGCTGGGCCAGCCTCCCTGAGTGTCAGTTGCCGGTGCAGGCTCCCAGATCCTCAGTTGCCGGGCCAGCCTCCCTGAGTGTCAGTTGCCGGTGCAGGCTCCCAGATCCTCAGTTGCCGGGCCAGGCTCCCAGATCCTCAGTTGCCGGGCCAGCCTCCCTAACCAGCACTGAGGCCTCGCACTGCCCCGCCTCCCGGTCCCGCAGGCCCTGCAAAGCGAGCTGATCTCACAGAAAGCCAATCTCGAGTCGCAGACGGAGGCGGTCGCCAACCCTTCGTCGTCACCGTCTGCCAGCTCCGCCCTGTCGCGCCGCTGCGAGAGCCGCCTCCGCTTGAAACAGCTTCGGCGCGCCCTGTCCGACGCACGCGAGGCCGTCGGCGCCGAGCGCTCGCGTCGCTCCGCAGCGCGCCAGGCGTGCGCGGCGCTGAGCCGAGAAGTGGAGGCCTACAGGCGGAAGACGGCAGATCTCACAGCCGGTCTGAACAGCCTCCGCGATCGCTACAATGCTGGGCGGGCGCGAGCCGAGCGCGCAAGACATGGCGCCGCTAAAAAGGCGCGCAGTGTGTGCCGAATGATTGCGACTGAGGTGAGGCCTTGTAGCTGTAGCTTGAGATTCTCATTCAATTCTCATAACCCCGTCTCATGAGATTCTCGTCACCCAGTCATGAGATTCTCATCACTCAGTCTCATGAGATTCTCATCACTCAGTCTCATGAGATTCTCATCACCCAGTCTCATGATAAGATTCTCAGGTGTAACACCCAGTCTCATGGTGAGATTCTCATTACCCAGTCTCATGAGATTCTAATCACTCGGTCTCATGAGATTCTCATCATCCAGTCTCATGAGATTCTCATCACTCAGTCTCATGAGATTCTCAACACCCAGTCTCATAATGAGATTCTCATCACTCAGTCTCATGAGATTCTCATCACTCAGTCTCATGAGATTCTCATCACCCAGTCTCATGATAAGATTCTCATCACTCAGTCTCATGAGATTCTCATCACTCAGTCTCATGAGATTCTCATCACCCAGTCTCATGATAAGATTCTCAGGTGTAACACCCAGTCTCGTAATGAGATTCTCACCACTCAGTCTCATGAGATTCTCATCACTCAGTCTCATAATGAGATTCTCATCACCCAGTCTCATAATGAGATTCTCAACACCCAGTCTCATAATGAGATTCTCAACACCCAGTCTCATAATGAGATTCTCAACACCCAGTTTCATGATGAGATTCTCATCACCCAGTCTCATGAGATTCTCATTACCCAGTCTCATAATGAGATTCTCAACACCCAGTTTCATGATGAGATTCTTATCACCCAGTCTCATGATGAGATTCTCATCACCCAGTCTCATAATAAGATTCTCAACACCCAGTCTCATGATGAGATTCTCATCACCCAGTCTCATGATGAGATTCTCATCACCCAGTCTCATGAGATTCCCAGTCTGCTCATTCTCAATCTCATCTCACTAAACGTCCGTGCTCCCATCCCGGCAGGTGTACAACCTTCACGAAACGGAGCGCAGCATCGTGCATCACCGTCTGCGCCTGCCGCCTCTGTCCAGCTTCCCCAGCCGCAGCTTGGAACCGGCTCCCGAGACCTACCAGGCCCTCCTAGCCGCCAGCTCCCTGCTGCAGGCGCTGACCGCCTGTCTGGCCACCTGGACCCCGTTCCAGCCGGTGCCGATCACCTTCATGCGCAGCCCCCTGTCCCGCGACTCCGTGAACGCTCAGCACGCCAAACTGCAGGTGGCTCTGCACTCTCTGTGCAACCGCTACCATCACTGCCTGGCTCTGTACGCGCCTGGCGACCCACTGCTGACCCTGTGCCGGCTGCTTGAGTCTTCTCAACTAGGCGTGGAATTCGCCAGTGCATCATCAACTGAGAAAAACGACCACCAACTAACGAATGAGGTCGAGCCGCAGTGCGTACAAGTAGGCTATGATCCTATTCACGTCAGAGCTGAATGGGAACTGCCCGCTGTCATTGGTAGCACCACTTCCAGTCTGCACGATGCCTCTTGTTCTAGTAGGCTGTTGCCGTCGCAAGCTTTTTTCCCAGCCTCGCCTGCGGCTGGCAGAGTCGACGAAGGCGACGACGACTGGGTTGAAGTTGACGACGGGTTCTCTATCCCGGTGGACGAGAGCTGCTACGAAGGTCGCTCGGCGTTTCTGACATCGTTGTGGCGTTGACTGATTGATTGATTTTGTCATTACCTGGCTTTTGTGATCCTTGAGAGTTTTATGGTTTTAGCGTTATAAGCAATTTTTGATTTGCATGATTTGTAATTATGGAATTCGGGATCTCTACTATTCACTATCGAGATCTCTGGGATTAACAACCGAGATCTCTGAAGGATTAACAATTGGGATCTCTGAGGTATTAACAATTGGGATCTCTGAAGGATTAACAATTGGGATCTCTGAAGGATTAACAATTGGGATCTCTGAGGGATTAACAATAGGGATCTCTGAAGGATTAACAATTGGGATCTCTGAGGGATTAACAATAGGGATCTCTGAAGGATTAACAATTGGGATCTCTGAGGGATTAACAATCGGGATCTCTGAAAGATTAACAATCGGGATCTCTGAAGGATTAACAATCGGGATCTCTGAGAGATTAACAATTGGGATCTCTGAGGGATTAACAATTGGGATCTCTGAGGGATTAACAATTGGGATCTCTGAGGGATTAACAATCGGGATCTCTGAAGGATTAACAATTGGGATCTCTGAGGGATTAACAATCGGGATCTCTGAGAGATTAACAATCGGGATCTCTAGGACTCACAATCGAGATCTCTGGGATTAACAATCGGGATCTCTGAGGGATTAACAATCGGGATCTCTGGGATTAACGATCGGGATCTCTGAGGGATTAACAATCGGGATCTCCCGGATTAGCAATCGGGATCTCCCGGATTAACAATCGGGATCTCTGGGATTTTTATGTACGAGTACAATCCATGTGTAGGAAGCCAGAATGCAATATGCTTCGCATTGTTTTTTTAGCTTGCAGGGATGTCCAGTTCTATCAATAGGATTTTATTCAGCTCCTATGATTTTTTAAGATTTAAGATTTTAGTCGACGTATCGCGGGATATTTTAGCATCGATCCCAAGATTCCAGATCCTCTGAGTCAGTTTTACCAAATTTGTCTTATCCAATTTTTGTTCGTTCAAGCGCACAGACTTCAAGGATATTTGTTTACCAAATAAAATAATAGTGCTTTTTCACTTAAAAGCCTACTTTCAGTAGTTTTGCATCTCAGTAGGTCATGTTGTGCATATAAAAAGAAATATACGCGTTTTGTGTGTTATACCGTGACAAACCTGGGCCTGCTCTTTTTTGTCTATATTCTCTGCACTTAATTGTGAATTAATGAATTTTTTAACTAATATAATATTCAAGCTATTATTCATAATTGCGTCACATTTACAGTTTTGCGCTCAGTTCCTAAAGTTTGGTTACTGTTTAGGATACTAAAGTTTGACGTATGTAACTAGCAAATCTATTTTATGCTCTATATTGGGGTGCTGGTGTGTGGGGTCAGTGTGTGTACAGTGTACATTGGGGTGAGTGTGTGTACAGTGTACATTGGGGTGAGTGTGTGTACAGTGTACATTGGGGTGAGTTTGTGTACAGTGTACATTGGGTGCTAGTGTGTGTACAGTGTACATTGGGGTGAGTGTGTGTACAGTGTACATTGGGTGCTAGTGTGTGTACAGTGTACCTTAAGTGCTAGTGTGTGTACACATATCTAATCTGATTGACAAGCATCAAAGTTCAGTGCACTGTACCAGCAATATGCATTGCAGTTGTTACAAATTTATATTTGTTTTACGGCACTTTAAAAACGTACAATAGAGAAATGACAGACTAACAAAAGATTGCCAAAGAAAGAGTTTGGCTATATTTTTAAAATGAAAAGCCACAGCTTACGTGTCACAATACATTGCTGTTTTGTTTACTTATTATTGTGTTTAAGATGTGGCATTACGAGTACAATGTTAGCATGCAAAAACAAAGTCTATTTGTGAAATTAATCAACGATATATACGGCTACCAAAAAATAAGAATGATTTAAGTAGCTAAAGTAACTTTAGTTAAGAACCAACCGCCACTGTTACCGCCACCTTCAGGTGCTATTATAAATATCAGATACGGGTATTGTGGAATTTATAGCAAATACATTTGCACTTTACGAGTAGTACGCATCACTGGGGCTATTAAATCAGAGAGCGTACAAGATTGTTTGCAAGTAGTATATATAGCAAGAAAGGTTAAATTTATACTTTGGCTTTGAAAATTTTGGTTTTCTGTTTGACTCTGTGTTCGAGTAGTTGTTAGACTACTATTAGTAATTCGGGATTGTGCTGTGAGTTTTTCAGTGCTTTCTTAGCTATTAGAAAGCCAAAGCGATGAGTACTTGAATTTTTTGCCCCATATTATGCATTTGGGGATCAGAGGGGGCAGACAGACAGGCAGACAGACAGACGGATAGACAGACACACAGACAGACAGACAGACACTAAGACAGACAGACAGACTAAGACAGAAAGACACTAAGGCAGACACAAAGACGGACAGACAGACAGACAGACACTAAGACACACAAACAGACAGACGGACAGACACTAAAACACAGACAGACAGACAGACAGACAGACACTAAAACACACAGACAGACAGACAGACAGACAGACAGACAGACAGACAGACAGACAGACAGACAGATAGACGGACAGACAGACAGGCAGACAGACAGATAGACAGACAGACAGACAGACAGACAGATAGACGGACAGACAGACAGGCAGACAGACAGACAGACAGACAGACAGACAGACAGACAGATAGACGGACAGACAGAATGCTCAAGACACAGAAGTGAAAACTCCCACCAAACAGTGTATACAAGCAGGGCATACATGTATTAGCTCAGAGCTAATATTATGAAAAGAACGAAGACTATTCAGTCTATTGCATAGTCTTGGTCGCCCCACGGATGGTTTTCAAATCTCAAGCCCTGGCAACGGAGTCGCCACCAACAAGAGCCTCAGCATCAGTTTGTAGTTGCAGCCGTTGGCTCTGCAAAGTCTCCGCGTCCATCAGGGCCTGCTTGGCTAGGTACTGCTCCCTCTTGATCTTCACCTGCAGCACTTCCGGCACGTCCGGGATAAGAATGTCCAGCATCCGGCTGATGAAGAACACCACGTGCTGAGCGGGCAGTGTGGTAGAGATAAAAAATTAAACTCGTGTTTTTTCTTTAGTCACTTCAAAGTTACATGTAAGTGGCGGCACATCAAAGGATTCTAGAGTAGTGGCGGCACATCAAAGGATTGTAAAGTAGTGGCGGAACAATAAAGGATTCTAGAGTAGTTGAAGAATATCAAAGGATTCTAGAGTAGTTGAAGAATATCAAAGGATTCTAGAGTAGTTGAAGAATATCAAAGGATTCTAAAGTAGTGGCGGCACTTCAAAGGATTTTAGAGAGTAATGGCGGCACATCAAAGGATTCTAGAGTAGTTGAGGAACATAAAAGGATTCTAGAGTAGTTGAGGAACATCAAAGGATTCTAAAGTAGTTGAGGAACATCAAAGGATTCTAAAGTAGTTGAGGAACATTAAAGGATTTTAGAGAGTAATGGCGGCACATCAAAGGATTCTAGAGTAGTGGCGGAACATCAAATGATTCTAGAGTAGTGGCGGAACATCAAAGGATTCCAGAGTAGTGGCAGCACATCAAAGGATTCTAGAGTAGTGGCGGCACATCAAAGGATTTCAGAGTAGTGGCGGCACGTCAAAGGATTTCAGAGTAGTGGCGCACGTCAAAGGATTTCAGAGTAGTTGAGGAACATCAAAGGATTCTAGATAAGTGGCAGCACATCAAAGGATTCTAGAGTAGTGGCGGCACATCAAAGGATTTCAGAGTAGTGGCGGCACTTCAAAGGATTTCAGAGTAGTTGGCGGCACATCAAAGGATTCTATAGAGTAGTGGCGGCACATCACAGGATTCCAATGTATTGGCGGAACATCAAAGAGCCTGCAGTTAGTGGCGGCACAACATGAAAGACAGAAAGAAGCCTTGGACCGGGCTCACCTCAAACACGATCACAAAGGCCAGGCGCACCGCTAGCAGCTTCCAGTAGAACATGGTGTAGTGGCCGTCCTCGCCTCTGAATGCCTTGTAGCGGCACGGCTGAGCAGTCGAGTTGGCCGGCGACCAGGCCAGGGTGAAGTTGGTGTAGCCGTGCAGCTCAGAGTCGAACTGGTACTTGTACAACTCCTTGGGCAGGAACTCAGAGGTGAAGGCGATTAAAAAGGCCTGCCAGTGGGAGTTAATAAGCATAACAGAAATTGTTAATTTTTGCCCAGATTTCTGGGTAAAAAGTCTGCCTCATTATCTACCTCCTCAAAAATCAATATAATCCGCCCCATTTCCCGCGCCTAGAATAATCTAAGATCTGAAATCCACCCCATGTTCCGCCCCTCAATAGTCTAAAAACCGTCCGATTTTCCGCCCCTAGATTAATCTAAAATCCGCCCCATTTTCCTCCCCCTCAACAATCTAAAATCCGCCCCATTTTTCCCGCTTACGAGCGTAATAATCCAGAATCCGCCCATTTTTCGCCCCTAGAGTAACTTAAATCCGCCCCATTTTCCGCCCCTAGAGTAACCTTGAATCCGCCCCCATTTTCCGCTCACTCCTCAATAATCTAAAATTCGCCGATTTTCCGCCCCAACTCACATTGGAGATGACCGACAGCTGCACGATGACATCCAGCAAGGTGAACCAGACCCCAATGTCCTGCGCCCGCTCGGACACCGGCCGCCGGGTCTCGCAAACCAGCTTGCTGGCATCCAGCCGGATCTCCAGCCAGTTGTTCAGCAGGGCGAAGAACGGCGCCAGAGGGAAGGCGGCTACAAAAATGGTGATGAAGCCGAACTGCAGCACCATCTCCAGGTATTCTTCGAATAGGCCTTCGTAGGGAATTAGCTGGTAATCTGCCTGGCACCGGCTGGCCTCGGCCTCCTGACTGCGGCTCCAGTTCAGGCCCTTGGTGAACCGGTGGATCCAGGTGAATAATTTCCTGGGTAGGATCGGTGGAGTTTCAATGAGCCATTCCTTTGCCCTGGGGAAAAGCTTTGAGAGCAGCGACTTTGAGCGAGACAGTGGCGGAGGAACTGGGAGCTCGTTGGTCTGGTACAGACTCTTCTTCTCTCTGTCTTCCCTCCATCCCGAATCTGCCTCTCCCTCTCTCCTTCACCCTCCCTCCCTTACCCTCTCTCCCTCTCTCCCTCTCTCCGTCCCTTCCTTACCCTCTCTCCCTCTCTCCCTCCCTCCCTTACCCTCTCTCCCTTCTCTCCCTCTCTCCCTCCCTCCCTTACCCTCTCTCCCTCTCTCCTCTCTCCCTCCCTTCCTTACCCTCTCTCCTTCTCTCCCTCTCTCCCTCCTCCCTTACCCTCTCTCCCTCTCTCCCTCTCTCCCTCCCTCCCTTACCCTCTCTCCCTCTCTCCCTCTCTCCCTCCCTCCCTTACCCTCTCTCCCTCTCTCCCTCCTCCTTACCCTCTCTCCCTTCTCTCCCTCTCTCCCTCCCTCCCTTACCCCCTCTCCCTCTCTCCCTCTCTCCCTCTCTCTCTCCCTCCCTCCCTCACCCTCTCTCCCTCACCCTCTCTCCCTCACCCTCTCTCCCTCACCCTCTCTCCCTCACCCTCTCTTGCCTCACCTTCTCTCCCTCACCCTCCCTTCCTCTCTCAACCCTCTCAGTCTCACCCTCCCTCCCCACGCAATCTCCGTTCCTGTCTCTTAAACCGAATGCGCAGCAGCAAAGTCCAAAGCCCCACTCACGGCAGGAAAACCTCCTGGCAGTTGTTGATGATCTGCTTGCCGATCATGATCACGGCCAGCTGCTGGGCCAGCTCGATCAGGCAGCCGCCGTTGTCGCATTCCTCGTTGCGCAGGCCAAAGAACTTAATGTACTTTCCCGGGTAACCGGTGAACCTGCACAGGTACGATAGTATGGATTAGCTTTATGCTTTACTACTCTGATAATTAAAGTCATGATTGAACAAAATCCGAACTCACTTTCCCTTGAAGAATGCGATGTAAAAAATTGACGAGTAGAAATTGACAAACTGGAAGATGAACACCTTCAGGATGAGCTGGTCCTCGAACTCCGTCTGCGTGCGGTGCATCTCTGCGAGCGAGGCCAGTACACTTATGATGCTAAAAATAGCTTAGGATTCTCTGTACACTCTGATTCTAAAAATAGCTAAAGGATTTCCTATACACTCTGATTCTAAAAATAGCTGAGAGATTTCCTGTACTCTCTGATTCTAAAAATAGCTCAGTGATTCTCGGTACATTGATTCTAAAATAGCTCAGGGATTCTCTGTACACTGATTCTAAAAATAGCTCAAGGATTCCCTGTACACTATGATTCTAAAAATTGCTCAGAGACTCTTTTGGCATAGCTCTTTAGACTATAAACCCATTTTACATAAAATTGTCTATAAAACCACTACAACTAGATAAATAGCGCAAGTATTTCCCTCGGCTACCGCTTACCCCACTGAGTCAGTTTGTAGGCCAGCTTCTCGTACACCTTGCCCAGACTCATGATGAGGATCAGATTGACAATGGCGGCGGAACCGCTCGCCACCGTGGACGCTTGCGATCGAAGCAGCGGATTTTGAAATAGCGGAATAGCGATCAGCACCCGGTAGATAATGACGGCGATTATGAATATTACGACGATTACCATCTGGGGAGATTGTAGTCAGGAGTTGCTTTATACAATAAATTATTTTCGGAAGAAAAACTTCGTTCTATATTTTTTTTATTTTTCTTTTCTTTTTTTCTTCTTGTTTTAAATCTTTTCGGGAGAATCCCTTCGGGAGAATCCCTTCGGGAGAATCCCTTCGGGAGAATCCCTTCGGGAGAATCCCTTCGGGAGAATCCCTTCGGGAGAATCCCTTCGGGAGAATCCCTTCGGGAGAATCCCTTCGGGAGAATCCCTTCGGGAGAATCCCTTCGGGAGAATCCCTTCGGGAGAATCCCTTCGGGAGAATCCCTTCGGGAGAATCACTTCGGGAGATTTCATAAGGGAGAATCCCTTCGGGAGAATCCGTAAGGGAGAACCACTTTGGGAGAAACTCAATTACTCGTAGAAGACAAAGAAATCGCTCAAGAAGATTGACTCCTAAAAAATTCTCACAGAAAATTGCTGAGAGAGAATCACCGGTGAGCGAAGCTAATGAGAGATAAATAATGATAGAGAATCATAGAGAATGGCTCATATAGAATCGCTCAGAGATCCTGTGATAGACAATCGCTCATAAGTAATGGATCATAAAAATGCTCATGAAACATTGCCCATAAAGAATTGCTCATACACCATAGCTCATAAAGAATCGCTAATAGAGAATCGCTCATGGAGAATCGCTCATAGAGAATCGCTCAAAGAGAATCACTCATAGAGAATCGCTCATAGACTATTGCTCATAACCAATCGCTCATAGAGAATCGCTCAAAAAGAATCTCTCATAGAAAATTTCTTATCGAAAATCGCTCATAGAGAATCACTCATAGACTATCGTTCCTAAAGAATTGCTCATAGACTATTGCTCATAAAGAATCGCTCATAGACTATTGCTCATAGAGAATCGCTCATAGAGAATCGTTCAAAGAGAATCGCTCATAAAGAATCACTCATAAGGAATCGCTCAAAGATAAAAAAGGCTTCTCACGGGGATGCCTAATGAAAAAATAGATACTATAATTTCACTTACCATAATGATAATACACGTGATGCCGGTGATGATTCTAGGAATGCGCAGGCTATTAGGAAAGTGCGGCTCAAGATTCCCCGTGACGGGATTTCGCTCATACGAGGAGCAAAGCGCTGAGTACTCCGGCCTCGGTCGCTCTTCGTCCTCTTCGAAGTCCATGACGTCCCAGTGGTGCGCCAGTGAGGCATTTTTGCGTTTCCAGTTTTCCAGGAAAGTTACGGCTAGAAAAAAGAGTAGCTTCATAATTCAGCCAAATTAGTCTACTTAAAGTAATCTGTTGGATAAAAGTGTGTATTTTGAGTTCTTTCTATAGATACATTAGAAATAAGTGCATCTTACCCCAGAAGGCCACGAACACTGAGTAGAACACGGTGCCTGGATGGTCAAACAAATAGGAGATCCGCATGAACATGCAGATGTCGCTCAGGTACCAGTACTTGCAGCCAATGGCCTCGTCGCACAGTGGGCACATCTTGTAAGTCATGTTGCTCTCGCAGACCTCGTTACTGACAGTTGGATTTGGGTTAGGCTTCAGTTTAGGGTTTAGGTTAGGCTTCAATTTAGGGTTTAGGTTAGGGTTTAGGTCAGGTCAAAGGTCCAAACCAAAGGTCAAAGACCTAGATCCCTGACCAAAGGTCAGAGTTTAGGTCAGGGTTTAGGTTAGGGTTTAGGTCAGGGTTTAGGTTAGGCTTCAAGTTAGGTTTTAGGTTAGGGTTTAGGTTAGGGTTTAGGTTAGGGTTTAGGGTTAGGGTTTAGCTTATGGTTTAGGTTAGGGCTTAGGGTTAGCGTTTGGCTAAAGCAACAAGGTTATATGCTTTTCTGAGCCATTTCTAGGAAATGTTAGGAGTCTTTTACACGCATATCAAATCTTCTTTATGCAACAAAGCATAATTTGCATTTATGTATAGATTGAGTAGTCTATATCAATTACGTATATAGTTATGAAAAGCTGAGTTTCGCTTGATTTCGCTTCGATGAGAAGAGTCAACAGAAGTGTCAGAAAATTGAGATAATAAATTATTTATGAGGGTCTGAGACCTACTTCCCGACTTACCATATATGAATCCCGAGGGAGAAGAAGGCACTCGAAGAATATGGAAGGCTCTTAAGAAGAGTATTCGCATTGAGTGAACTTTTAAGGTAACTTTGATCCCGCAGTTTCCAAAGCGATAGCCTAAAATACTATTTAATATTTTCTTTAAATCTAAATAATCCTGACCCGACCGGGATTCGAACCTCGGCTGCAGAGTTGTCAAACGGGTACACTATCCCCTAAGCCAAAAACGTCAGCCAATCAGCGATTGTTTCCAAGACAGGTAGACATCTTTTGCTATAAAAAGTACACATAATGTACACAAGACATCTGCCAGCCAATCAAATTGAGCCAGACAGGTACGTACGTACGTGCTCTGTACTCACCCTGGCACGTTGGCCTTGAAGGTGAAGCAGCCGTAGAGGAACACGATGATGCCAACAATGCTAGCTGGTAGGAGCCAGGCTGTGTACAGACCTGAAACATCGAAACCGTATTAAACGTACACATTTAGTACTTAGATTTTCTATTTGTTATTATAATCTATAGTATACTAGTATATCCGATTTCTTACCAAGCCAGGCAAAGTACAGTCCGATCTTCTCTCCGTAGTACTCTCTAATGTGATCCAACGGCTGGTATTTGTACCACAGGCCCCATTTGGCCCAGTAGGCGTTTAGAATTTGGCGAGCGTTCAAGTCTTCGGGCTGGTAGTCCTTCGGAAGCTCGTAGGGACCCTTAGTTTTGATTTAATTTGAGTTATTTTAATTAGTTCAAGTTCTCTAATGAGTATTTATCATATGTCAGTCATAAAAGTGAGTGGACACTGGCAACAGGCCAGTACTCGTAGTGTTTCAACGAGTTTTTACTGGGATCGAAAATCATCTGGCTGTTAACTCGAAATTTCGATCTCCTGGATCTCAGGGAGTGAGGTGGCTGTAGAAAGAGACAACAGCCAATAAGAAGAGGGCAGGGAGTGAGGTGGCGGTAGAGAGAGACAACAGCTAATAGGAAGAGGGCAGGGAGTGAGGTGGCGGTAGAGAGAGACAACAGCTAATAGGAAGAGGGCAGGGAGTGAGGTGGCGGTAGAGAGAGACAACAGCCAATAAGAAGAGGGCAGGGAGTGAGGTGAGGATACGACAACCAAGCCACAGACCTCGTGTAGCGGGAAGGCCCCAGAGTAGACCTCCTCCTCTAGCAGACGATCAATTCCGACTTCTGCCCTTTTTCTCTTCCCGTAGACCTGCGTGGCGAGAATCTCATAGGCCACTTGGTGCCGCTGGGTGGACGAAAAGTACGTGTCTTGATCGTCGCTGCCAAGGAACCTGAGTAATTAAAAGACGCATTGATTTTCCCATAAAAACGGACCTGACACCTGCTCTCAGTAAAAATATTTTAAGAACTAAACTCACTTGCTGAGCTTGGACTTCCTGAATGGGCAGGTGTAATAATCCAGCGGCTGATTTGGCACCCGCTGCTCCATGACGTTCGGAATGTGCAGCGACTTCAGCACCTTGCCAGACCAGTTGTCCGCCGGGTGGCTGTGCGCCTAGCCAAGAGACAGATAAAAGTGTTGCTAATGACGACACAAGCCAACTATCGAAATATAATTGACTGGTTTCTAAGACAACAGACACAATAATATATTTAGTATCAAATGAACGGCAATCAAGAAGTGCGTGAAAATATGCAATGAAAAATAAGCTAACGCGCTGGTTCTGAATAAGATAGCTAGCGCCACAAAATCATCTGGAAATAAAACACTTCCAGTGATTTACGATCACTCTATGAGTAGCTTCGGAATTCCTCTTTATTCCTTTAACTTTGGCATTTTCAATACCCTATGATTCTATAAAAAGTTTCAGAATTGCTCTCCATCAATGATTCTAAAATATCGCTTTGGAACTCCTCTCAATCGATGATTCTAAAAATAGCTTTAGAACTCCTCTTAATCGATGATTCTAAAAATAGCTTTAGAACTCCTCTCAATCGATGATTCTAAAAATAGCTTTAGAACTCCTCTCAATCGATGATTCTAAAAATAGCTTTAGTATTTCCCCGATCAATGATTCTAAAAATAGCCACGGTATTACCCCGATCAATAATTTTAAAAATAAGCTTTGGTATCCCCCTGATCAATGCTTCTAAAAATAGCCCTTCTCAATCGTTGATTCTAAAATAACATCCAATAACATCTAATAAAGTAAAACAATCATTTACGTCTGTAGCAATGCTACTTAATACGAGCTATTAATAGCTTATAATACATATTTCTAGATACAAAATTTCAATGGATATGTGAATTACTATAGAAGTAAAATGATATATACACAAAAATATAATTTGTTATTCTGCTAAGAGATTACAGTAAAATCGATTTATTTAAATCCCGGAGGAGTTAAACAAACAATAATAGAAAAGGTTTTTAGTAAAGAGGGAAGAACTAAAAGGCACAAAATTCCATTACCATGCTATTAGTAGCAGTTCTGTCGACAGCTGGTGAACTCACATCATTCAGAACCTTTGCAAATTTAAGATAAAAGAAGTGCATAAGAAAATCTGCTTTGGTTAAATTGAGTTTATTTAAATAAGTTTATACCATCACCGGTTACCACAGCCAGCAATAAAAGCAACTTTTGCACCAATTCATGCACCAGTAGCAATACTCGATTTGCTTAATACGTAGTTATTACGATATTTTGAAATGATTAATTCACCTGATAAATAAATAAATTTGTATATTTCCTGTGCTAAGCTGTGACCTCGGTATCCTTTCCGTTTTCCTAATCTCTTCTTGTCCACCTCTTCTTTCTCTCGAACCTCCACTCTCCCTCCTCTCTGCCTCCTCTCACCCTCCTCTCACCCTCCTCTCTGCCTCCTCTCACCCTCCACTCTCCCTCCTCTCTGCCTCCTCTCACCCTCCTCTCACCCTCCTCTCTGCCTCCTCTCACCCTCCACTCACTCTCCATTCACCCTCCTATCTGCCTCCTCTCACCCTCCACTCACCCTCCTCTCTGCCTCCTTTCACCCTCCACTCTCCCTCCTCTCTGCCTCCTCTCACCCTCCTCTCACCCTCCACTCACCCTCCTCTCTGCCTCCTTTCACCCTCCATTCTCCCTCCTCTCTGCCTCCTCTCACCCTCCTCTCTGCCTCCTCTCACCCTCCTCTCACCCTCCACTCACTCTCCATTCACCCTCCTATCTGCCTCCTCTCACCCTCCACTCACCCTCCTCTCTGCCTCCTCTCACCCTCCACTCTCCCTCCTCTCTGCCTCCTCTCACCCTCCTCTCACCCTCCACTCACCCTCCTCTCTGCCTCCTTTCACCCTCCATTCTCCCTCCTCTCTGCCTCCTCTCACCCTCCTCTCTGCCTCCTTTCACCCTCCATTCTCCCTCCTCTCTGCCTTCTCTCACCCTCCTCTCTGCCTCCTTTCACCCTCCATTCTCCCTCCTCTCTGCCTCCTCTCACCCTCCTCTCTGCCTCCTCTCACCCTCCTCTCACCCTCCTCTCACCCTCCACTCACCCTCCTCTCTGCCTCCTCTCACCCTCCTCTCACCCTCAACTCACTCTCCATTCACCCTCCTATCTGCCTCCTCTCACCCTCCTCTCTGCCTCCTCTCTGCCTCCTCTCACCCTCCTCTCTGCCTCCTCTCACCCTCCTCTCACCCTCCACTCACTCTCCATTCACCCTCCTATCTGCCTCCTCTCACCCTCCACTCACTCTCCATTCACCCTCCTATCTGCCTCCTCTAACCCTCCTCTCACCGTCCTCTCTGCCTCCTCTCTCCCCCCTCTCTGCCTCCTCCCTGCCTCCTCTCACCCTCCTCTCTGCCTCCTCTCTCCCTCCTCTCAACCTCCTCTTACCCTCCTCTCACCCTCCTCTCACCCTCCTCTCACGCGCTTCTCACTCTTATCTCACCCTCCTCTCTGCCTCCTCTCACCCTCCTCTCACGCTCCTCGCACCCTCCTCTCTGCCTCCTTTCACCCTCCCCTCAGCCTTCTCTCTCTCCCTCCTCTCACCCTCTTATCGCTCTCTTCTCTCCCATCTTCCTGTACCCTTTTCCATTCCCCTTTCTCCTCTCGCACATCTCGCCCTTACATTACTTGTATTTTAATTCTCGAACAAAGAATCTCATTAAAGCCTCACCTGCAAAGGAGCCCTCAAGCACAGGTCCTCAGCATAGTAACACATCACGTCCCAGGGCACGAAAAGCTTGATAAAGTGAATCTTTTTCTTCTCGCTAGTGCTGGTCTCCTGCGGAAGCAGGTATTGGCCAGGTTCATTGAGAGTTCATGCACAGAAAAGTACTTATAAAAGTGAAGTAACTTCACTGCCTGCGGAGGAAAGACAGTCTTCAATGTCACTCAAATTCTATCGAACTTTTGCCCTCACTACCGACTCAAGAGCTTCCGCCCTCCGTTAGGAAAAAACTTTGACAGCAGTTTTCTCAAATATCGATCGCAGAAACCTCTTGGCCTAAAAAACCTTTGCACTTAAACTTTAATCCATACGATCTGCTTGCAACCTTGACTTTTGTTTGCTTTTAATTATTTCAGCTTTCTACACAGGAAAGTTCTGGAGAGAGAAGCATAGATCTACTCAGAGGGGTCTGCTCACAACTATAGAGCTCAAGTGCTTTAAAAACCTGAAAACTGTTTGGATAAATAAGCCAGCCTCACCTCCTCCATCTGGACTCCGACTTTCCTCAGGTTGCCTTCAAACCTACGACGATAAACGGCCTTGCGCTGCTCCCAGGGGTCCTCGGGGTCATCGTCAGCTCGTTGCAGGTCCTCCTCCCACACGATCACAAAGTCTGCGCGAGGTTAAAGAGAGGACTGAAGAGAATTTGCTGCAATTTAGCAAATCAATTTTCTTTGACTATATAAGATAAACAAGTCTGGTCTCTGTGGTACAAACAGAAAGATAGTGCCACGGCCTCATTAAGATAATTGGTGCGACTTGTAAACTTTGGCAAAAAACAATATAGAAGCATTAGAGAATGGAAAAATTAGTTGAAAGTTGTATCCGGCCGTGTATTCCTCTAAACAAATATAACCCGAATATATCAACCAGGAACATGTGCTCAGGGGTCTGACTGCTGGCTGTTGTCACTTTGATTTGAGTGCAGTGGCCAAAGGTCTTTGCAAATATAAACATAGCCCCGAAACCACAAACCTTAAACCATAAACCCTAAACTCTAATTTATAAACCCTGACCTCAAAGCCTAAAAATAAATCCTAAACGCTAAACCCTTAATAATGACGATAACCCTAACCTTAAACCCTAAACCCTAACCTCTAAACCAGACACTAAAATCTTACTCTAAACCCTAAAACCTAACCACTAGACCAAAACACGAACCCCTAAACAATAAACCCTAAACCCTAACCCTAAACCCTAACCCATAAAAACCCTAAACGCTAAGCCCTAAACCCTAAACCCTAACCCAAAAAACTCAGAACCCTAAGCCCTAAACCCTAAACCCTAAGCCCTAAACCCTAAACCCTAAGCCCTAAACCCTAAACCCTAACCCATAAAACCCTAAACCCTAACCCATAAAACCCTAAACCCTAAGCCCTAAACAATAAACCCTAACCCATAAAAACCCTAAACGCTAAGCCCTAAACCCTAAACCCTAACCCAAAAAACTCAGAACCCTAAGCCCTAAACCCTAAACCCTAAGCCCTAAACCCTAAACCCTAACCCATAAAACCCTAAACCCTAACCCATAAAACCCTAAACCCTAAGCCCTAAACAATAAACCCTAACCCATAAAAACCCTAAACGCTAAGCCCTAAACCCTAAACCCTAACCCAAAAAACTCAGAACCCTAAGCCCTAAACCCTAAACCCTAACCCATAAAACCCTAAACCCTAACCCATAAAACCCCAAACCCTAAGCCCTAAACAATAAACCCTAACCCATAAAACCCCAAACCCTAAGCCCTAAACAATAAACCCTAACCCATAAAACCCCAAACCCTAAGCCCTAAACCCTAAACCCTAACCCATATAACCCTAAACCCTAACCCATAAAACCCCAAACCCTAAGCCCTAAACCCTAAACCCTAACCCATAAAACTCTAAACCCTAAGCCCTAAACCCTAAGCCCTAACCCAAAAAATCCTAAACCCTAAGCCCTAAACCCTAAACCCTAACCCATAAAACCCTAAACCCTAAACCCTAACCCATAAAACCCAAAACCCTAAACCCTAAGCCATAAAAACCCTAAACCATAAGCCCTAAACAATAAACCCTAACCCATAAAACCCCAAACCCTAAGCCCTAAACCCTAAACCCTAACCCATATAACCCTAAACCCTAACCCATAAAACCCCAAACCCTAAGCCCTAAACCCTAAACCCTAACCCATAAAACTCTAAACCCTAAGCCCTAACCCATAAAACCCTAAACCCTAAACCCTAACCCATAAAACCCAAAACCCTAAACCCTAAGCCATAAAAACCCTAAACCCTAAGCCCTGAACCCTAAACCCTAACCCATAAAAAACCTAAACCCTAAGCCCTAAACCCTAAACCCTAACCCATAAAACCCTAAACCCTAACCCATAAAACCCCAAACCCTAAGCCCTAAACCCTAAACCCTAACCCATAAAACCCTAAACCCTAAGCCCTAAACCCTAAGCCCTAACCCAAAAAATCCTAAACCCTAAGCCCTAAACCCTAAACCCTAACCCATAAAACCCTAAACCCTAAACCCTAACCCATAAAACCCTAAACCCTAAACCCTAACCCATAAAACCCTAAACCCTAAACCCTAACCCATAAAACCCTAAACCCTAAACCCTAACCCATAAAACCCAAAACCCTAAGCCATAAAAAACCTAAACCCTAAGCCCTAAACCCTAAACCCTAACCCATAAAACCCTAAACCCTAACTCATAAAACCCTAAACCCTAACCCATAAAACCCTAAACCCTAACCCATAAAACCCTAAACCCTAAACCCTAACCCATAAAACCCTAAACCCTAAACCCTAATCCATAAAACCCTAAACCCTAAACCCTAACCCATAAAACCCTAAACCCTAAACCCTAATCCATAAAACCCTAAACCCTAAACCCTAACCCATAAAACCCTAAACCCTAAACCCTAAACCCTAACCCATAAAACCCTAAACCCTAACCCATAAAACCCTAAACCCAAACCCGGCACTCACCAACTCGTCGAACACCGTCGGCAAAGTAGCA
Organism: Macrostomum lignano; assembly: GCA_002269645.1. Classification (NCBI taxonomy): domain Eukaryota; kingdom Metazoa; phylum Platyhelminthes; family Macrostomidae; genus Macrostomum; species Macrostomum lignano. The sequence goes on from NIVC01000278.1 coordinate 365,437, forward strand.
GCCGGACTCGAGCCGGCGCTGGGACCGAGACTGGGCCAGCAAGCCGAGGCCGCGATCTCCCACGCCGTCGTCGCAGGCCTCCGGCTCGTCTGGGCGGCTCTGAGATTTGAGCAGTGTTTCTTTAAAGAAACTGTTTTTAAGATTAATTGTGAAGAAAGTAGTTTCAGCAACAGGAAACAGAAAGCATAGAGAAATATAGCACTTATCAAATCTAATTTTAGATAAAGTCTCATGCTCCAATCTCATATAGTCTATCTATACCTACAAAATCTGAATCTCAGAGTAGATTTACCTACAAATCTAATCTCATATAGTAGATCTATCTTACAGATCTAATCTCATATAGTAGATCTATCTTACAGATCTAATCGCATATAGTAGATATACCTTACAGATCTAATCTCATATAGTAGATCTATCTTACAGATCTAATCGCATATAGTAGATCTATCTTACAGATCTAATCGCATATAGTAGATATATCTTACAGATCTAATCTCATATAGTAAATCTATCTTACAGATCTAATCTCATTTAGTAGATCTATTTTACAGATCTAGTCTCATATAGTAGATCTATCTTACAGATCTCATCTCATATAGTAGACCCACCTTACAGATCTCATCTCATATAGTAGACCCACCTTACAGATCTAGTCTCATATAGTCTATCTATAATACAATCTATAATATACAAGATCTGAATCTCAGAGTAGATTTACCTACAAATCTAATCTCATATAGTAGATCTTACAGATCTAATCTCATTTAGTAGATCTATCTTACAGATCTCATCTCATATAGTAGACCCACCTTACAGATCTAATCTCATTTAGTAGATCTATTTTACAGATCTAATCTCATATAGTCTATCTATAATACAATCTATAATATAAAAGATCTGAATCTCAGAGTAGTTTTACCTACAGATCTAATCTCATATAGTAGATCTATCTTACAGATCTAATCTCATATAGTAGATCTATCTTACATATCTAATATCATGTAGTAGATCTACCTTACAGATCCAATCTCAGAGTAGATAAACATACAGATCTACAGATCTAATCTCTTAGTAGATCCAATACTAACAAATCTAATCTTCTGGTATTATCTGAGATCTGGTCCTGATCTCAGGACTGGCAACTCTCTTGTTGCTGTGAAGAATGTTCCAAGTACACCTTGCATCAGTAACTAAGCATTGGTAAGCATACTGAAGTGCCACACTTTCAGCTCTAATGCAGGTAACTGCAAGTTTCAGGTAATTTATGCTTGCATTTCCTCACCAACCTCCCCACAGCTTAACTCTCTAAGAAGTCTACTCAAGATACCAAAGTCTCAATCAAGCTTAACCATACGCTTGAGCCAGTGAATGGCGCCAACATACACGGATGTACTTTAAAAATCTTAATTCCCTTATACAGACCAGATCCAGCAACAGAGCTCAGATTTTAGTTACACGGAACTTTGCTGAGTTGGATGGAATTGAAATCTTAGTGAACAAAGGACAAGTAGCTGGGTGTTATGAGTGACCAAAGTTAATTGTGGCGCCAATCTAGTGTGGCACCAACTTGTAATGTGGCGCCACACTAGATATGTGTCTCAGTGGTGCCACATTAGATTTGTGTCTCAGTGGCGCCACATTAGATTTGTGTCTCAGTGGTGCTACATTAGGTTTGTGTCTCAGTGGCGCCACATTAGATTTGTGTCTCAGTGGTGCCACATTAGATTTTTTTGTGTCTCAGTGGCGCCACATTAGATTTGTGTCTCAGTGGCACCACATTAGATTTGTGTCTCAGTGGCGCCACATTAGATTTGTGTCTCAGTGGCGCCACATTAGATTTGTGTCTCAGTGGTGCTACATTAGATTTGTGTCTCAGTGGCGCCACATTAGATTTGTGTCTCAGTGGTGCCACATTAGATTTGTGTCTCAGTGGCGCCACATTAGATTTGTGTCTCAGTGGCGCCACATTAGATTTGTGTCTCAGTGGCGCCACATTAAATTTGTGTCTCAGTGGCGCCACATTAGATTTGTGTCTCAGTGGCGCCACATTAGATTTGTGTCTCAGTGGCGCCACATTAGATTTGTGTCTCAGTGGCGCCACATTAGATTTGTGTCTCAGTGGCGCCACATTAGATTTGTGTCTCAGTGGCGCCACATTAGATTTGTGTCTCAGTGGCGCCACATTAGATTTGTGTCTCAATGGCTTCACATTAGAATTGTGTCTCAGTGGCGCCACATTAGATTTGTGTCTCTATGGCTCAGTAGTGAAAGAAAAACATTCAATCATTGAGTTACCTTAGTCGGCATCAGCTTGGCTCTATCGCTGCTGGAGCCGCCATTAATACTGCCGTATGTGTCCATTGGCATGGACACCGAGCTGGTCTCTGACATGCTTTCAATTCTATCAAATCCGACTCTCAAATGAACAAAATAAATTCGATCAGAGCTCTCGGTGGTTTCTTACTTTCACTTTTTATTCTATACGAGTATGAAAGTGAGTGAGTTCCAGTGCTGGAATGAGCTGTCTGAGTCTATACTCACTCACACACTTTGTTACATATGCATTTTTATCCCAATCTGTATGGGAAAACACAACGGACGCAGGAGGGAGCAGGATTGGTGCAGAGTTCTGTGTATTGCTCAGCTGTTCCGCTTTCCCAGCAACCCCATGCCAGCCATGCAGTTGGGAAAGATTTCAAATACGCTTCGAAAAGCTATGTGCAGTACAGTTCTTCCCAGAGCCAGAAACTATTTCCCGCCACCAACAAAAATTATAGAAAACTAAACTTTTTTTGCTGGTCCCGGAGTCCGGAAGCAGCAATAATATCGATTTTTATTGGGGAGTTTTGTGTTTGACAGAAGTCGCACACATCAATCATTGTTAACTAAAATTAATACGGAGCGTTCTGTATCAGTTTTGAAGCGACCATACAATTCCTTTCAACACAGAGCAGCAATCAGGATTTGAGCATAAGCCACTGCATAAGCCCAGGCGTTGGATCAATAAATTGGAAATTCTTCCAAAAAATTCCTACCCTCAATCTGTCTGACTGCAATTTCAGCGGTAGCTCCTGTGCAGTGCGCGGTGTGACACACGTGTGCCGGGACATGAAAGCCCCCATGCAGTGCTGTGGCTCATGGCTATGGAGCAGAATGTAGAGATTTTCTATCCAGAGAAATACCGCAATGCAAATCTCGATCCGTTTCCCTTAGCCTTTACTTGCGTTCCGCCTAGAATTGTACTTTTTATCTTAGTCCACTAACCTGAATTATGGCTCTATAGAACACTTGAGTTGCTGCGCCCCATCTGACATGCTGACACTCGAGTTGGCGCGCCCCATCTGACATACTGACACTGGAGTTGCCGCGCCCAATCTGACATACTGACACTGGAGTTGGCGCCTAATCTGACCTGCTGACACTCGAGTTGGCGCCCAATCTGACATACTGACACTGGAGTTGGCGCCCCATCTGACCTGCTGACACTCGAGTAGGCGCCCCATCTGACATGTTGACACTTGACACTAGAGTTGGCGCCCCATCTGACCTACTGACAACGCAGTTGGCGCCCTATCTGACCTACTGACAACTCAGTTGGCGCCTTATCTGACATACTGAAATCAGAGAGTTGGCGCTCCATCCGACATGTTGACATCAGAGTTGGCGCCCCATCTGACCCGCTGACACCCAATTTGGCGCTAACGCCTAAGAAGCATGAAGTTATAATTCAACATTGTCAACTTACCTGCCAAATTGAGTCCATAGGTGCAACTCGTTAACTAAGGTTTCGAGTCGCTAACACGCCCGCTTACAAAGCATCTCAGCTTAGTTACCGCATAACTGTGCATCTTTGCGCGCGGGAACTCAAAACCTACAAGCACAGACAGCTCACGCTGTGGTGCTCATAAACAGTAGCCAACTGATAAAGCGTGCCAATTTGTCCGGGTCGGACTCGACTGTCTTCCTGTCTGCGCCTGGGCGAAAGACGATTAAAATAAGGATGCATGCATAAATAAGCAGGGAATGCTAGGGGATGGGGAGATGGAAAGAGGAGCTGGGGGGGGGGAGAGATTCGGAATCAAGGAGAGTGAGAACAGCACAGCATCCAATAGCGTTCGCTGCTCATTAACAGGTCCAGTTCTTTGCTTCTTTACTCCGGCCTCAGCCACTCTCTGCACTTCTTCAACTTTCTCTCTACACCCCATCCCCCACCCCTAGGGGGGGGGAGCGGCTCCGCTAGTCCAGTATACTAAATATGTCTATAAACTCTCTTATATGGTAGCCGTTGTGTTCAGTATGCTGGCGCCATTACTGTACAGAGTTTCGGCTCGTATGATGAGAAGTCCTCTCTTTATCGTTAAGTGCTAGTTTTACAATCATACTTGTTCGATTAGTTGCTACATATACTTCATTATTCAATTTGGCCTATCCTTGTTGTCCATCCGTTCAGATCCATCCATGCACAATCGCAAGCAGAAATGAACAAAAGCAGAAGAAGCAGATTGAATTTCCATGTATTTGTCACGTGTAAACAGACTAAACTAAACGATATTGCTGCTGGATTAGGGCTTTCGTCGGATCTTTATGTGAAACCATGTGCATCATCTAAACCTCAATTTTCTAGGAGGTCAACTATAGGTGGGGCAGCTCAAAAGTAACGCTTAAAGTAAAGTAGCTCTTGAACCTAAGGTGGCCTGGGTTTGATTCCGTGCGTGCATGGTAACTAGCTAAATAATACTAACTAACTGACTAACTAACTAAATGGCAAACTATCTGATAACGAACTAACTAGCTAGCTAACGAACTAACTAGCTAGCTAACTAACTAACTAGCCAACTAACTAACTAACTAACTAACTAATAAACTAACTAACTAACTAACTAACTAGCCAACTAACTAACTAACTAACTAATAAACTAACTAACTAACTAACTAACTAGCCAACTAACTAACTAACTAACTAATAAACTAACTAACTAACTAACTAACTAGCCAACTAACTAACTAACTAACTAATAAACTAACTAACTAACTAACTAACTAACTAACTAACTAATAAACTAACTAACTAACTAGCCAACTAACTAACTAACTAACTAATAAACTAACTAACTGACTGACTAACTTACTCCTCATTTTGCTACCCCAAAAAAGTCGCTGGAGTGAACATTTTCTGAATTTTAATGGAGTTACACCGCACGACTCAATCACAAAAAACTATTTTCTAGCGAATACAATCGATCATGAACAAAAACTGGCATTGTTTGTCAAAAAACCGTTTAAAAAACATCCAGAGCGGGATGCTGTGAGAGCGCTTACTTTATTTCTCAGGGATTTCCAGCGGAAGGGCAGCGCCTTTCAAACCTGAAGCCGCGTGTGCATAATTTCGATCAGGACCCAAGTCTCAGACAGAATTAGCTGCCGGAGCAGTTCTCCCCCGAGACACTAAAAAAAATGGAATCCTTCAAGACTTTGAATGCTTTCCTTTCCCAAGGCGCTCCATCGAGCCGCCATGAAAGCACTAATCCGATTCCAACCAGCCATAAAAGGTCTTTAAGAATGAAAAATAAATTTAACCTCCCGAAATAGAAATTCGATAGAATAAGATTTTCGAAAATTATTTTTAGAAATACTACTTATTAACTAAGTAGTTAAAAGCAAAAAAGTTTTTCTTAAATCTTTAAGAACACCGTTTTGAATTTAAATAAATTCTAATGACGTGTGTATACAAAACAAGAGTAGTAAATAAATTATTTGTAACTAATTAATCAATCAAATAATTACGTATAGCAACTAACGTATGAATTTTGATAAGCAAAGCAACAAAGCAAAGCATATCTATGAATTTAGAAACAGACTATTTCAACCAATTAAATATTCGTACAATTTAAACACTGGGGTATATCGGCAACAGAAGCTAAGCTTTCCGAGTTCACAAGGTGAGCATAGAGAGAGAGAGACAATATGCAGGTCTTTAATTTAAATACGATTGATTATCGTGGCAAAGATTATTAAATTCATATAGCATGATGAATACTGGTTATTTAATTATAAATTTAATAGACATGGTGTTTAGAGGACTGACACATATCTGACAGACAGACAGATACATCTGACAGACAGACAGACACAGACTAACAGACAGACAGATACATCTGACAGACAGACAGACACAGACTAACAGACAGACAGATACATCTGACAGACAGACAGACACAGACTAACAGACAGACAGATACATCTGACAGACAGACAGACACAGACTAACAGACAGACAGATACATCTGACAGACAGACAGATACATCTGGCAGACAGACAGACAGATACATCTGGCAGACAGACAGACAGATACATCTGGCAGACAGACAGACAGATACATCTGGCAGACAGACAGACAGATACATCTGGCAGACAGACAGACAGATACATCTGACAGACAGACAAACAGATACATCTGACAGACAGACAGAAAGACACATTTGACAGACAGACAGACACAGACTAACAGACAGACAGATACATCTGACAGACAGACAGACACAGACTAACAGACAGACAGATACATCTGACAGACAGACAGACACAGACTAACAGACAGACAGATACATCTGACAGACAGACAGACACAGACTAACAGACAGACAGATACATCTGACAGACAGACAGATACATCTGGCAGACAGACAGACAGATACATCTGGCAGACAGACAGACAGATACATCTGGCAGACAGACAGACAGATACATCTGGCAGACAGACAGACAGATACATCTGGCAGACAGACAGACAGATACATCTGACAGACAGACAAACAGATACATCTGACAGACAGACAGAAAGACACATTTGACAGACAGACAGACAGACAGATACATCTGACAGACAGACAGAAAGACACATTTGACAGACAGACAGACAGACAGATACATCTGACAGACAGACAGACAGACAGACAGACAGACACAGACAGACAGACACAGACTAACAAACAGACAGATACATCTGACAGACAGACAGACAGACAGACAGACAGACAGACAGACAGACAGACGGAGACAGAGCCAGACACACACAGCAGCGGATTAATCCTAAAGAACAGCTATACTAAAAACCGGATGAAGCATAATGGAAAGACACTCGGGCTGTGACTGAATAAACAGGCTAAAAGAAAAAGAACAATCAATGTTATTTACTTTTATTTTGCTCATTAATTGTCTGGTTGGAAATACTCTTATATAATACTAACAGTAGCAAGCAACATTGCAGTGAATTATTAACAGCTGGCAGAGGAACGTGACAGCGGAACACACAAGAAAGAGTATTTCTATTGTCGAATGCTATTCCAAGGTTTCTTTCAAACTCGAATAAGGTCGTGAAGGTCGTACATTCATTGCCTTTTTGATTCAAAGAACCAGCACTAAAGATAGGAATGAGCAGCTATAAGGCTTGCATACAGGAATATCAACACAGGTTAAAAAACTAACACAAGCAATTAACACAAAAGGCACAAAATCATGCGCTTGATACTACTAATAGTAAATATATTACTACTAAGTACTAAGTTTTTTTCAATCAAGCAGCCGACATGTTTTGAAACAAACTCTATCAATATTAAATCAATTTATTATCCCATAAGATTTAGAAGCGATGCAGTGGGTGGGAAACTGGGTGAGATTGAGACTGAGAATTGGGGTGAGATTGAGAATTAGAATTGGGGTGAGATTGATCCTGAGACTAGGGGTGAGATTGAGACGGAAACTCGGGGTGAGATTGAGACGGAAAATCGGGGTGAGATTGAGACGGAGAATCGGGGTAAGATTGAGATGGAAAATCGGGGTGAGATTGAGACTGAAACTAAGGGTGCGATTGAGACTGAGAATTGCGGTGAGATTGAGAATTAGATTTGGGGTGAGATTGAGACTGAGAATTGGGGTGAGATTGAGACTGAGAATTGGGGTGAGATTGAGAATTAGATTTGGGGTGAGATTGAGACTGAGAATTGGGGTGCGATTGAGACTGAGAATTGGGGTGAGATTGAGAATTAGATTTGGGGTGAGATTGAGACTGAGAATCGGGGTGAGATTGAGACGGAAAATCGGGGTGAGATTGAGACGGAGAATCGGGGTGAGATTGAGATGGAAAATCGGGGTGAGATTGAGACTGAGAATCGGGGTGAGATTGAGACGGAAAATCGGGGTGAGATTGAGACGGAGAATCGGGGTGAGATTGAGATGGAAAATCGGGGTGAGATTGAGACGGAGAATCGGGGTGAGATTGAGATGGAAAATCGGGGTGAGATTGAGACTGAGATTTGGGTTGAGACTGAGGTTTTTGGAGATCGAGACCCATGGAAGCAGGAAGACCGAGCCCCCCCCCAAGTTAGTTAATGCTCGGCAGCCGGTCGCCTTCCCATTTCACAGTGAGAGTTGGCCATTTAGTCTGCAGCACTCTCATCAGGTCGCAGTGCCCGACGCTGCAGTCGGCGATCTCCTGCTGCATGTTAGCGTCGCCCCGCACGTACGCCACCTTGGCAGTGGCGCCTCTGGCCAGGTTATTGAGGTGGAACAGAGCAAATTTGCTGGGATAATCGTTGCAAGCATTGGGGAAGAATAGCCGGATGAAGCTGTCTCTTAAAATGATTTGAAGACCTTCGGGATCGAGGCGGGTCTTCAACTCGGACAGATTCTGGCAGCCTTCGGGCAGGTCGAGCCTGGCCGACTTTATCAGCTCGTCCAGCTTGTCGGCTGGGATAAATCCTGCCGAGCTGGCGTCCAGCTGGTGAAAGACTCGCTCCACCTGGGCGGTTGGGTGGGATTTTTATATAGTGGATTTGGTTTGACATTGGGGGTTTTGACATTTTGACATTTGGGACTTTTCATTGGGGATTTGGGATTTTTCGTTACAGATTTGGGATTTTTATTCGGGATTTGGGATTTTTCATTGGGGATTCGGGATTCTTTATTGGGATTTAGGATTTCTCATTGGGGATTTGAGATTTTTTATTGGGGATTTGGGATTTTTAATTGGGGATTTGGGATTTTTCGTTAGAGATTTGGGATTTAACACTAGAGATTTGGGATTTTTTATTTGGAATTTTGCATTTTCTCGTTAGGGATTTAGGATTTTTCATCGGAGATTTTGGATTTTTATTTGGGGATTTGGGACTTTTCTTTAGGGATTTGGGATTTTTCATTTGGGATTTGGGATTTTTTATTGGGGATTTAGGGTTTTTCATTGGGGAGTGGAGATTTTTCAGGCGAGATTTAGGATTTTTAAGAATATGGATTTTTTAGGGGACTTAGAGCGTATTCATAATTCCAATAGATTTGCGAGTTTTTGTTTCTGCAAGAAACTGACCTCTTGACACTTGCCATCGCCCTGAATGAGTCCGGCCTCATTAGAGAACAGCACAGTGAGGTGAGTCTCGCTGCCAACGATCCACACCGGGTAGCGAGGATTCTTCAGGTGCCAGCCAACCTCGCAGTAGCGCAGGGACTCCAACAGAGTGAGAAATCCAATACTGGGTTGACTGGCAATGCCTTGCATAACTGCGGGTTTATTTTGTTGCGAATTTATACGCTAATTATGCTACTGACAGTAGATGTATAAGTGCATGTTTTTTGAGAATTAGTATCTAGGCTAAGAAGCGTCCCAAGAGTCACTTTCGTTGTCTGAACGGTGTGTTTTTGAACGGTTATGCACAAACTACACTACTTTAAATTAGCTGGTAAGTAGTAATCAATGCTTTTTATAGGAAAAAAATAATACAAAAGACGAAAAATTCCCCCCCTCTCTCTCTCACCCAGGCCGTCAACGTTGCGCATTCCGTCAAAAAAATGAGGCGTCGCCACCCCAGCAATGAGCAGATTGAGCAGTGCCTGGCTGCCATTTCCGCTGCGCGGATCAACAAGGGATTCTTCTTCGTCTGCCACCTGTTGGCGAACTTGATCTACGCCTAGCGTGAGCACGGCTGAGTACACCAGGGATAGCAGGCCCAGTTTGCCTAGTAGGCCTTGCAGTACTGACATGACCATCTGCTCCATGAGGTCGGGCTGCGGTGCGGGGTGAGGGGGCGATGCTTAGTGAAGGGTCAGGGGACATGCTTAGTGAAGGATCAGGGGAGATGCTTAGTGAAGGGTCAGGGGAGATGCTTAGTGAAGGATCAGGGGAGATGCTTAGTGAAGGATCAGGGGAGATGCTTAGTGAAGGGTCAGGGGAGATGCTTAGTGAAGGATCAGGGGAGATGCTTAGTGAAGGATCAGGAGCGATGCTTAGTGAAGGGTCAGGAGCGATGCTTAGTGAAGGGTCAGGGAGATGCTTAGTGAAGGATCAGGGGAGATGCTTAGTGAAGGATCAGGGGAGATGCTTAGTGAAGGATCAGGGGAGATGCTTAGTGAAGGGTCAGGGAGATGCTTAGTGAAGGATCAGGGGAGATGCTTAGTGAAGGGTCAGGGGAGATGCTTAGTGAAGGTCAGGGGAGATGCTTAGTGAAGGATCAGGGGAGATGCTTAGTGAAGGGTCAGGGAGATGCTTAGTGAAGGATCAGGGGAGATGCTTAGTGAAGGATCAGGGGAGATGCTTAGTGAAGGATCAGGGGAGATGCTTAGTGAAGGATCAGGGGAGATGCTTAGTGAAGGATCAGGGGAGATGCTTAGTGAAGGATCAGGGGAGATGCTTAGTGAAGGATCAGGGGAGATGCTTAGTGAAGGATCAGGGGAGATGCTTAGTGAAGGATCAGGGGAGATGCTTAGTGAAGGATCAGGGGAGATGCTTAGTGAAGGATCAGGGGAGATGCTTAGTGAAGGATCAGGGGAGATGCTTAGTGAAGGATCAGGGGAGATGCTTAGTGAAGGATCAGGGGAGATGCTTAGTGAAGGATCAGGGGAGATGCTTAGTGAAGGATCAGGGGAGATGCTTAGTGAAGGGTCAGGGGAGATGCTTAGTGAAGGATCAGGAGCGATGCTTAGTGAAGGGTCAGGGGCGATGCTTAGTGAAGGGTCAGGGGAGATGCTTAGTGAAGGATCAGGGGAGATGCTTAGTGAAGGATCAGGGGAGATGCTTAGTGAAGGATCAGGGGAGATGCTTAGTGAAGGATCAGGGGAGATGCTTAGTGAAGGATCAGGGGAGATGCTTAGTGAAGGATCAGGGGAGATGCTTAGTGAAGGATCAGGGGAGATGCTTAGTGAAGGATCAGGGGAGATGCTTAGTGAAGGATCAGGGGAGATGCTTAGTGAAGGATCAGGGGAGATGCTTAGTGAAGGATCAGGGGAGATGCTTAGTGAAGGGTCAGGGGAGATGCTTAGTGAAGGATCAGGAGCGATGCTTAGTGAAGGGTCAGGGGCGATGCTTAGTGAAGGGTCAGGGGAGATGCTTAGTGAAGGATCAGGGGAGATGCTTAGTGAAGGATCAGGGGAGATGCTTAGTGAAGGATCAGGGGAGATGCTTAGTGAAGGATCAGGGGAGATGCTTAGTGAAGGGTCAGGGGAGATGCTTAGTGAAGGATCAGGGGAGATGCTTAGTGAAGGATCAGGGGAGATGCTTAGTGAAGGATCAGGGGAGATGCTTAGTGAAGGGTCAGGGGAGATGCTTAGTGAAGGGTCAGGGGAGATGCTTAGTGAAGGGTCAGGGGAGATGCTTAGTGAAGGGTCAGGGGAGATGCTTAGTGAAGGGTCAGGGGAGATGCTTAGTGAAGGGTCAGGGGAGATGCTTAGTGAAGGGTCAGGGGAGATGCTTAGTGAAGGATCAGGAGCGATGCTTAGTGAAGGGACAGGAGCGATGCTTAGTGAAGGGTCAGGGGAGATGCTTAGTGAAGGGTCAGGGGAGATGCTTAGTGAAGGGTCAGGGGAGATGCTTAGTGAAGGATCAGGAGCGATGCTTAGTGAAGGGTCAGGGGAGATGCTTAGTGAAGGGTCAGGAGCGATGCTTAGTGAAGTGTCAGGAGCGATGCTTAGTGAAGGGTCAGGGGAGATGCTTAGTGAAGGGTCAGGAGCGATGCTTAGTGAAGGGTCAGGGGAGATGCTTAGTGAAGGGTCAGAGAGATGCTTAGTGAAGGGTCAGGGGAGATGCTTAGTGAAGGGTCAGGAGCGATGCTTAGTGAAGGGTCAGGAGCGATGCTTAGTGAAGGGTCAGGGGAGATGCTTAGTGAAGGGTCAGGGGAGATGCTTAGTGAAGGGTCAGGGGAGATGCTTAGTGAAGGGTCAGGGGAGATGCTTAGTGAAGGGTCAGGGGAGATGCTTAGTGAAGGGTCAGGGGAGATGCTTAGTGAAGGATCAGGGGAGATGCTTAGTGAAGGATCAGGGGAGATGCTTAGTGAAGGATCAGGAGCGATGCTTAGTGAAGGGTCAGGAGCAATGCTTAGTGAAGGGTCAGGGGAGATGCTTAGTGAAGGGTCAGGGGAGATGCTTAGTGAAGGATCAGGGGAGATGCTTAGTGAAGGATCAGGGGAGATGCTTAGTGAAGGATCAGGGGAGATGCTTAGTGAAGGGTCAGGGGAGATGCTTAGTGAAGGATCAGGGGAGATGCTTAGTGAAGGGTCAGGAGCGATGCTTAGTGAAGGGTCAGGAGCGATGCTTAGTGAAGGGTCAGGGGAGATGCTTAGTGAAGGGTCAGGGGAGATGCTTAGTGAAGGGTAAGGAGCGATGCTTAGTGAAGGATCAGGAGCGATGCTTAGTGAAGGATCAGGGGACATGCTTAGTGAAGGATCAGGAGCGATGCTTAGTGAAGGGTCAGGAGCGATGCTTAGTGAAGGATCAGGGGAGATGCTTAGTGAAGGGTCAGGAGCGATGCTTAGTGAAGGGTCAGGAGCGATGCTTAGTGAAGGGTCAGGGGAGATGCTTAGTGAAGGATCAGGGGAGATGCTTAGTGAAGGATCAGGGGAGATGCTTAGTGAAGGATCAGGGGAGATGCTTAGTGAAGGATCAGGAGCGATGCTTAGTGAAGGGTCAGGAGCGATGCTTAGTGAAGGGGCAGGGGAGATGCTTAGTGAAGGTCAGGGGCGATGCTTAGTGAAGGGTCAGGGGAGATGCTTAGTGAAGGGTCAGGAGCGATGCTTAGTGAAGGGTCAGGGGAGATGCTTAGTGAAGGGTCAGGGGACATGCTTAGTGAAGGATCAGGGGAGATGCTTAGTGAAGGATCAGGAGCGATGCTTAGTGAAGGGTCAGGAGCGATGCTTAGTGAAGGTCAGGGGCGATGCTTAGTGAAGGATCAGGGGAGATGCTTAGTGAAGGATCAGGGGAGATGCTTAGTGAAGGATCAGGGGAGATGCTTAGTGAAGGATCAGGGGAGATGCTTAGTGAAGGATCAGGGGAGATGCTTAGTGAAGGATCAGGGGAGATGCTTAGTGAAGGATCAGGGGAGATGCTTAGTGAAGGATCAGGGGAGATGCTTAGTGAAGGATCAGGGGAGATGCTTAGTGAAGGATCAGGGGAGATGCTTAGTGAAGGATCAGGGGAGATGCTTAGTGAAGGATCAGGGGAGATGCTTAGTGAAGGATCAGGGGAGATGCTTAGTGAAGGATCAGGGGAGATGCTTAGTGAAGGGTCAGGGGCGATGCTTAGTGAAGGGTCAGGGGAGATGCTTAGTGAAGGATCAGGGGAGATGCTTAGTGAAGGATCAGGGGAGATGCTTAGTGAAGGATCAGGGGAGATGCTTAGTGAAGGATCAGGGGAGATGCTTAGTGAAGGATCAGGGGAGATGCTTAGTGAAGGATCAGGGGAGATGCTTAGTGAAGGATCAGGGGAGATGCTTAGTGAAGGATCAGGGGAGATGCTTAGTGAAGGATCAGGGGAGATGCTTAGTGAAGGATCAGGGGAGATGCTTAGTGAAGGATCAGGGGAGATGCTTAGTGAAGGATCAGGGGAGATGCTTAGTGAAGGATCAGGGGAGATGCTTAGTGAAGGATCAGGGGAGATGCTTAGTGAAGGATCAGGGGAGATGCTTAGTGAAGGATCAGGGGAGATGCTTAGTGAAGGATCAGGGGAGATGCTTAGTGAAGGATCAGGGGAGATGCTTAGTGAAGGGTCAGGGGAGATGCTTAGTGAAGGGTCAGGGGAGATGCTTAGTGAAGGGTCAGGGGAGATGCTTAGTGAAGGGTCAGGGGAGATGCTTAGTGAAGGGTCAGGGGAGATGCTTAGTGAAGGATCAGGGGAGATGCTTAGTGAAGGATCAGGGGAGATGCTTAGTGAAGGATCAGGAGCGATGCTTAGTGAAGGGTCAGGAGCGATGCTTAGTGAAGGGTCAGGGGAGATGCTTAGTGAAGGGTCAGGAGCGATGCTTAGTGAAGGGTCAGGGGATGCTTAGTGAAGGGTCAGGAGCGATGCTTAGTGAAGGGTCAGGAGCGATGCTTAGTGAAGGGTCAGGGGAGATGCTTAGTGAAGGGTCAGGGGAGATGCTTAGTGAAGGGTCAGGGGAGATGCTTAGTGAAGGATCAGGGGAGATGCTTAGTGAAGGATCAGGGGAGATGCTTAGTGAAGGATCAGGGGAGATGCTTAGTGAAGGATCAGGGGAGATGCTTAGTGAAGGGTCAGGAGCGATGCTTAGTGAAGGGTCAGGAGCGATGCTTAGTGAAGGGTCAGGGGAGATGCTTAGTGAAGGGTCAGGGGATGCTTAGTGAAGGGTCAGGAGCGATGCTTAGTGAAGGATCAGGAGCGATGCTTAGTGAAGGATCAGGAGCGATGCTTAGTGAAGGGTCAGGAGCGATGCTTAGTGAAGGATCAGGAGGATGCTTAGTGAAGGGTCAGGAGCGATGCTTAGTGAAGGGTCAGGAGCGATGCTTAGTGAAGGGTCAGGAGCGATGCTTAGTGAAGGGTCAGGGGAGATGCTTAGTGAAGGATCAGGGGAGATGCTTAGTGAAGGATCAGGGGAGATGCTTAGTGTAGGATCAGGAGCGATGCTTAGTGAAGGGTCAGTAGCGATGCTTAGTGAAGGGGCAGGGGAGATGCTTAGTGAAGGATCAGGAGCGATGCTTAGTGAAGGGTCAGGGGAGATGCTTAGTGAAGGGTCAGGGGAGATGCTTAGTGAAGGGTCAGGGGAGATGCTTAGTGAAGGATCAGGAGCGATGCTTAGTGAAGGGTCAGGGGAGATGCTTAGTGAAGGTCAGGGCGATGCTTAGTGAAGGGTCAGGGGAGATGCTTAGTGAAGGTCAGGGGCGATGCTTAGTGAAGGGTCAGGGGAGATGCTTAGTGAAGGGTCAGGAGCGATGCTTAGTGAAGGGTCAGGGGAGATGCTTAGTGAAGGGTCAGGGGAGATGCTTAGTGAAGGGTCAGGGGAGATGCTTAGTGAAGGATCAGGAGCGATGCTTAGTGAAGGGTCAGGGGAGATGCTTAGTGAAGGTCAGGGGCGATGCTTAGTGAAGGGTCAGGGAGATGCTTAGTGAAGGTCAGGGGCGATGCTTAGTGAAGGATCAGGAGCGATGCTTAGTGAAGGATCAGGAGCGATGCTTAGTGAAGGATCAGGGGAGATGCTTAGTGAAGGATCAGGGGAGATGCTTAGTGAAGGATCAGGGGAGATGCTTAGTGAAGGATCAGGGGAGATGCTTAGTGAAGGGTCAGGGGAGATGCTTAGTGAAGGGTCAGGGGAGATGCTTAGTGAAGGGTCAGGGGAGATGCTTAGTGAAGGATCAGGGGAGATGCTTAGTGAAGGATCAGGGGAGATGCTTAGTGAAGGATCAGGGGAGATGCTTAGTGAAGGATCAGGGGAGATGCTTAGTGAAGGATCAGGGAAGATGCTTAGTGAAGGGTCAGGGGAGATGCTTAGTGAAGGGTCAGGGGCGATTGTTAGTGAAGGATCAGGGGAGATGCTTAGTGAAGGGTCAGGGGAGATGCTTAGTGAAGGATCAGGGGAGATGCTTAGTGAAGGGTCAGGGGAGATGCTTAGTGAAGGGTCAGGGGAGATGCTTAGTGAAGGATCAGGGGAGATGCTTAGTGAAGGGTCAGGGGAGATGCTTAGTGAAGGGTCAGGGGCGATTCTTAGTGAAGAACTAGGAGCCGATTTAAATAGGTATAAATATAAATAATGCGGTCTTCAACCAACCTGTACAGGTGGGGGAACCTCGGACTTTCGCAGACTCTGTCGAATCTCTTCAATACTGATCACTGTAGAGCCGTCTTCTTCGCTGAGGAGCTCTTCGGGTTGGAAAACCAGCACGCAGCAGCCGCCGTTGCTGTCAGCCAGCTGCTGCATAACGGCTGCGATTGCTTGGGTAAGCAGCACTGTGGAATCGCCCTGTGGGGATAAGGAATATGGGAGATGGGATAAGGGATATGAAAGATGATAAGGGAGATGGGAGATGGGAGATAGGAGATGGGATAAGGGAGATGGGATAAGGGAGATGGGATAAGGGTGATGGGAGATGGGATAAGGGGGGTGGGAGATGGGATAAGGGGGATGGGATAAGGGAGATGGGATAAGGGTGATGGGAGATGGGATAAGGGGGTGGGAGATGGGATAAGGGTGATGGGAGATGGGATAAGGGGGGTGGGAGATGGGATAAGGGAGATGGGATAAGGGAGATGGGATAAGGGTGATGGGAGATGGGATAAGGGGGTGGGAGATGGGATAAGGGAGATGGGATAAGGGAGATGGGATAAGGGAGATGGGATAAGGGTGATGGGAGATGGGATAAGGGAGATGGGATAAGGGAGATGGATAAGGGTGATGGGAGATGGGATAAGGGGGTGGGAGATGGGATAAGGGAGATGGGATAAGGGAGATGGGATAAGGGAGATGGGATAAGGGTGATGGGAGATGGGATAAGGGGGTGGGAGATGGGATAAGGGAGATGGGATAAGGGAGATGGGATAAGGGTGATGGGAGATGGGATAAGGGGGGTGGGAGATGGGATAAGGGAGATGGGATAAGGGGGATGGGAGATGGGATAAGGGGGGTGGGAGATGGGATAAGGGAGATGGGATAAGGAAGATGGGAGATGGAATAAGGAAGATAGAGATGGGAAATAGGATAAAAGAGAGGAAAGGATAGAGTTGGAGAAAAGGTACTCACAAATTAACCAGACACACATTAAACAGCATTGCCCTAGCATACCTTAAAGTCCTGAGGCTGCAGACAGCCATGTTTGAATATGGCCAATTGGATCATGTGTGCCTGAATAGCAGCAACCACAGCACAGGGTCCACCCTGCAACTGCAGCAAAGCTGTGGGCTCATCCTCGCTAAACTGGAATCCCTGAAGCCAGCGAGCCAGGGTGTCTGGCGAAGGCTCTGCAGGGCCCCACACCAGCTTGTTGCAGGCTGACCATTCTGATTCATCTAGGATGGACATGATCCACTGTTGCAGCGTTGGGTGGACTAAGGAATGGAAGACAGTTTCTAGGCTAGATTTAGAGCTGTTGCATGAATTGTATTTTTATTAGACTTTAATTGTTAAAATAATCATTTTTAAAGATCTTAAAAATAAATTGAAACACATTATATATATAAGAAATTAAACATGAAGAAAATTATTTATTGCACAATGAATATACTAATTGGTGCCCTTTGGCTTCAATTTCAATTCAATATAACAAAATGATACATTGATATCCCTTGAAATATTAATCTTCATATAAGGTCAAATATTACTTATACTTTTTTAAATTAAAGAATATTGATTCTTTAATATAAAATTTTTATTCTAATTCTACACTGACTTAAAAAAGGTGGCAAACAAAATTGATATTATTTTGAAAGAAATTATTGATTGTATTATATTAAATAAATCCAAATTAAAAAAATCATGGAATAGGCCAAAATAAATAGTCCAATTAGAGTTTGGAGTCTAAAAGTTGAAAGTTACATTTTAATCTCTACCTATAAAAATCCTAACTCTGTCTGTCTGTGTATGTACAATTTTGATCGCTTTGGACTCCTAAACTGCTCAACTAAATTACACCAAATTTTGCACTCACCCTGAAATCACTAGGGAGAATGTCTTTGGCTACCTTTAAATTTCTTAAATTTGAGCCTTCCTACCTAAAAGTGCAAAAAACTTATCAAAATACATAGTTTTTTACTAAGGCAGTGCTTATCCCCACGGTACCGTAGGAATAATTTCTGTCTTATTCCAATGGTACCGTGCGAATAATTTTCTGCTTATCCGCATGGCACACTGACGAGATAGCTGCCCTATACGTCCTCTGTTTTATTCCCTCTGCTTTACTAGCTGCCCTATCTGCTACAATATGCTGTGCGTGAATAGTTTATAGCTTATTGAAAGGGAATTTGAACTGAGGATACTAAGAAGCTGTTGATCTTGATGTATAAACTCGAATCAGTTCTAGACTAGTATATGCATGTGTAAATGCGTGTTATTCTGCTTTACTGATACCCTTCTGTATACTTATTCAATAATAATTCAACAAAGTTGTTATACTGCACTCAAATCGTATGTACTAAACTTCCCACGGCATATGTAGAAGATAAGGCAGCTATCTTGTCAGTGTGCCGTGCGGATAAGCAGAAAATTATTCACACGGTACCGTTGGAATAAGACAGAAATTATTCCTACGGTACCGTGGGGATAAGCACTGCCTTTTACTAAATCTTTCAAAGTGCCACTGGCTCATCCCATATAAGCATGGTCGTAACATGACAGGTTATTTTTACTTATAAAATGAAATCTAATAATAGAATATACTAAACCAATATTTTAAATGAAAGACAAGCTGTTGAAACCCGCGGATTTTGAACCCGGGGAATTCTAATCTCCGGAACTACTTTTGCATGTATTCTGAAATCTAAGGCCATACACTAACAAATTAATAGTAGGATAGAGGTAGACATAAAATGGAGCACATTCGTGTAAAATTAGGGTTTGAGGCAAACGTTGATATTGTTGGCTGGGGTACTGCGCAGAATGTCAGGCAATGTCTGTCTGACTCTAAAACATATATTGCTAAACTCTGGTCTCTCCCTGACTCTCCCTACGTCCCTTGGATCCTTTAAAATTTCTATCGTCTCTTTGTTTCCTTTCTTCTCTCTCATCCCTCGTCTCTCCTCTCTCTTCTCTCCTCTCTTCTCTTGTATCTTCCCTCATCTCTCTTCCCTATTCTTTTCTCTCTCCTCTTCTCTCTCCTTTCTACTTTTCGTTTTCTCTCTGCTCTTCTCTCTCCTCTCTACTCTTTCGTTTTCTCTCTCCTCTCCTCTCTCCTCTCTCCCCCTCTTCTCTCGTCTCTCCCCTCACATCTTTCCTCTCTCTCTTTCCACTCATCTCTTTTCTTGTTTTATATCTTCTCTCTCCCCTCGTCGCCCGTCTCTTCCCTCACCTCTCTTCTCTCTCGTCTGCTCTTTCATCTCTCCTTTCTCTTCTTTTATCTTTTCTCTCTTATCTCTTCTCGTTTCTATCTGCTCTGCGCTTTCTCTCTCTCTCTCTCTCTCTCTCTCTCTCTCTCTCTCTCTCTCTCTCTCTCTTTCTCTCTCTCTCTCTCTCTCTCTCTCCCCTCTTTATTCTCCTATTTCCTCTTCTCTCTCCCTGTCTCTCCTCTCTCCTCTAGTCTCTGTAATCTCTTCTCTCCCATCTTTCTTCTCCTCTCTACTCTCTCCCCTCCATTCTCCTCTTTTCTCTCCTCTCGCCTCACTCACTTCTCTCTCCCTTTGTCTCTCCTCTCGTCTCTGTAATCTCTTCTCTCTTATCTCTCTTCTGTTCTCTCTATTCTCCCATCTCTCGTCTGTTCATTTTCGTCTCTGCTCTCAGCTCATCCCCCCTCTTTCATCTGTCATCTTTACTGTCTTAATGTTCTTTCATTTTGTCCTCTGTACTCTTTTCTTTCACCTCTTTTGTCTCCTCACTTTCCTTTCTCCTTTCTTCTCTTCTCTTCTCTTCCCTCTTCTATATACTCTCTCCATCTCTTGTCTCGTCTCTTCTCTCTCCACTCTCCTCCTTTATCTCTCATCTCTCATTTCTCATCTCTCCTTACACCTCTCTCATCTGTACAACTTTATCTCTTCTCTCTTCCATTCTCTCTCTTATCTCTCCTTTCTCCTCTTTACTAACTCCTCTCTACTCGCTCCTCTACACTCTCCTCTCCACTCGCTACTCTACTGTCTACTCTCTCCTATCTACTCTACTGTCTACTCTCTCCTATCTACTCGCTCCTCTACTCGCTCCTCTACTCTCTCCTCTCTACTCGCCCCTCTACTCGCTCTTCTACTCTCTCCTCTCTACTCGCTCCTCTCTACTCTTTCCTCTCCACTCGCTACTCTACTCTCTACTCTCTCCTCTCTACTCGCTACTCTACTCTCTCCTCTCTACTCGCTCCTCTCTACTCTTTCCTCTCTACTCGCTCCTCTACTCTCTCCTCTCTACTCGCTCCTCTACTCTCTCCTCTCTACTCTCTCCTCTCATCGTCCTCACTCCCTCATCTCTCCTATTATCTTTTATCTTTTCTCTTATTCCCTCTCTCACCTCTCCTCTCTTTTCGAATAGTCTATTCCTTCTTCTCCCCACTCTCAACTGCCCCTCAGCCATAAGCTGGATTCTTTTCTGGACTTAGAGGTAAAAGTCTGCCCATTCCTGCTTAGAAAGCCAGTTTGTGGGACGTAGTACTCTCATGGCTGTTCTCATGCTTTGATCATGTCACCTTTCTTGCCAATTTGCAAGCCCTGAAAAGAATTTTTGTATCTTCAGCTCCACTGCAGTCTGCATCAGTCTAACAACCAAGGAAATACGCATTTCTTAGGAGGCCATTTAAAATTTACACAGTACCTTTAAAAGAAACCTAAAATTTCCATGGTGTGCCTAATTTAGTAGGGTTATATTGCATTGCATCGCATCGCCTTTTCATAAATCTTTCGCTTTTACAAACCATGCTGGATTCCCTCGATTTGCCAATTGCCATCCAGTGTTAAACTGCTGCAGAGTTTGCCAATACAGAGGGGAGGGCAGTGGTTAGAATTCTCACTAAACTGTTATGGCTAAACGTAGCCTCTCCACTCTCGGGGTGCAGAGAAGGTTATAAATAAAGCTATTCCAAAACACTGTACATTCGCTATGTACATTGAGCCCTATCGCCTGACCCTTCGTCTGGACTGCGGGAATGAGTGAGTTGAGCGCCACAAACAACAGAAAAAGCAGACAAACTTCACATGCTTACAGTTTCTGTTCTGATTGAGTTACAGAGTTAAGACTTAACATTTAGACAGAGAATGAGTCAATGAAGAATTGTGTCAAGTTTGAAGTCAATCGCTTCACGTGGAGCAAACTTATGGCAGCCGAAAGTTAGTCATTTTAAACCCCTTTTTCACATCTGGGCCCAGATCGGGAAAGAGAGGCAGGCGGGCGGAGGTTGGGGTGGCTGCCTCGCTGAAAAAACAGCCTAACTTTAAAAGTGCACAGCGGCTTTCAGGAGTAACTTTGAGATTTGAAATTTTACACAATTGTGTCAAAATAGTTGAAAATTGCCTGTGTCAAATTTGAAGAGAATCGGTAGAAGTGGAGCGGCGCTATGGAGGATTTAGTTAAAAAATCGCGCATTTTGAGCAGTTTTTTGTACTTTTAGGTAGGAAGACTTGAGTCTAGGAAATTAAAAGGTAGCCTAAGACATTCTCCGTAGTAAGTTTAGGGTGGGTGTAAAGTTTGGTGTAATTTGGTTGAGCGGTTTGGGAGTCCATAGCGAAGTAATTTGTCCACAGACAGACAGACAGACAGACAGACAGACAGAGTTTTGATTTTTATAGGTAGAGATTATTTTGTCTAGAATATATTTATAGAGTTTCATATAGATATCATCATTAGTATAGATGCTATTAAACCTTAAATGACACTTATGGTCGTAACGACAGGATTTTTGACATATAGAAACTAAAAGGTAAAAGTCTTATAACATTTTACATTTTTGATATTTTGCAATACATTTTTTAAATTTGACTAAGAACATCTTTAGAAATCATACTCTTTTATTAGAATATATAAACTCAAAAGGCAACAAAGATACAAAAGAAAAGGCAGCCTTATGGTCGTAACATTATGGTCGTAAGATATTTTTTTCTGTCAATTCAGTAACTTTGAGGTACTAATACATTAAAAATATAATAGATTATTTGGTCACCAATGCTTTTATCTGATGATGCAAGTACTATACTTTTATCTATAGTTTGTTTCAACCTTCAAAAGCTTTCTATTTGTTTTTAAAAGGTACAAAATCTTAATGATGTCTTTTGCTTCGAAAAATGTCCAAATTTTTACAAAAATGACTTTTTGCCAATTGATAACATACTAATCCAACATTTTACCATTCTTTTATTCTTAGATTGTATATATTGCACAATATAAACATTTGGTAAAAAAATAGGCTAATTAGGCAATGGCAAGCAAAAATATTGACTTTTTTCTATTTTCCAAATATGTCCATCTTATATGGAATGAGCCCACTCCATTTCTACCAATTCTCTTCAAATTTGACACAATCAATTTTCAACTATTTTGACACAATCATGTAAATTTCAAGTTTTAAAGTTAATCCTAAAAGGCGCTGTGCACTTTTAAAGTTAGGCTCTCTTTTTGTCAACAAGACAGCCACCCCAACCTCCACCTCTCTCTTTCCCTTATCTGGCAAGATATGAAACTATGATATGAAACTAATGAAAAACTAGTGTACGTCTTTTAGGGTTTATACCAAATTATGCTGAATTGCATACACATATCAGACATATGTGCTTTGCAAACTACTTGAACTTTAGCCTTGCCCTTAAGGTATATAAAATACTTCCAATTTTCCTATTTTTCTGAAACTTTCGCTACAGTCTTAGAGTAGTCTTCAGTTTTCAGTTTTCGCTTCAGTTTACAGTCTTCAGTTTTTCAGAGGCCATCCAAAATAATAATAAAGCAAAGAAAATTGCTAAAAATTACCTTCAGAGTTAACAGGAGCTTGATTTGTTAACCCTCTATGTAATTAGTGATAACTTGATGCAAGTAGTTTCGGAGAATTATGTTTGAAAATTAACTTTTTTAGAATCATGACTTTCAAAGGTTAATATTTTCCAGTTTAATGATTTCATTCTAAAAAAACATTAAGAGGGTTAGATCCTTAACCCCAATAAAGAGTGTCTATCTATTCTAACTTTTTTCACTCAGTTTGTTATACTTATATTAGGCCTAGTGCAGCAAGAGTGCCACATGTCTAATTAGTATTCCCTGGAGCCTGGAGGTGTTTGATATCTTGCTGAATTTTTAATTTAAGCTACATTACAATTTTCTCCCTGGACCCCCTTAGTCTTAGAGTTTATCTGCCTAATCTACAATAGATCCCCATGCTTCTATTGAAGTTTAGATACATAAAATCAATCCCTATGAAGATT
Source organism: Macrostomum lignano (assembly GCA_002269645.1). NCBI lineage: Eukaryota > Metazoa > Platyhelminthes > Macrostomidae > Macrostomum > Macrostomum lignano. The sequence continues at coordinate 388,730 of NIVC01000278.1, forward strand.
CTCCCTACCCCAAAACCCCATGCCCTGGTGGTTGGCTTTAAGCTACAAAAAATAAAGCTTAACTTTAAAATCAGCACTATAAAAACACAGACTCCGGAAGGTTACAAGTACGCCGGAAAATTCCGGCGTACAAATGACCTCTTTAAAGTGTTGTGTTGTGCACTTTTGCGGTGCCTGTGCACCTAGTCTTAGCAGGCTGAGTCACCTCTTGGCCTATGGGTTTTTTTGTTATTCCCCCCTTTTTTGCATTGCCGCAGCCAGAGGCTTAAGTTTTGGCATTTGTTCGCTCGCCCTGCGTGGCGATTGGTCGCAGCCAGCCGATCGGGCTTGGAGCTGCCGTCCCCAGGGGGGGGGGTTGGCTAGGGGCGTTGGTGGGGTGGTGGGATGGAGAGCGCGTGGCCCTCTCCCCTCCGCGGGCGTGTGCTATTTAACATTGCTCGCGGCGGGTTGGAGCGATGCGCGTCTCGGCCATCCACCTCTCCATGAACTCTGCTTTCCGACGGCGCTAGACAGCCATAGTTACTATCATGCTACGAGTACTTGAAACAGAAATACATCAATAAGGCCACCTATGTGCACTGGCCCTGAGTGACAGCTGCCAGCTAAGTAAGTGCGCATTCTGCCTTTTTTCTCTCGGTTGCCTAGGGGGGCAGAGAGTCCGTGTGTCCGGACGCCGACTCAGCTAGTTGGGAGGGAGACGTCAGAAGGATACCTACCGTACATCTCTACGCCTCTACGCCAGCCAGTGCGTCCCGACGCCTCGCTGAAGGTGGCTCGCACCACTGCGTCCCGACGCGTGGGAAGGCTGCGTGGGTACGTCCTGATGCCCCAGACTGTCAGGGGAAGTGCTCACCTTAGCGCCCGCGCGCAGGCTTAGCAAGGACCCGCTTGTAGGGTGGTAGGACCACCCTATTGCCGGGCCGGGGGCTGCAGGGATACAACAAATTGGCGCCCAAATAGGGACCTGCTTTGCCTGTGGTTTTTCTGGGTGTGTTGTATTGAGGGTAGAGAGTGCTTCGTGTCGAGTTCTGGATCGAGCTTCGAGTCGAGTTGCTTAATTGTGCCAGTGCAGTTGGCGGCTTGTAGTTTTACTATGACCCATGGCGGGTATCGATGACTTGATTGGTGCGCTGACGGACAGGCTGCGCGAGAATTTGAACCATGGGCCTCCAAGAGTTGCAAAGCCGGTGAAGTATGTGACTGGAATGAATTTTCGCCTGTGCTTGAGGAGTTTCAACAGATTTTGTGAGGTGACTGGGATTGAAGAAGCGGATTGAAGGCCACATCTGATGAGTCTGCTGGATCTCAACACAGCTTATATCGCGGTGGACAACCTTAATCTGGCGGATGATCTGGAGTATGAGGAGTTTACTGAGCAGCTGCTGAATAGGTTCACGCAGCATCGGACTCCGCAGGACTTCAGGTTGGAGCTGGTAGGTCGGGACCAAGACCAGAAGGAGTCGATGGAGGCCTACGGGGATGCCCTGCTCGAGATAGTCCGGAACGCCTATCCGACGATTGATCAGGACGCGAGGTCGGAGCTGGCCAAAGACCGGTTCATGAAAGGTGTGCAAGTAGCTGAGCCAGTCCGGGAGAAATTATTTCTTAGCCAGCCAGAGAGTCTGGCTGCTGCAATCAGGAGTGCCCTGAGCAGCACCGATGGAGACTACTTTCTGCGCGGCTGAGTCTGCAGTTGCTAAAAACAATATTAAATGTGCTCCACAACTATATAGTACACTCGTACATGTAGAGCCACTGGGAGTATGAAAGACTATAAAAGTAGCTTCTTACTTTTAATAATTCTTTGCCAAATAAAGAGCCTCAAAAGTTTAAAGGAAAGAAAGCAAGAAACGTTTTGTATAGTATTTGTTCTTGGCTCTGAACAAGCTCAAGATGAATCTGAATGGGACTCACTGTGTTTTAACTTGCATGGTGCTCACACAAAAAATATCAATTCTTCATCTGAAATTAAAGGTGCTCTAAAAACAGTGATTAAAAGACAAAACTCTTAACTTTATTTTAAGGTACGGCATAGTTGTACTTAATTCTAATCAATATTTATTGTATAACTACATATGTTTTAACGCAAGCGTAATTTAAACAGTACATGTAATTTTTACTCCAGTAGCTATAGCTGTAGTCTTTACTATCGACCGTGGCATAACAAAAATTTGTTTAAAAATTGTCAAGTTAAAGACACGTGGTTCTACTGAGACAATCATTAATGAAATGCAAACATCAATGGTGCTTGTGGGCTTATCGATAGATGATGGGTTTGGGCCTTTTCAGCTCCTTTGGGGAAGCCTTCGGGCCTCAGGTCTCAGAAATAAATCAATTAGAGTCCTGGCCCCCCACTCCTGTCAGATGGTCAGCCCCAAGGTAGCTTGATCTTGTGCGAGCAGTCTAGGTCCTATAGCTAAGAGAGGGACAGCGAGAGACAAGCAGAGAGAATTTTGAAGGTAGAGATCAGCTAATCCGCAGATTAACTAACCCGCTGCCACCAGCCCGTGCGTTCTGGCTCACCAAGCCGGAACTTTCGAAATCGGTTTTTTTGGGATTTAAAAAAGGACCTCACCGCTTTCAGTTTTCTCAGTATATGGTGCCCCGATCCTCTATGGCCCCTTCCTAGGTGGTACAGTGTATATGGCACCCCCTATAGTGTTATACTTGGCGCGCCCCCACTCTAATGGTAACGTGATCGGCATGATGAAACGGCCCCAAACTGACTGCAAAACATTTTACACATATTTTTTGCATGTATACAAAATGGAGTTAAAATCCTTTTATTAAGGAACGTCGATAGACTATAAGGAATATAAATTATGTGCAAGCTATACTACTCGCAGCTGGGAAGATTAAAACACGGTTCTACTAACTAGCTAAGATAAGTAAAAGGGCGCCTCAGTCATTGAAAGGCTCTGACGCCACTAAGAGAAATTTGGGTTCCAGATTGGGAGTGTACTATAATGTACACAAGGCTTCTAAGCTAGGCTAAAAGAGACTGTGACCATCAAGCCGAGCAGGCGACACCAGTCGGGCTGAGGGCGGGCCCGGTCTACCCCCGATTCGCCTATTCCCGATTTGTCGAAATTCCTCATTTGCCGAATCCCGATTTGCCGATTTGCCGACTCGCCGAATTCACTATTCGGCCAATTCGTACTACGTCGAATCTCTGGTAATGCCTGTGGCCTGTGCTAGCTAATAGATAAGCCATTCTTTGTTCGAACGTTTTGTACATTTTTGCTTGTTATCCTGCATTTACTCTATTATTTCTTAAGTATTAGTATTAGTATGTCACTAAGAAATAGTAGAGTGAATGAAACAAGCAAAATATACACAAAGTTCGAACAAAGAATGGCTATCTATTAGATAGCACAGGCCACAGGCATTACCTTACGCTTGCGTCCCCTGCCCGTGGCCCCCACCCCCATCGCCGTTGTCACCACTCGGATCAACCAGTGGGTGGCTTCTAAGCACAGGGAGAGGTGGGCTAACGCCCCCGACTGCTGGCAATCCCGCGCGGCTGTCCCCTGTCCCTCCTCCGCCCTACGCAGGGCCCTGCTTGGACTCAACCGCAGGGACATCAGGGCGGTTACCATGGCCCTCTCGGGTCATGGCTGCTTTGCCAGGCATCGTTACCTCCAGGGGAAAATCCGCAGTGAGGAATGCCCTTTCTGCCTCTCCGGTGTCGAGAATGCAGAGCACTTTATCTGTGAATGCCCCGCCTTTACTCAGGACAGGCTCACCTACCTCGGCCCAAACCCGGACCTCTCCGACGTTTTCAGGCCCGAGAATCTCTGCCAGCTCGTCCGCTACCTAACGGCTACCGGGCGAGCGACAATCCACCTCCTGGACTCTCCGGAGGGGGACCGAGCTGCGGACGCCGGCGCCACCGGAACTCCCTGCGCGACACCGCAGCAATAGCTGCCCGTGGTCGCCAGGGGTTAGCGAAATGGGCGGCTACGCCTCCTCGCTGTTTCCCCCTGCAGCTAAGTCAAGTAAGTCAAGTATAGTTGAATTTCATAAATAAATGCTGATTTTTACTGTGAGAAAAGAAACGTTCTACCCATGCACAACGGAAGCATTTTAAGCTGAGAAGATTTTAATTAACATTCCAGTGCTTTCTCATCCCACCCCCACCCCATGCACCTTGTGACCCGTTATGAAAATCAGTAATTTATAGCTTCAGGGCAAATAGCATCTCTCGCACCAAAATGAGTGCCTGTGGCACCAAAAAGAGTGCTTGCGGCGCCAAAAAGAGTGCCTGCGGCGCCAAAAAGAGTGCCAGCGGCGCCTAAATGAGTGCCTGCGGCGCCAAAAAGAGTGCCAGCGGCGCCTAAATGAGTGCCAGCGGCGCCTAAATGAGTGCCTGCGGCGCATAAGAGTGGCCTGTGGCACCAAAAAGAGTGCCAGCGGCGCCTAAATGAGTGCCTGCGGCGCATAAGAGTGGCCTGTGGCACCAAAAAGAGTGCCAGCGGCGCCTAAATGAGTGCCTGCGGCGCCAAAAAGAGTGCTTGCGGCGCCAAAAAGAGTGCCAGCGGCGCCGAAATGAGTGTCTGCGGCGCCTAAATGAGTGCCTGCGGCGCCTAAATGAGTGCCTGCGGCGCCTAAATGAGTGCCTGCGGTGCCTAAATGAGTGCCTGCGGCACCAGAGGCACCAAAAAGCATTGCGGCACCTAAAATGAGTGCCTGCGGCGCCAAAATGAGTGTCTGCGGCTCTAAAACGAGCGCTGCCAACACTGATTTTCAAAATAATGTACATGTAGGAATTTAGTCATATACATGTACATGTAGAACTCTTGGCTTAACCTGCCCCCCCATCCACAAAATCCTCGATCGACAGTTTATATATGCAATTTTCGAGCTGTGTACGAGCGTAAAGTGCAGTTGCAATTTTTTCATTACCACGTATGTTGTAGCTATACCGTGGTTTTCTGTTAAATAAACAATTATAATGCTTGCAATCTCTAGACTGTACTAAACAATCTGCACATTAACGGTGAACAAAAACGTACAGTACAAGTACTCGTAGAAAGGCCTTGGGCCTTAGACTGGTAAAAGACGTGTGCGTCTTAATTTATACTACTTGTTACATGTACATGTACATATATATTAAGGCTGTTTTTAATTTACCACTATATGCATTGTAATTTGAAATTAAGTACACTCAGTTTTTAAAATGTTGCTACATCAGTTTCTTTGAGTACTTCCCTTTCCCATTCTTCTCGGGGATCCTGAAGGCCCAAAACAATTCCCCGGGGAGAGTTGATGAAAATTCTCCCCCCCCCCCAGGGGTACCCGGGGGAGTGTCCCTGGGGATTGAATTTCCTAGTGCCAGCCACAAACGGACGCTATTTTACTACGAGTATTTAGCCTGTGTTCTTGAATTTTGTGTACCTGCATTGCTCCGCAGAGCAATTTAAAAGCAAAGTAAATATTAAAACGGCCCTTTTAAGGCCACAGCATAAATTCTTACTTGGCGAATGGAGATCCTGGATTTTACTTAATTTTTCTTCGAACACCTTAAAACTCTTAATTTACTATATACTACTACTGGTGTTTTAGAGCCTATTAATTTTGAATTCGCTGTCAAATATAAATGATTAATTAGATATGATTACTGTTACCAAGGCTCGCCACTCGCCAGCAACAGGCTTGTGAGAGCCGGCACCGTAGTGCACAACAAAAGTTTAGTTTAGTCCGTTTTCTTGAATTTATGTGCCATTGCTCCGTTTCGTTATAGAGCAAATAGAAAATCTTCAAAACGGCCCTTTTTAGGGTAACCTAACAGTTATCTACTTTGGCGAACCATTGGGGAACTAAAAATATTCAATTAAAAAGGCTTCATTAAAAAAGACTGTAATAAATTTGCTAGTGGGAATTGTGTTAGTACGAAAAATTATTTATTATTTAATTTGGGTTAGTTTTAATAACTGCGGAATGTTTAAAGCTCAATAAAAATAGATATGAGAAAATTTGTAGAGTAACATAACTTGGCATTTCTTACTATGAGTAGCCAGTAACGTGAGTGACATGGAATCACAATTAGCAATAAGAGGTATTTTTGCCGCGTCCAATAGAAATTGTCCGCTCTCGTTTTTTAAATTATCGATTAGTGAGTTTTTTGTACTTGGTAAATTCAACTCCATTTAACTTGGTACTATACATGTAATCGGCGCCAGCGAAGGGTCTTTGGACGTGATTCGACGTTGCGTTGCTGAGATAAGATTAAATCTAGTCAATATAGACTACACTCATCTTGGAAGTTAAAGCTTTGGATTTGACGGTAAGTTAAGTTTGATTTCTGTGTGCCATTTCTAGATGCTTTATGGATAGTATGGAAGCTTTATTCGCGAAGGCATTCCATTTTTACAGTGGACACAGTATAAATTACTTTATATAGTATGCAGCATGAACTCTAGGAATAGAAATGCATGAAAATTAATGCATCTTTTTGTCTTAGACTTAAGTGCCCTAGGCTATTTAATTTATGGCTTTTAAGCACCAAAGCAAAGCAAGAATTGTTTTTATTTAAGCAGCCTTGTTAAAGCCAATAAAGGGGCTAGGTTATGACTTATGGTATGTATTATAGCTAACAAACCATAATTTAATTTTTATTCAATAGGTTTAATAATTGTTTCTTTGAAAATAAATAAACATTTATAGGTGTGCTAGGCCTGTTAGCTCTGTCTTCTTAATTGTTAGCCTTTGCTTAGTGGCAATGGCTAGAGTTTTAGGACTAGAACCCATTTTCTAACAGCTATGGATCCGGCAGACAGCAGTGCCATTATAATATAGATAGAACATTATATTTTTCTTTCTACAGGTGGCTGATATTGAGATTTTGTTCTAAATTAAAATTTAAGACGATATGATAAGATTCGGGACAAGATGCTTCTAACATTCAGACTTCTTAAGATATGTTTTTAGCAGTCTTTATATGCTTCTATACGGCACTGCCGGATCCCTAACTGTTAGAAAATGGGTTCCGGTGCCGGAACTCTAGCCATTACCTTGCTTAGTCACTTATCTTATAGGAAGTGGTTATTTTTACGGCTGAGCTGTAGATATAGCCCAAATTCTAATTTTTACGGCTGGCCATAAAAATGTCAAAAATTGTTATTATTACAGCTGAGCCGTAAGTATAATTAATTTGTCTATTTTATGGCTAAACCATAGATATAACTTAGAACTACTATTTTTACGGCTGTCTGTCTATAATTTATTCCTAATAGCCATTTCAATAGTTTGCATTTGATTTCATGACAGTTTTTTGAACTATTTTTTTACTACTAAAATCATGCTACCCATATTTAATGATTCAATTGATACTGTTTTCACTATAGTACAAGTACAGTACAGTACTCTACACTACTCAAGTACTACTCGAGACAACTCGAGCAATGCGAGTGTACAATGTACACATTGTCACTGGATTTTCTGTCGCCACTTTGACCATATGTCATTGGATCGATCTTGTCACTAGTTTGGCACGGGTTACATCTGAAATGTATATTTTTATGGCAAAAAACATTTTTGTTATTATCTCTACACATGTACTGGGAAGTTCTAACCACTGTCCTCTGTATAGACAACTCTGTAGAACAGTGAATGAGGAAGATAAAAATTAATACATAAGACAATTGGCATGGTTTTTTTAAAGTAAAAAATTTATATAAAAGCCATATACATGTAGATCACAATTTCTACTATATTTGTCACATCATGGAAATTTTAACTTTTACATGTACCTCAAGGGGTCAAGGCACATTAAATTTAAATGCCTCTCTAAGACAAGCGTAATAGGTTTTTAGACTGCTGCAGTAACATGAAGCTGCAGAGCTACACAAATTCTTCTCAGGGCTGCAAATTAGCAAGAAATTAAGATGACATGATCAAAGTAGTCATATGCAGCAAATAGCCGACGGAATGAAACAACCATGAGAGTACTACATGTACTGTAACAAACTGGCTTTTGAAGCTAAGACTAGTAGGTGGGACCAAAATAGTGTTTCGCCATAGCCATAGCTACGGCTATGGGATCCTACGGCAAATACGGTAAAATAGGTGCCTATGGCAGCTACAGATACGCCTACGGTAGCTAGCTGCTCTTATGGCTACGACTATAGAAATATGGTAGTTGTTGTCACATTCCGTAGATTGCCATAGCCGTAGTTATTAAGGTGGGCATGGAGAAGAAAAATTTATGAATTGGGGGTATTTGAATTGTTAGTCAACACTAGTGAAGTGGGGTGGATTTCACGTTTGAATCGCCGCCTGCATTGTCTTGACACTCGTAAAGCCAGAAAATTTCTCGAATTGATGCACTGATTCTTCTCCTTGGTTATTCCATTTTCCGGGTCCTCAATTCCGGGGGAGGGTAGTCGTGATCGTAGTCGCAGTCTTTTAGTGGCACGATCATTCAAATTGAGTCTTTAGACACTGTAAATGTCATGATCTGTTGATGTACTTGGTTTTTTACTGTCAGCAGTCAAGTAGTGCTGCCACCACTGTAAATTTTGTTTTATGGAACATTAAGGCCAAGGGTCTCAAAGCTTTCTTTGAGTTGAGACTGATCGGTTATTTTATGCCCCACAGGCCCCACGAAAAAATTACATAGATCAACGGGTGAAACACCATGGGGAACACCAGTGGGAAATCGGGACAAAAACCCGGGAGAAACGCAGTAAAACAAAGGTGGAGCCAAAGGAAGGGACAACAAATGGACCAAAGGTGGGATCAACGAAGGGAAAATGCTCAATCAGCTGGGGGAGCAGCTCGTGACGTCAATCATCATACCAACAGATAGAGGCGTTGCGCAGTCGCCAATTGTTGCTGGAACCCCAGTGGTAGACCAGCCTACCACATTATTAATGTTAAAAATTGAAAAAAATATTAGAAACAGGTAGAGTAAAACAAAGATTATTATCTTTTAACTTTTAAGTTTAACTTTTATTAAACTATATTATCAACATAGAAACTTATAAAATATGCCTAAAGAAGTACAATAAAACACTAGCAAACTAATTTTTATTAATGTGAAAAAGTTAAGCGTTAGTACTGTTATAGGCATTTTGGCTCTCTATGAAAATTCCATCGTTATGCCACTGGGATGGGCGTGGTTCGCGGTTAAGCTACTGGTTTGTATTGCTAAGGATTCTTACTAGTGGATTTTACTTCCTACTGGTTGAGACTTTTCGCTGCCACCAGGTTCCTGCTGTTCCCTAATTCTAGCTTTAGGTTTAAAGAACTGAGTCAGGACACCAATTTAGATTTAGTTAATATAATATAATATAATATAATAATAAAAAAAACGGAAATAGTTACTTGATTGTACAAAAGTTTGGTTTTACATTAGTTCCTATACTTAAGTTTTCTGTTGTGCGTTTGGCAAGACTCCCGGTTTATAGATTTAGAGGCAAGACTCCTCTGTGCACGCCTAAATTATAATTCTTTTATTTATTTCCCCTTCTTACCGCTTTTCTTGTGAATTTTCCAAGTTCGAAGACACTCCAACAACAAACTTTTCTTTCCCAAGAGCCCAACTACTCTGTAGTTCTAAAGGAACCCCAATTTTATCTACTTACCCCCGCTCTAATTATTTCCCCGGGTTGAAACTACTGATAGTAGGGTAAAAGCATACTTAAACCTGCAAAATTTCCCGTTCCTAAAATAATGCCCTACTACACCACCAAAGTTGTTGCAGGCCTGTTAATTCTGTCTTTCTACTTAATGTACTTTCTGCATAAATGTACTAATATTGGTAGCGTCTACTTATTCACTTATATTGGTAGCGTCTACTTATCTACTTTTATTGGTAGCGTCTACTTATCTAATTATATTGGTAGCGTCTACTTATCTAATAGTAGCGGTTATACATGTACTGTACTTTTTGCCTGAGCGGTCTATTGGCACTGTCTACTCTTATCTCTCAGTCCTGGCGTTCCCGGGATCAGAGGGTCACAGCTTTATATTTTCCCTGCCCTGAGGCGATTTTCTCTCGCTCTGAGGTGGTTCTCCTGCCCTGAGGCAAATTTACTATTATTGCCCTGAGGCGATTTCTCGCTTTTGGCGGATCTTAATATTACTCCCGATTTAGGGCTTCTACTATAGAAATTAATAAGACACTCTGAACAATTTTCTTATCAGGTTTTAGCTATTGCTAGAGCACACAAACAAGCAAGTAAGTTAAACGAGTTGGTCTTCCTGGCCCGCTCGGAGCCTCTATTTATAGTAAGATTCAGCGTAAATTTTTAACAAAATTAATCGCAAGAATATTTTTACAACTCAAAACATTTAAACAAAGTTTTTAGTGCAAATTTAAAATTGACTTTTGACAATTGACAATCCTGACCCTGGTACGCTAGCAATATTGCAAAAGTCAATAGTCAATAAATCTGCATCAAATCAAATCAAGTCAATAGCAGGTGGCCTCCCAATGAAGCAGCAGTGTGAGGCCATTTTTTTTGCTTGTCAACGACCTTGCTTGTATAGTATTTAATAGAGCTATCCTTGAGCAATGCAGCAGTGTGAAGCCCTGTGGCTATCAGAATCATTCGATAGATCGCTCATGTGAGCAGCAGCAGAAAACCGAAACTGGTAGAATGCAGGTCCACCGGTCAACAGCTCCTGCATCTTGTCAGTGGTGACCAAATGTCCAGTAGAAAAGTTTCCAACACGGTTGGGATTCCTGGGAGATAGATTGTTAGTGCAAATAATATAATTTTTAAGTAGTAGTAGTAATAGTAGCACTTATTAAGTAACATAAGAAATACGTAACCTAAAGTCAACAAGTACGAGTGCGTAGTTCATATGAAAAAATACTCACATAAGTAGGTGCGCATCAGCAATGAAGAAATTTTTTGACAGTCGATATTAACGCTTCTGCAGATTAAACTCGAAACAGGGTTCGCAGTATACAATGGTACTCTCACCACTGGGTGCTGAACGTAGATATTGACAAGCCAGTAGCTCTGCCATATTTCGGGCTTGAATAATCGGGGTTGCCCGTTGCCGTGAATCGCTAGACTGGCCTTGGAGTGTAGCTTGCGAGACAGTAAAGTTAGTGAATAACTGTAGCAGTTTATCAATCTTTTGTTCGGCCTTGCCTTCGGACTTTAAATGGTCACAACAATTACAGTTGCAAGCTGGACCATCGACTCGACCATCAGATACTGCGGGTGTTGACATTGGAGCAGCGAAGCTCATGTCCAAACTCCCTAGCGAGATGTGCAGATTCTGCTGTTCCAAGAAACTGGAACCCGTTTAAGGCAACTGCTGGCGGCACCCGGATGTTAATGCAGTTGCTGCTGACTGCTGCAATAGAGTCCCGTCGGCTGGTGTCGCCATCTGCTTCAGCTGGTGGTGTTGCTGCAGCTACACCAGCTGGTGTTGCACTCGCTGTGTGCTGCGGCAGCCCTACACCAGCTGGTGTTGCACTCGCTGTCTGCTGCAGCAGCCCTACATCAGCTGGAGTTGCACTCGCTGTCTGCTGCGGCAGCCCTGCATCAGCTGGTGTTGCGCTCGCTGTCTCGCTTTGCCTTTGCCTCATTTGCCTCAAGACACATATTTGCGGCTCGGTTTGTCATAAATAACCATAGACTAATTTCCTTTTACAGTTCTTTCTGGCAGTTAAGTTTCTCGCCCAAGCCCTCTCGTCTTTAACTCATAAAATATATGCAATTCAAATCTAAGTTAAGTTGTAGTTTCACTACACTATCTTAGCAAGTAGCTAAGTTTGACCTTTAACAGGCAAAAGTGAATAGATGGGGTATAATCAATTACCTGGACAAGTGACGTTTACGTGAATTAGCATCATTGCAAAATATTGTACAGTATTTCAGCTCCACACCAGCCTCCAGACAGGAAATGCAGTAGTGAGTGTCCTTTAAATTTCGGCCAGTATTGACGGCTTTAGCCTTTTGCTTAGGCTGCGTGCTAGCTCTCACTCTCAGTACTGCCAGTGCCATCGACATTTGGCTCTTAGGTGCAGCAGGTGCTAAAGACAACTGTCCAAGTCAAAGTGCATTCAAATTCCAACCTGGTTTTGAATGTTCTGATGATGATTTGTCACCTTGACCTTTGTGACTAGTTAAAGTTGAAGCTCCTTATTGAAAATTAAATTAGAAATCCATAAGTTAGATTTTATCAGAAATTATATTTATACTTAACTTAAGATTCTTTCTAGACTAGACTTAGACTCATCACTCATTATGTCATATAAGTCATAAGTGTTAGACTTAACTTAAGCTAAGATAGATTAGTACTTAGTATAATAGTATTAGTATTTAGTAGGTAGACTTCAAATTTTACATTAATACTTTATCCCAATAACCCAATTAACTAATTAAAAATGAAATGTTTAGTGTTTAGGCATTAGGTCCCATTCCCAAACTTAACTTAAAAAATGTTTAAACTTACCTGTCGCTGTCACAACTACATCATTATCTTCTTCAGCTGCTTCAGCAATACTATTAGCAATAGCAACTTCAGCAACTTCAGCCTGTTTAGAATCAGCTCCAGCTTCAAGATTTAAACTAACGTTAAATTGAGGATTAGAAACAGTGGAGTCTAAGCTTTCGCTATCGCTATCGCTTTCAGTTTCAGTTTCAGCAGAGCTTGATGTTCAACTCGTGGTCTTTTTCTACTAGTAGACCTACTTGACATTGTGCTTTCAGCTTTACAGAGTTTGACAGAAACTTTAACTTTTAACTTTAGTCTTAACTTTCATCTTAATGCCAGTCAGTTTCAGTTAGCAAATAATCAGTTAATAAGTTAGCATTAATCAGAAATCAGTTAATAGTTAACGAAAAATGGAGCATATCGCAATTTAAATAGTTACACCTATGTTATATATATCCCTGTTATACTGCAAGCAAGTAAAATATATATTATGCCTCTAGCAGCAGGTTTTATTAGAATTTTTTAAATTATTCAATAGAACAATAGATAGGAGTATATTTTGTTGAAGTGAATGTATTTCTAACATAAATTCCATTTTTTAAATTATCGTGCAAGTTCCTAAAAATACCGATGTTTATGTACATTACATTGCAAGTTGCAACAGCAACAGCGTGTACGCCACTCACGCCAATAGGTAGGGCCCAATTTTTTGGTTGTACGCCAATGTACGCCAATAGGGTTAGCAAGGGGGCCATGATCCGGACTATGGGCAGCATCCAGTGCAGCTTATTTCGCTGCTCCAGGGTGATGTTCTGGCCATCCTGCTGCTGTTAAGACCGCATTGTCGCATAGAACGACTCAACTATGGCCTCTAGGATTAAAAAATAAAAATAAGTGTAAAAAAGATTTCAAAAAGTAAAAAATGTGTATGCCAAGTGTACGCCAAAAGTCGTGAGTGTATGCCGGATTAATCCGAGTATTTATCTGAGCATATGTCTAAGTATTTGGTCTGTGAATCTAGTGTCTCTAGTGTTTCTAGTGTCTCAAGTGTCTCTAGTGTTTTTAGCACCAATTCAAATTGCACTGAATGATCAATATTTAGGTTCCACACAAATAAATAACGCTAAAACAACTAGTCTCATATATTTCAATGTCCCAATGACAGGACTCAATGGTAGCAAATGGCCTAAGCGGCGCAGTCCTGGCACTGACAAATGTCTGCGCTTGAGCGTGTCTGAGTTTAGCTCTCAGAGAGCCCTAACTTCTACTAAACTAATAGCTATGTCTCGCGCAGATAAGCGTCGAGGAATAGGTCTACGTGCCTGAAGCAGCAATAGACTCACGCTAACTAAGCTATCAGCTATTCCTTAGAATCGCGCACGAGTGCTGTGACTGCACACTCACTCTCACTTATTCGCGCCTGTGTCGCGAATAGACATTAGCAGAATGGCTTCAGCCAACTGATTTCCTGCCAAAAGAGTAGGCTGGAAAAATCAGAGCTATAGCACTAGCAGTGCTCTACCAAAACCTGCTCAGGAGCGTGCTTTCTGCATCAGCGCTGCAATGCTCTTCCAAGACCTGCTCAGGAGCTTGCGGCTGCTTCTAGCGATGCTTTGCTCTACTCAAACCTGTTTAGGAGCTTTGCTTCGCTGTTAACTAGCACTAGAGCGCTTACTCGGAGATAGCTCTCAACGAGTCTGACCAGCGGTCAAAACGGTTCTGAGGAAAAATTGAGACAGACAGGCCTGCATTCGTTAATATAGAACGCGGAGGGTGGAGCGTTTTGGCATTCCGTGGCTTGACCATGGAACAGCAGCCCGAAAAGTGCGGATAATGATGCACAACAGATATTAAACTATACAAGAACAAGAACAAGCCAAGAACTATACAGGCAGCAAGTTTAACGGAAAACCAATTTAAGTATTTATGCACTTTCTGCAGTCCGTCTAGACTGTGTTGTATATTGCAAAGGCATGCTAGTCTAAATAACGGCGGCAAGGAATGAGTAAGTTAGTAATCCTGAAGTACAAGTTCGTAGCAAGGTTTTACGAATTGTAGATACATCTAGACTGCGCATATCTCTAATTCCCCAATCCGGTATGTTCTGAACTTCTGTCCCAGTATACAGGTGGTATACAGTTACTACAGCAATCGTTAGGTAAGTACATGTAAGTGACTGCAGCAAGGTTTTTTAATGTTTTCAGTATGCCATTTGTTGTATTCCCGAATGCAACAAAATCAGTTTTAGCGCAGCAGACACTTATTTTAGCGCCGCAGGCAGTCATTTTAGCGCCGCAGTCACTCATTTTAGCGCCGCAGACACTTATTTTAGCGCAGCAGACACTCATTTTAGCGCAGCAGACACTCATTTTAGCGCAGCAGACACTCATTTTAGCGCCGCAGGCACTCCTTTTAGCGCCGCAGGCACTCCTTTTAGCTCCACAGGCACTCATTTTAGCACTAAAAGTAAGCACTGGTATTTTGGCCTTAGAAAAGAATACCGACAGGCAACTCATTTTTATTATATAAGATACAGACAACTCATTTTTAGGATATATAGGATGCCCGGCGCTTCAGCTTGGCCGGCTCTTACGCCACTATGTATTATTATATTTCAAATATTTTTACAGTATTGGTTACAGTTTGTATATAATAGTGTGCGAGTAATAAAGCAGTGCATCAATATAAATAAATCGAAGTACAGTATAAAATAAATCGAATAAAAGTAGAGAATTGATATTTGAAAACTGATATGTATTGAATTGTGAAATAGGATTTGACATTATGGAATTAAAATATATCTCAGTTATTAGGCAATAAAATATTGATTACTATTGTGATGGATTTAAGTAGTAAAAATAGTTTACAGGTATTGTCATAAATACAGAGTAATAAGTGACTGTGGATATCAGTTAATTGCTCATTAATTGGTAACGTATGTAAACAGTCAACATTCAATGTAAATTTATAGCGTAGCATGACTAGAGAGCTTTATGGTAGCTATAGCGAAGATATTAAAATTGTCAATGTTAGTCAGTTAAATCTGTTTTCACTGAACTAAAGTTACTAAACCAATAATTAAACTGGTTTTAAATAAGCATTCATATGCTTCTCACTTTCAACTCGTTTTGCTATGGTGACAAAAGTATCCAGGTATCCAGGTGCAGATTTGCGGTGCCCCTATGGCATCGCAGCGGCCAGGCCATAGGCGTTGAATATCCTGGGCCCCAGGTCCGGCTAGATTAAAAAGCCGGCAGCCCAGAGCTCCGGCAACGGCAGAGCGCGCTCGAAGCCCTCGTAGCGATCGGGCAGAATCTGAATGAGAGTGCAAAATGTTTTTAACTGGTTAGTTTTGTCTTCGTTACATATTGCTGAAGATTCTGGAGGGTAAAGACCCAGGGTGGATTCTGGAGGGTATTTGCTTAAGACGAACGAGTCAATTGTGGATGGAATGTACTTATCTGTTGTAGTAGGATGCAATAACTCGTAGGATGGTAGGATGCAGTGCCGCCAAGTATCAGAACGTAGCCGAGTGGCCAAACCAAGGCTGCTGGGGTGCTGGAATTGAACTTAATTGGTTGCATTGAACAGCAGTCCTAAGTAATATTTTTTTTAATGTAAATCGTAACAGTGTGCAATGCTTTTTTACTGATTACAACTTGCCAAGTTTATACTATGGTATGATCAATAAATAAGGAAGAAATTGAAGGCAAAGATTTTTAATCCAAAAAGGGGGCTGGGTAAGAACCCTCGGGGCGAACCATTTTTATTTAAATACTACAATACATATTCACAGCAAACCATTTCGCCCCGAGGGTTCATATCTGATTGTAGGGAAAGTTCTCGGAATTGTCTGTCTGTCTGTCCTTCTGTGTGTCTGTATGTATGTCTGTATCGGTTCGCCTGCCTGTCAGTCTGTCTGTCCTTCTGTATGTCTGTCTGTATCGGTCTGTCTGCCTGTCTGTCCTTCTGTATGTCTGTCTGTCCTTCTGTATGTCTGCCTGTCTCTCGGCCTGTCTGTCTGTCTGTCCATCCGTCTGCCTGCTAGCCTGTCTGTCTGAAATAGTGAAATAGTGATTTTTTGTGAATTGGTATTATTCTTTATTCCTTAGGGACATCTGTTTAAAAATGTTAAAAAATTCCGAAAACTTTCCCCACAGTCAGATAGCCCAGCCCACCCAGCGCAATTTTACACAATTTTACAATTTTACGCAAAGTTTTTAAAGCCGCAGGCCGCTGCTGCGGAGGCGCCGAATGCGGCGGCGCTGAGCCAGCGGCGGCGGTGGTGGCGGTGGCGCCGGTGGTGGTGGCGGTGGCGCCGGCGGTGGTGGCGCCGGCGGCGGTGGCACTTGATCCTGATCCTGATCCATCTGGAAAAGAAACCAGAGTTGAGTGAAAAAAACCATTTTTCGCACCATCTTGAAACCATAATGATGAATTGCGTCACTTAAAACATGATGCTAGTGTATGTCTAGAAACCATAGTGCACATGTCCTCCTCATACTAATTTTAGTAGCCTACTCTTCCTAGTTGTCTCGCAGGTCACTCAGATACTCAGGGTGAACCTCCTGGATTTAAAGGTCTGTGTTCAGTATATTGCTTGTGTATAGGAAAAATTTGTGTGCTTTGGGAGCACTAGAAACGGTGGGAAAGAAAAAGTGGATGGCTATGTAATCCTACTAAATTAGTTACGCCATGAAGATTTTAACATTAAGATTCGCATAAGGTAATTTTTTAAATCTAAATGGCCTCCTAAAAATGCATGTTTCCTTGGTTGTTACACTGCCGCAGACTGTGATGGAGCTGGAGATACACAAATTCCTCTTAGGGCTGCTGATTGATTAGTTTCAATATTTAAGTTTTAATTTCAAGTTGAAATAGGAAGTTTCAACTCTGTAACTCAACCGAAAAAGAAACTGTAAGCATGTGAAGTTTGTCTGCTTTTTCTGTTGTTTTTGCCACTCACTCACTCATTCCCCCAGCCCAGACGAAGGGTCAGGCGATAGGGCTGAATGTACATAGCAAATGTACCGTGTTTTAGAATAACTTTTTAATAGCCTTCTGTGTACCCCGCGCGTGGAAAGGCTACGTTTAGCCATGACAGTTTAGTGAGAAATTCTAACCACTGTCCTCTGTATTGGCAAACTCTGCAGCAGTTTAACAGTGGATGGCAAATCGAGGGAATTCAGCATGGTTTGTAAAAGCGAAAGATTTATGAAAAGGCGATGCAATGCAATACAACCCTACTAAATTAGTCACACCATGGAAATTTTAGGTTTCTCTTAAAAGTACTTTGAATTTTAAATTTCCTCCTAAGAAATGCGTATTTCCTTTGTTGTTAAACTGCTGCAGACTGCAGTGGAGATGAAAATACACAAATTCCTTTCAGGACTGCAAATTGGCAAGAAAGAAGACATGATCAAAGCATGAGAACAGCCATGAGAGTACTAAGAGAGGAAAGAAGACGGGAGAGAGAGCAGAGGAGAGACAACGGGAGAGAAGTGGAGTAAGACAGACACTAAGAAAGACATTGGGACAGACACTAAGATAGACACTAGGATAGATAACAGATATGACAGAAATAACTATATATAGCTTATTACTAAATATATATATATAGCTTATTATGAACTGTAAATATCCACCTATAATAAATGTCTAAGTCTGTTATAACTAAATGCGCATAGCTTAAAACTCACTATATATGCTTATAACTAAGCAAATATTGGTTATTATGAAGCGTATTATCAGAGTAAGACTCTAGGAAGTCGAACAATTTTAAAGTTCAAAATGCCATCCACAATTTGTGCAAGCGAAAATCACAATCAAAAAAACGTGGCGCCAAGTCTTATGACGCTCGTTAAAAGATTAATCTAATATATTCCATTGAAAAAACTTGATATCGTGCGCTTGCAGCAAAACTGAATTTTACTAAGAATTATTCAAACAGTGGCATTTTCGCTTTAAAATTATTCGATTCCTTGAACTTACCTGTATTTAAAGACAAATTAAAAATAACCAAGTATAGCCGTTAAGCTTGCGCTCAAATATTTATACTCTATGCAGGCCTATGCTTAAAATGAGACAAGGATAGAATTTTCTTTCCAGCTCTTTATATAAGCTCCTTGATACTGGTGAATAAAGCCACAAATTAACTTACACCGTGGGTGGTGGCCGTCGTTGAATCAAAAAGCGAGAGGCTCATTAATCAAAGGGAGGGGTTGGCTTGCCTAACTCACCGTGGGAGAATTCTCATTGGCCCGCGTGCTCAGTTTTGGGGTGGGTGTAGAACGGTGGCCCTCTCTCAATGTACGATAACTCCTAGTAGGCTGCTTGCAAGTCAGCGTTCAAACTTTTATGGGAAAACTATTCGACTATATATAATATACTAGAATTTAGAATTAGAATTTATAATGTATATTAGTACATATAGAATATATACGAGCGTATGGTCAGACACACAAGACAGGCAAATCTGCTGACTCATCAGTTCAAGTGCTTGGAAGGTCAGTTTGTCATTGTGGGGGGACAGAATACTCTCAAGTCGCAATCAGATAGCTCGTAGTAGGACAGTGGTTGAATTCCTTACTGTACTGTCATGGCTTAACGTTACCAGAGAAGGCTATAAAAAGTTATTTTAACTTTCCCTCACAGTTATCCCTATCACCTGATCCTTGTCTGGGGGAATGAGTGAGTGCAGTAGCACAAACAACAAAAAGCAGACAAACTTCACATGCCTACAGTTTCTGTTCTAACTGAAGTACAAAGTTGAGACTTTATATTTAGACAGAGAATGAGTCAATAAAGAATTGTATAAAGTTTGAAGTCAATCGCTGTATACGTGGAGCAAACTTGTGTCAGCTGAAAGTTATTCAATTTTAAACCCCTTTCACACATCTGTCTAGTGGCCAGGAAGGAGAGAGACGGAGGTTGGGGTGGCTGTCTTGCTGACGAAAAGCAGACTAACTTTAAAAGCTTTAAAAGCGCGGGAAAGCTCGAATTGGCGCCGGAAGCTAAATTTGGCGCCAGGATCCCCAAATTGGCGCCAGGATCGCCGAATCAGCGCTGAAATGCTGAAATCAGCGCGAGAGGACCCAAACTAGCCCTGGAAAGCTCAAAATAGCGCTGGAAAGCTCAAATTGGCGCGGGAAAGCTCGAATTGGCGCCGGAAGCTAAATTTGGCGCCAGGATCCCCAAATTGGCGCCAGGAACCCCAAATCAACTCAAGAAGGCTCAAACCAGCCCTAGGAAGCTCAAACTAGCCCTGGAAAGCTCAAACTAGCGCTGGAAAGCTCAAATTGGCGCGGGAAAGCTCGAATTGGCGCCGGAAGCTAAATTTGGCGCCAGGATCCCCAAATTGGCGCCAGGATCGCCGAATCAGCGCTGAAATGCTGAAATCAGCGCGAGAGGACCCAAACTAGCCCTGGAAAGCTCAAAATAGCGCTGGAAAGCTCAAATTGGCGCGGGAAAGCTCGAATTGGCGCCGGAAGCTAAATTTGGCGCCAGGATCCCCAAATTGGCGCCAGGAACCCCAAATCAACTCAAGAAGGCCCAAACCAGCCCTAGGAAGCTCAAACTAGCCCTGGAAAGCTCAAACTAGCGCTGGAAAGCTCAAATTGGCGCGGGAAAGCTCGAATTGGCGCCGGAAGCTAAATTTGGCGCCAGGATCCCCAAATTGGCGCCAGGATCGCCGAATCTGTCTGTCTGCCCGTTTATCTGTCCTTCTCCGTGTTTTTCTCTCTCCCTGTGTGTCTGTACAGGTGTCTGGACTGTACATGTATGTGTCCAAAAAATTAAATTTTGTGTGTTGAAAAACAAATGGTGTCCTATGGCAACTTACCAATGATGGAAGGGCTGGCCGCCTCGCCCTCGTCCCCCGCCTCGCCCTCGTCCCCCGCCTCGCCCTCCGCCCCGCAAGCCGAATCCAGTATTTCTGTAAAGTTCAAAAGTCGCAATGTAAGTTTTTTTGAGAGGCGCGCAATTTGTTCTATCAAGATATTTCGGGTGGGGCGGGGATGGGACGTGAATAAGGTCTCTGATAGCGAGAACATTAGAACCAGAGAACAAGTGTAAGTTTTACTCTGAGAACTGTTGTTTATTTCATTTATAGTAAATTGCTTATTAACTCTAAACTGCTCAGCTTTTGATGCACAGAGACGTTATACATAAACTATAGTTGTGTTGTGTATGAGGCTATTCTGAGATTAACATGAGGAAATCAGATAGGAAGATATGACATTCAGGGATAAGGATGTGAGAATCAGGAAATCTGGAGATTCGGGGATGCCTTCTCTGACCAGCTACTCCAAGTAGACAGCTACGAAATGTGTCGATTTTAGATTTTAGATTTTGGGTTCTGAAGGGGCATCCACTGAAGGATCTGAGGGGGCACCCACTGAAGGACCTGAGGGACCAGCCAGTGCAGCCACTGAAGGAACTGCTGGGCATCTAAAAGGTGTTTGACAGTGCTGAGAATTAATGAGGTCTTTAGCATAGAGGGGGAGGGATTTTACACCTGAAAATCTGAAATCTCCTACGATCTGCCAGCAGCTTCACTTCTGATCCCTGCAGCCCTATAGCCTTCTTTTGCTAGCCTGCATATGTATAAGGTATCACCCCATGGACTGATTTATCTGGACCACATACAAGACTGAGGACTGTGTTGATGGGCCGAGACGAAGCCGATCTAGTTACGATTTAAATCGTAAATGAAAGAAATTAGACTGCATATTTAGGAGTATACATTTTAGCATTCAATATTTGAAAAATATCTTACCCAGCCAGCTGGCCCAGCAGCTGGGCTTGCAGCAGCTGCAAGCGGGCGACGGTTTGCATCTGGAAATAAATTAATATTTACACAAATAAGCTTGCTGAATTTAATTCTGTGTAATGTAATGTCCTAGTGCCTGACCATCAATCTGAAAGCTCAGTAAAGCTTATTCTAACTTGAGACTGTGTCTGGAATCTGAGATCTGGAACCTGAAATCTGGAATCTGAGATCTGGGATCTGGAACCTGAAATCTGGAATCTGAGATCTAGATAGCAAAGATATATATAGAAATGATTTAGGCAGCAAATGCACGTACTAATGTCTCTCTTTTGCGGACGCGGGCCCAGCGGCGGCCCGCCCGCCGTCTGGCAGCCGCCTCCGCCGGTGCTGCCTCCGCCGGTGCTGCCTCCGCCGGAGCCGCCGCCGGAGCCGCCGGAGCCGCCGCCGGAGCTGCCGGCGCTGCCTCCGCCGGAGCCGCCGCCGGAGCTGCCTCCGGAGCTGCCTCCGGAGCTGCCTCCGCCGCCGCCGGAGCTGCCTCCGCCGCAGCCTCCACCTCGGCGGCCCAGTCAACAGGGCCCCTTTTTGGGGCCCTCTTTTTATTTCTTTTTTCCATTGCTGCAAATGATTACAGAAATTCTATTATATAAAATTCTAATCCTTTCGAAATTTATATTTTTATATACTAAATATGGGAGAAATGGAAGAAGTGACAGATAGGGTGAATAGGGAAAAATGGGAGAGAAGTGACCTATAGGGTGAATAGGGAAAAGAAATGGGAGAGAAGTGAGAGCTGGGGTGCATTGGGAGATTTAACTAGCTTTAACTAACTAGATTTAACTAGCTATATACTAACTGTGATTGTTAGCCAACCGTGTTTTTGTGAACAGGGTTGTTGCCTCTCCTGCACCACGCAGAGGTCATCACAACGCAGGAGTGGGGATCTGGATGTATGCAAAGTGACAATAATTACCCCAGCAAAGTATACAGAACTGATTTGCAAAGTGGGCAAAGTCACAGCAGTGAACCAGATCTTCTGCCACAGCATTTTCTGCAAAGCGGCCAGTCTTGCAAAGAGACTGAGGATTGCTTTACTGAGTATAACATCAGTTAAGTTTAAAACAGACAGTTTTTTGGCTCTTAATTCGAATAGATGCATGCTTAACTATAGCGAAAAGCAGCCGAGCGGCCAAATAAACTGATAGTAGTCGGATTGGCTCTCGTCTCTATAGCTGAATGAGACATACCTGTTTGATTACTGTTAACACTTGAGACGCAGGCGTTAGTCAGTACAATAGCAGCACCCTGCGGCTGCGCTTGCACTGTTGCACTGCTGTCTTCCATGTGAAAAAATTCTCGATAAGCACTGATTCCAGATCCAAGCTCGTAGTTATCAAACTCATCAGGTTTGTCTGCCGGGATGTTCACTTCAGCACTCGTGGCTGGTGTTGCAGTAGCCGTGGCAGGTGTTGCAGTTGCAGCGGCCGTGGCAGGTGTAGCAGTTGCAGCGGCCGTGGCAGGTGTAGCAGTTGCAGCGGCCGTGGCAGGTGTAGCGGCGCTCGAATGCCCTGCACTTTCAATAAGATCAGAATGTTGGTAATTGACAAATACCAGATCCGTATTTTCCAACTTTTCAACCAACTGAACACATTCCGCCCTGTTTAAATGATGGGGTGACTTGAAATCGAGAGAAAATCTTCCGCGTGCAAATTTGGTTTTGTTTCGCTTGTCACTCTCCATTTGCTTCCATGGAATCGGGCCTCTGTTTCCAGCTCTCTTGAAAGCAGTCGTTGCTTTCTCCTGGATTGACAGTCTCAGCTTCTTCACATCACGAAAAGCGTTGGAAGGTCCGGTAGCTTCAGCTCGAACTGATGCTTCTGTCGTAGCTTCCATTCGGGCTTGAGAGGCGATTTTTTCTTCTCGATGATATTCCTCTCCTTTCTTGATGATATCAGAAAGCTGTTTCACCGCTGCAGTTAATTCCTCTTGAACTCGGGAAGATACTCCATCAGATACGTAACATTCGGGCTTATCTGTTGGTATGGATGGAGGAATAACGACGCAGAAAGAGTTTTTAGCTCGTTTCAAGTCGACCAGAATGCTGCTTTTAAAATCTCTCGGACGATCTTTAGCCCTCTGCCTAAGAGCGTATTTCTCGTCCTGCGTTAGAGCCTGGTATTCAGCCTTGAGAGCAGGTGTCCATTCTAAAAGTAATTTTGGGATTTAGGGATATACAGACATCGGAGATTAAGATTCAGACGGAGAGTCAGACAGACAGACACTAAGACATAGACAGACAGACAGAGAGACACTAAGACATACAGACAGACAGACAGAAAGACACTAAGACATAGACAGACAGACAGACACTAAGACATAGACAGACAGAGAGACACTAAGATATACAGAAGGACAGAAAAAGAGACTGACAGACAGACAGTGAGACACTAAGACATACAGACAGACAGTAAGACATAGACTGACAGACACAGACACTAAGACATACAGACAGACAGACAGACACTAAGACATAGACAGACAGACAGAGAGATACTAAGACATACAGACAGACAGAGAGACACTAAGACATACAGACAGACAGACAGAAAGACACTAAGACATAGACAGACAGACAGACAGACACTAAGACATAGACAGACAGAGAGACACTAAGATATACAGACAGACAGAAAGAGAGACTGACAGACAGACAGTGAGACACTAAGACATACAGACAGACAGTAAGACATAGACTGACAGACACAGACACTAAGACATACAGACAGACAGACAGACACTAAGACATAGACAGACAGACAGAGGGACACTAAGACATACAGACAGACAGAGAGACACTAAGACATACAGACAGAAATACACTAAGATAGACAGGCAGGCAGGCAGACAGACAGACAGACAGACAGAGAGACACTAAGACATACCTCACATACAGACAGACAGACAGACAAACAGAGAAACACTAATACATACAGACAGACAGACAGACACTAAGATATATATACAGACAGACAGACAGACACTAAAATATACAGACAGACAGGCAGATACTAAGACATACAGACAGACAGAGAGACACTAAGACATACAGACAGACAGACAGAAAGACACTAAGACATAGACAGACAGACAGACACTAAGACATAGACAGACAGAGAGACACTAAGATATACAGACAGACAGAAAGAGAGACTGACAGACAGACAGAGAGACACTAAGACATACCTCACATACAGACAGACAGACAGACAGAGAGACACTAAGACATACAGACAGACAGACATACAGACAGACAGACACTCAGACATACAGACAGACAGACATACAGACAGACAGACACTAAGGATACATACAGACAGACAGGCAGACCGACAAAAGACAGATAGACAGACACTAAGATATACAGATGGACAGGCAGACAGACAGAAAGACAGATAGACAGACACTAAGATAGGGATAGCGACATTTGCCTGCGGGACGTTTGCCAGCCGACGTTTGCCTGCGGGACGTTTGCCAGCCGACATTTGCCAGCCGACGTTTGCCAGCCGACGTTTGCCAGTGGGACGTTTGCCAGCCGAAGTTTGCCTGCGGGACGTTTGCCAGCCGACGTTTGCCTGCGGGACGTTTGCCAGCCGACGTTTGCCAGCCGACGTTTGCCAGCCGAAGTTTGCCAGCCGACGTTTGCCAGCCGACGTTTGCCTGCCGGAAGTTTGCCAGCCAAAATTTGCTAGCCAATATAAAGCCAGTCAGTGAAAAATGTGATACTGAAATATTCGCAGTTTAGCGGTTTGACAAAAACCGTTTTTACTCCAACTTTTTTACGGTTATTCGCATGTATACAAGTTTGAAAGCAAAATATATAAATTATGCAGTTCATCAGTCTAACGTCTAATATCTATTTTACCAACGATTTTGGCACAACATAACAAAAGATGAACACTGGGTTTGCCTCGTATGAAAGCAATAACAATTGTTGTGCTGAAAAGATGAAAACTTCCTATCTCCCTATGGCCTTCAAAACATTTTTCATAGATTTCGAGTGCTGCGTACTTCTACTTTAGTAGTCCTTGGCGTGACTAAGCTTTGCATACGTAGTGTCTAGCGCTTGCTATCCTACTAGCTTGCTACTGGCGGCTTGTCTGGCTATTCAGCTATATAGCTTACTATAAAAACGTACCGCATTCGACTCGTCTACACATGTACGTTGAGATCGCGGTTTCCTGGCTTACTTGAGTAGTAATACAACAGAATTGGAATCCAATGCTTACTTTTGGATCTCCCAATGAACTGAGAAATATATGAGCCAGAATTACCGCTCAGCAGCTCTTTTTGTGTGCCTCATAACTTAATCGCTGGAGATTCCCGTTGTAATCTGCGCGTCTTCTTTCGCACATCAAAAATCAAACATCTCAAACTGGGAAAAACGATACACAATTGTCAAAAGTAAACAATATTTTCACATTCAAAGAAAATCGTTGTTAAACTGGATATTAGATGTAAATCTATATAAATTGCATAATAATTTATATCTATATAAATTGCATAATTTATATAGATTTTGCATAAATTGCTTAATTTATATAGATTTTGCATAAATTGCATAATTTTTATATTTTGCATTTCAAACTTGTATATATGCAAAATTGCGAATAACCGTCAAAAAGTTGGAGTAAAAATGGTTTTTGTCAAACCGCTAAACTGCGAATATTTCAATATCAAATTTTTCACTGACTGGCTTTATATTGGCTGGAAAACTTCCGGCAGGCAAACGTCGGCTGGCAAACGTCGGCTGGCAAACGTCCCGCAGGCAAACTTCCGACTGGCAAACGTCCCGCTGGCAAACGTCGGCTGGCAAACGTCGGCTGGCAAACGTCGACTGGCAAATGTCGGCTGGCAAACGTCCCGCAGGCAAACGTCCGGCAGGCAAACGTCCCGCAGGCAAACGTCGTAGACCCACTAAGATATACAGACAGACAGAGAGACAGACAGAAATAGAGACAGACAGACAGACAGAGAGACAGTAAGACATACAGACAGAGAGACACTAAGACATACAGACAGAGAGACACTAAGACATACAGACAGACAGACATACAGACAGACAGACAGAGACAGTAAGACATACAGACAGACAGACAGACAGACAGACACTAAGACATACAGACAGACAGATACTAAGACATACAGACAGACAGACAGACAGACACTAAGACATACAGACAGACAGACAGAGAGACAGTAAGACATACAGACAGACACTAAGACATACAGACAGACAGAGAGACAGTATAATAGACAGACAGACACAGGGATAACCAGAAATATTTGACCAGACTAAAAAACAAAGGGTTACTCACTTGCAACTCCGTGCTCGCCCAAAAACTGTGTGGCTACCGTGTGAAGCATATCTGAGAGGAAAAGTAGGGAATAATTTATTTTCTTACGATTGTGCAATAAACAACACGACACAAAAAACTGTTTTGAGCATGATTTTTACCCCTAGAATCCCTGTAATTATTTTTTACGCTAATCATAGAGTTCTAATCATAGTCTAATCTAATCTACTCTCTCCCCTCCTCTAAGATCTTCTCTACTCTCCTCAACTCTCCTCTCCCTTCTACTCTACTCTCCTTACCATACCTCTCCTCTCTACTCTCTCCCCTTCTCTATCCTCTTCACTACTCTCCTCAACTCTCCTCTCTACTCTCTCCCCTCCTAGGTTTATTTTTTGTGCGTAGTGTGCGTATGCACCCTAAATTTTAAAATTGCAACCTGAAATAAAAAATTAAAAAATATAAAAATTAATTCAACGTGTAGTCGCATAACCTTTTTTTTCCATGAAGCCTTATTTGCACTGCGTTTAAATAAGAAAAAGAGAAATTCCTACCTATCTATCTATCTATAGGAACCTTCGTTTAACTTGACTTTGCGTGGTCGGAATTTCGTGGG
This sequence comes from Macrostomum lignano, assembly GCA_002269645.1. Lineage (NCBI taxonomy): Eukaryota > Metazoa > Platyhelminthes > Macrostomidae > Macrostomum > Macrostomum lignano. The sequence goes on from NIVC01000278.1 coordinate 415,866, forward strand.
GTTTGCTGCATTCGATGCGTATTGATGGTGCGCTGGTACACAAAATTTTGCTAAGAAATTACTTTAATTTTTAGGGATTAAATATTCGAAAAACTCGATTTTTGCCCCGTTTTTTTAAGTTTAAACAGTTTTTTTCGATTGAGAAGCATTCTGACTGCCGATGGAATTGTATTGCATCAAAACTAAGTGCCAACTATAGCATTGGTTCTCTACACTCGCGTGGAGAGCTACAAGCGTTGAAAGGTTGCGCAACAAATTTTAGCTATTGAAATTGAGGGGCGGGTGTTGCTATTCAATTAGTCCTGGGCATTGGCTTGGTTGTTAATTTTAATGCATCAACTTGCAGGCCTCTCACTGTAGCTGGCGCTGAATGTACACCTTTATAAATTTGACTGCTTTAAAGCAGGAATATCAAACCGTTGTTTGTGCTTCGAGTTTTTCACTTTCAGAAGAGAGCCTTGTATTGCTGGAAAGAGCTTGAAACGCTGAGTTCGGGAATATAATTTCTTTGCTTAGATTCAAAAAATTAAAAGCACAGCATTAAAAAGAAGATTCCTATGAATTTTACTTTATATACTCATTGTACGCTCTCCAATATCGCAAACCCCTATTTTATCGCAACTCCACAATTCAAGCCAGCGCCATTGAATTTAGATTTAGATGGCGTAATCATATTGGTGATTTTATTTGAAACTGATACAGACTGGCTGTGAAATTTTGTCATAACTGCTTCGTGTGATTTACTCTGTGCGTGGAGTTTTGAAAGTGTTGAATTATGTAAGTGCTACAATTTATGTTATTAAAACAATGAGAGATAGCCTAAAGCTCGAAAGGTAAACAGACTGACCTGTTAATGCAGCGACGTGGGTTCGAATTTTTAAATTGTAGAAGTTTTTTATAAAAAAAATTTATAATTTAAATTTAATAAAGTTTAATTTTAAACTTTTTAGCTAAAGAAAACTAAAAAAACGTCAGGTAAATCAGGCAGAAGAGAAGCTACGAGTATTCATGTAGTATATTCAAAACTTTTTATTAAACTGAGATGCCAAGGCTAAGGGGAATTGCTGAGATATCAAGACGTGAGGGGAATTGCTGAGATGTCAAGACTTAGTGGGGGAATTACTGAGATATAAGGGCTTACTGAGAGAATTACTGAGATGCCAAGGCTTAAGAGTGAATTGCTGAGATGTCAAGGCTTGGAGGGAATTGCTGAGATGTCAAGGCTTAAGAGTGAATTGCTGAGATGTCAAGGCTTAAGAGTGAATTGCTGAGATGTCAAGGCTTGGAGGGAATTGCTGAGATGTCAAGGCTTAAGAGTGAATTGCTGAGATGCCAAGGCTTAAGAGTGAATTGCTGAGATGTCAAGGCTTGGAGGGAATTGCTGAGATGTCAAGGCTTGGAGGGAATTGCTGAGATGTCAAGGCTTAAGAGTGAATTGCTGAGATGTCAAGGCTTGGAGGGAATTGCTGAGATGTCAAGGCTTAAGAGTGAATTGCTGAGATGCCAAGGCTTAAGAGGGAATTGCTGAGATGTCAAGGCTTAAGAGTGAATTGCTGAGATGCCAAGGCTTGGAGGGAATTGCTGAGATGTCAAGGCTTAAGAGTGAATAGCTGAGATGCCAAGGCTTAAGAGTGAATTGCTGAGATGTCAAGGCTTAAGAGTGAATTGCTGAGATGCCAAGGCTTAAGAGTGAATTGCTGAGATGCCAAGGCTTAAGAGGGAATTGCTGAGATGTCAAGGCTTAAGAGTGAATTGCTGAGATGCCAAGGCTTAAGAGTGAATTGCTGAGATGCCAAGGCTTGGAGGGAATTGCTGAGATGTCAAGGCTTAAGAGTGAATAGCTGAGATGCCAAGGCTTAAGAGTGAATTGCTGAGATGTCAAGGCTTAGAGGGAATTGTTGAGATGTCAAGGCTTAAGAGTGAATTGCTGAGATGTCAAGGCTTGGAGGGAATTGCTGAGATGTCAAGGCTTAAGAGTGAATTGCTGAGATGTCAAATCTTGGAGGGAATTGCTGAGATGTTAAGTCTTGGGGAGGAATTCTATGGATTTAGGAATCTTTGAACGAGAGATGCTTCTAATGGATATCTCGAGGAGATGAGGGGATTCTTTGGCCAAGAATTCTATTCATGGGCGGATTATTTGGATGAGAGATTCTTTGGATTCCTTGAATGGGGGATTCTGTTGATGGGGATTATTTGGACGTGGATTTTTTGAACGGGGGTTTTTTAGATGAGGGTATTCTTTGGCCAATTATTCTTTTGATGGGAGAATCAATGGATAATGTGGATGGAGATTCTGTGGATGGGGATTCTTTGGACGTGGATTATTTGCATGAGGATTCTTTGGAGGGAGATTCTTTAGATAGGAATGGATGGGGATGGATAGGAGGATTCTTTGGATACGGATAAATAGGGGCATTTTTTCGCTAGGGATGGATGGGGGATTCTTTGGATATGGATGGGTGGGGGATTCTTGGGATATGGATGGATGGGGGGTGTGGCGGAAAGTGCAATTCATTATTTTCAATCAATTACTCCATCTCAATCTGCGCCGACTCTATTATGCCCGCACATTGATTTTCTCCAAATACGCCCGTATCGATTTAATGTACGCAAATGCGATGTACGCAAGCCAGGTGAACTTACTCTTTTTTACACGGCCTTCATTAACTATTTAATAAATAAACTGTAGCCCAGTGAGGCTCGGATCGTGGTTTTTTGTGCATAGCGCAGCGTCGCTAAAAGTTCAATCCAAATTAACTACAATTCAACTACAGGGGGATTCTTTGGATATGGATGGGTGGGGGATTCTTTCGATGGGAATTCTGTGAATGAGAGATTCTTTAAATAGGGATTCTTTTGAAGGGGATTCTTTGCATGTGAGATGTTATGGATGGGCAATGGATTGGATGGGAAATTCTTCAGATAGGAAAATTCCTTGAATGGGGAATTCTTTGGATCCTGGATTCTATTGATAGGGGTTCTTTGGATGGGGATTCTATGCATGTAAGATTCTATGGATGGGCAATTCTTCAGATAGGAGAATTCCTTGAATGGGGAATTCTTCGGATCGGTGATTCTATCGATGGGAGGTTTTTTGTTTTTTTGGATGGCGGATTCTTTGCATGTGAGATTCTTTGTATCGTGGATTCTATGGGTGGTGTATTCTTTGGATGAGGGATTCTTTGTATGGGAAATTCAGTTGGGTGAAATTTTATTGCGTGGAAAAACTGTGGCTGGAGTTTGGACGGAAAGCCCCAACGGGAGTTGGAATTGGCTAGCTGAGGAAATTGCTTCATTAATCTTGCTGGGGGTACTTTCTATCAGGGGTTGCTTGCTATCGGAAGGACGCTTGCTCTTGGGGGATGCTTGCTCGGAAGAGAATTTTAAGATGTCAAGATTTACGAGGGGAATTATTGAGATACATGTATAAAATCTTACCTTGGGGAATTAATGACATGTGAAGGCTTAAGAGGGACTTGCTGAGGTGTCAAGTCTTGTTGGGGAATTGCTGAGATGCCAAGGCTTAAGAGGGAGTTCCTGAGATTTCAAGACTTGGGAAGGAGAATTACTCAGATGTCAAGGCTTAGGGGAATTTCTGAGACGTCAAGGCTTGTGGGGGCAATCGCTGAGATGTCAAGGCTTGTGGGGGGAATTTGTTGAGGTGTGAAGGCTTAAAAAGGAATTGCTGAGATATAAAGGCTTACTGGGAGAATTACTAAGATATCAAGGCTTGGGGAGGGGAATTACTGAGATGTCAAGGCTTTGGACGGGGAGAAATTGGTAACATGTCAAGGTTTGCGCCGGAATTGCTTAGATGTCAATGCTTGGGGAAAATTTCTGAGGTGTCGAGGCTTGGGGGAATTGCTGAGATGTTAAGTCTTGGTGGAATTCTATGGATTGATGATTCTTTGGATGAGGGATGCTTCTAATGGATAAATTTGGATAGGTGATTCATTGGGCAATTTCTTCGGAGGGGCATTGTTTCGATGGAGGGTTTTTTGAATGGGGGATTTTTTAGATGTATGATTCTTTAGATGGGGGTTATTTGAACGGGGGTTCTTTAGATGAGGGGATTCTGGGATTCTTTGGCCAATTATTTTTTTGATGTGGGATTATTTTAGGATGTGAATTCTTTGGAGGGGGGATTTTTCGGAGGAGCAATTTTTTGGATATGGATGGTTGAGGGGATTATTTAGATAGGAATGGATGGGGAAATTCTTTGGATAGGGATGAATTGGAGGATTCTTGGGATAGGGATGGATGGGCGATTCTTTAGATAGGGAAGTGTGGGGGATTCTTTGGATAGAGGGTTTCTGTGGATGAGGGATTTCTTGAATAAGGGATTCATTGGACGGGGAATTCTTCAGATGAGAGGATTCCTTCAATGGGGAATTCTTCGGATCGGGGATTCTATCAATGGGATGGGATGGGGATGGGACGGGAAGGATTGGTATTCTTTGCATGTGAGATTCTATGGATGGGCGACTCATTAAATAGGGAATTCTACAGATAGAGGATTCCTTGAATGGGGAATTCTTCGGATCGGGGATTCTGTCGATGGGGGGTTCTTTGTATGGGGATTCTTTGGATGAGGGTTTTTTGCATGTGGGATTATTTGCATCAGTGATTTTATGGATGAGAGATTCTTTGGATGAGGGGTTCAGTTGGGTGAATTTCTTTTGCATGGGAAAACTTTGGTAGGAGTTCTGACGGAAAGCCCCAACGGGGGTTGGAATTGGCTAGTCCATTATACTAAAAATCAAAACTATGTACCTATCTATCTATCTATCTATCTATCTATCTATCTATCTATCTATCTGTCTATAGGAACCTTCGTTTAACTTGACTTTGCGTGGTCGGAATTTCGTGGGGTTTTCTGCATTCGATGCGTATTTTAGGTGCGCTAGTACACAAAATTTTTCTAAGAAATTGCTTCATTTTTTAGGGATTAAATATTCGAAAAACTCGATTTTTGGCCCGTTTTTTAAGTTCAAACAGTAATTTCCGATTGAGAAGCATTCTGACTGCCAATGGAATTGTATTGCATCATAACTCAGTGCCAACTATAGCATTGGTTCTCTTCACTCGCGTGGAGAGCTACAAGCGTTGAAAGGTTGCGCAACACATTTTAGTTATTGAATTGAGGGGCGGGTGTCACTATTCAATTAGTCCTGGGCATTGGCTTGGTTGTTAATTTCAATGCATCAACTTGCAGGCTTCTCACTGTAGCTGGCGCTGAATGTACACCTTTATGAATTTGAATGCTTTAAAGCAGGAATGTTGAATCGTTGTTTGTGCTTCAAGTTTTTTACTTTCAGAAGAGAGCCTTGTATTGCTGGAAAGAGCTAGAAACGCTCAGATCGGGAATGCAATTTGTTTGCTGAGATTCGAAAAATTAAAAGCACAGCATTAAAAAAGAAGATTTCTATGCATTTTACTTTACATACTCATTGTACACTCTCTCATATCGCAACCCCTACCATCACTCAATCAAGCGCCATTGATAAGCAAGGAGGGTCTGCTCACGGTGTTGCGCAATAAAGCTCAATACTATATGCTCTTGGTTGATATTGAATTCAACCGTAATTGAATGTACAGTTGTTGAAACCCCAAACACTGGAGTCACGAGCGCTCAATTCATTGAAGTTGCAGCGCACATTTAATTCACTTTGAATGTGCTGTTAAGGCAAGACTTTAGCCTGCCTTTTGAACTGGGTTTTCTATAAAGATTCATTTCATCAGCAAAATATCAGATTATAATCTTCTCACCTACCTTTATTAGTACACTGACAACTACTGGCTTAATTAAACAGTTTCTATCTACACAATTTGATACATAACTGAGATATCTGGTATATTCTGATACAAATTATTATCTACTGAATCGCCATCGAGTATTACTTTTTTACATCAAATTATTCATTTCATACTTTAGTACCGCAAGTTGTATAATTATTTGTAAATTGTATAATTATTTTTAAAATGTAGCAACTACTATTGCAACTTTATTCATTCATACTTTAGTACCGCAGTTGCATAATTATTTGTAAATTGTATAATTATTTGTAAAACGTAGCAACTACTATTGCAACTTTATTCATTCATTCTTTAGTACCGCAGTTGCATAATTATATTTGTAAAAAGTAGCAACTACTATTGCAACTATATTATACTTTTATTCCGCATTCTTTTTACCGTATTTTGTATATTTCTATCCGTACTTACTAAGTATCAATAATAGCTATGGGTCGCCGTGGAGCAAGTCATTTAAAGAAAAGCCGTGAGGCAAAAAAAAGGCGACGTGAAGAATCTAGCGCTGAACGCGAGGCCCGTTTGGAAACACGAAGGCAGCGGGACGCCGAGCGCCGAGCCCGTGAAACTGACGCCGAGAGAGCTGCTCGACTCGAGGAGCTGCGACAGCGGGACGCAGAGCGCCGGGCTTGCGAGACTGACGCCGAGAGAGCTGCTCGACTCGAGGAGCTGCGGCAGCGGGACGCAGAGCGCCGGGCCTGCGAGACTGACGCAGAGAAAGCTGCTCGACTCGAGGAGCTGCGACAGCGGGACGCAGAGCGCCGGGCTTGCGAGACTGACGCCGAGAGAGCTGCTCGACTCGAGGAGCTGCGGCAGCGGGACGCAGAGCGCCGGTCTTGCGAGACTGACGCCGAGAGAGCTGCTCGACTCGAGGAGCTGCGACAGCGGGACGCAGAGCGCCGAGCTTGCGAGACTGACGCCGAGAGAGCTGCTTGGATCGAGGAGCTGCGGCAGAGGATTGCTGCCAACCGAGCCTGCGAGACTGACGCCGAGAGAGCTGCCCGCCTGGAAGACATTCGGCAGCGAGAAGCTGACCGCCGTGCTTCCGAAACAGGATCTGAGCGTTTGGATCGTCTCGAGGCTGAGCTATTACGTCGCCGGAGCATTTGGGCTTCGAGGTAAGTCTACTGATGTATGCCGGTTACTCTTCTGGTTTTGTTGATTTAAACTGCACCGTTTTTCTCTGGTCTCTTTTTCCTTATTGTATAGTTTATGATTGAGTATTTCTGCATTACCTTGAATTTTTGCATTTTGCATTTAGTTTTAGCAAATTTCATTAAGAATACTTAAGTAATAAGTAATACCTGTAAAATATAATTTACCTTTATCAGTTCAGCACCTGTACATATCTTTAGTCACTATTTGTGATCTGACTGACCATTTTCCCTCTTAATTTTAGACAGGAAAATAGTGAACCAGCAGCAGCGGCTCAGGTACCTTTTAATCAATTGAGAATAGTTCCCATAGCCGGTGATGGAAATTGTTTTTTTCACGCTGTTTCTGATCAGTTGCGAGGCACCGCACTTGAAACCGATGCTGCTTCATTGAGGCACAATTTGTCAAGCCGCGCGGCAGAGCTGTGCCACAGTTGATTGCCGAAGGCTTTGTTTTCCCAGAGAATGCGGATGCCATAATCGAAGCTTCATTTACAGAGGGAACTTATGTGCCCGATGAAATCGTGCCCCTGTTAAGCCGCTGTTTTCAGGTAGACCTGGTTATTTACCAGCGCAATGGAAGTGTGCTGCAGCACTTTATGTCCTTCGCGCAGCCTCCTCTGGCTGTTGTGCGCCTGGTTCTGAGCAATGAACACTATGAATCTCTGAGACTTCGAGATCCTTTGCAGGGAATAGAGCCTATGGAGGACCGGGAGTTTCCCGCTCCTGCTGCAAGCAGAGCACCTGCTGCAAGGACCAGAGTCAACTGGCGCAAGAGACCTGCTGGCTCAGCTGCTGCTACTTCTGCTCCTGGCGCTCGTGCGGAGACTCAAGCTGGAAACAAAGCGGAAGCTCAGCAGAGGTAATGTCTGAAAGGCGGCGATCATGCTAAACAAGTTTTTACTCTTTATAAATTAATAATCCCAATAAAGGACAGGGATCAGGCAAGTGAGCCACAAACGATACTTAAGCAGGCATGCTTATTGAGGCTTTTATAACAGTTTTTACATAGAAAATAATTGTTCCGTTCATTCTCAAATGAACGAATGCTTAAACCTCCCTGCGGCTAACTTGATTTTTTCGTCCGCAATTTTTTCTATGCGTAGTCTTAAAATTTTTAACTTTAATTTACTCTAAAGAGACGCTTTCAGTGGGTGGGAAAAACTTTTTAATTTAATTAACCGACGCTTTGCCGAAAATTTATTGCAGGAACTCCGACCAGCCAAGACCAGAAGTGCCGACCCATCAGTGTGGCCGCATGAATTCTGTGTGCAAGTTGTGCGGCGCATTGCGCTGGAACAAGGAAGCCGAGTTTTGCTGCGCCAAGGGCAAAGTGAAGCTGCCTGTCAGGACTGTTCCGCCAGTGTTGGCTGACCTGTACACCGGAAGGCATGAGAAGAGCAAGGAGTTCCTGGCCAACATCAGGAGCTATAACTCGGTTCTGCACCTGACGTCATTCGGTGCTGATCTGCGACCCACGCCTGGTGGGTGGAACCCGAGCTTTGTGATCAGCGGAAAGTTGTACCACAACACTGCGCCGCTGCTAGCTGATGCTCCGAATGCGCCTAGGGGCTGGCAGGTGTACTTTATGGACCGCGAGCTCGAAAGCCGCCTTAGCCTCAGCCAAAGAGTGAAGCCTGAGCTGCTGCAGTTGCTGCAAGGATTGCTTCACGAGTGCAATTCCTATGTGCGGAGTCTGCGGGCTGCAGCGCAGCGAATCAGCGAAGATCCTCAGCTGTGCGATGCGTGGATTGTGATTTACCCCGATCGACGCCCGGCTGGTGAACACATTCGGTAAGCTGCATTTTTCAAACATGGATATTTTAGTAGAATCTTCTAATATAGTATAATAAATTTGATTGAAACCCCATCTGTCCACAATAAGGCGGTACAATCTGCCCACGGCAAACGAGGTCGGAATCCTAATTGTCGGGGATGCTGAGGAAGCACCGAACAGTCGTGAAATCGTCATCCAACTGCGAGGAGGTGACACCAAGCGCATTTCTGAGACGCACAGATCCTACGATCCGCTAGAGTACGTCCTTCTGTTTCCGAACGGAGAGAGCGGCTGGCATCCCGAGCTTCGCATGACCAATGGCCGCAAACTGACTCCCATGAAGTATTACGCCAGCGAGATCATGGTGCGAGCCGACCAGTTCAACGTGCTGCACCACGGCCGGCGGCTGTTTCAGCAGTACCTGGTGGATCAGGCGGCCAAGATCGAGTCGGAGAGGCTTCTCTATTTGCGTACTCATCAGGACGACCTTCGCAGCGAGACCTACAGTGGGTTGCGTGATGCCCTGTTTGCAGCTGATGGACTGCACACTGGCAAGGAGCCGAAGGAAATTGGAAAGCAGGCGCCCGTGTTTCTCTCCTCAAGCTTCGTGGGCGGACCGCGATATCTAATGGAGCGGCTCCAGGACGCCATGACTTACGTTCAGAAATTCGGCAAGCCGGATCTGTTCGTGACGGCGACTTGCAATCCGAAGTGGCCAGAGATCACCGCTGAACTGTTGCCAGGACAGCGGCCAGAGGATCGTCCTGACATCGTTACTCGTGTCTTCGAGCTTAAGAAGAAGGCCCTCGTGTCGGAGCTCAGACATCGCTTTGGAGTGGAAGCCGCGCACGTTTGTTCTCTGGAATACCAGAAGCGCGGTGAGTTCAGTTGATCAGAAATAACTTATTCATTACACTTTGCTTTCTGCTGAGTTCAAGCCTCACTGATGTTTTTACCTTGCTCTAGCATGCTCCCTTCCAGTAAATATTTTTTCTGATTTGACTTTCATTTTACTGAAGGACTTCCACATGTGCACTTTCTACTGTGGCTGGCCAGCGGACACCGAGTAACTCCAGATCGGTACGACGCGCTTGTGTCTGCGGAGATCCCAGACCCACAGCTTGAGCCCGTGCTGCATGAGCTGGTCAAGACGCACCTCATCCACGGACCATGTGGGGCGGATAACCCAGCCTGTCCCTGCATGGAGAAGGGGAAGTGTACCAAAGGCTTCCCGAAGGACTTCCAGTCGGTGACGATGTCTAGCGAAACCGGTTACCCGTTTTATCGGAGACTGTCACCAGAAATGGGCGGCTTCACCGTCGACAAATTATGCAAGGGCCGAACCATTCGTATGGACAACAGGTGAGTGAAAAAGAGGATTTCCACATGAGTGAGCTGCCCGGCCGTCTTAGCACTATTTTAACAGCTAAGTTCTTACTATTCTGGTTCAGAAAATTCTAACATTGCTTCTTTCTTCTCAGCTGAAAAATTTACTATCTTGAATTTAAAGCATTCATTTAAAATTATTAACAAGCAACGAACCCGGAATTCCCTTCAAAACGCAAGGTGGGTCGTGCCATATAATCGAGAGCTGTTGCTCATGTTCAACTGCCACCTGAACGTTGAAGTTTGCGCGACGGTTCGAGCCGTGAAGTACATCATTAAATATTTACTCAAGAATGGCGACATGGCAACCTTCAAAGTTGACGCTGCTAAGAATTCAGCGAAACCCCAGGCGCCTGCAGCTGCAGCTGAAAGTCAGCCGATAGCTTCTAACAAGCAGCAGCGCACTGCCAATGAGAAGGCTGCCAAAGAGCCACGAGACGAAATTGATGAGTACCTGTCTGGTCGCTACATCGGGCCCATGAAGGCTGTGAATACCATTTTGGGCTTTGAAGTAATTATCTTTTTGACTGTGGCTTACAAACTTTCATCATAGTTATGCAGTGACAAAACTTAAGCTGTGTTTCTCGAGTGTTAACTTATTTACTTCCCAAAGCTCTTTTGCCATTTCCCACCATCTCCCAGGTGCACAACCGCTTCCCACCGGTCATTCGCCTCGGCGTACACAAGCCGGGAGAGCAGCTTGTCTACTTCAACGAGCAGACCGCGGCGGCCAAAGCAAGAGCGCCTCGAGATTCGACTCTGACAGCATTCTTCAAGTTGTGCCTCAGTGACGCTTTTGCTCGGCGTCTGCTCTACACGGAGGTGCCGTCCTATTTCGTCTGGCACCAAACTGAGCGCGCGTGGCGCCGAGGCAAGATGGGCGACGAAGTCGAAGGTCACCCTGGTGTGAAGCGCAGCAAGAACATCTCTCGGATGTACACGGTGAGCCCGAGGGCAGGGGACTTGTTTTACATGCGCCTGCTTCTCCTGCATGTCCGAGGGCCCACCAGCTTCGAGTCGCTGCACACGGTGGATGGAGTGCTGCACACGGATGCCAAATCTGCCTGCATGGCACTCGGTCTGCTGCATCGTGACGACCATTGGCAACGATGTCTGGCTGAGGCTGTCCAATCTCGCATGCCAAGAGCCCTCAGGCACCTACTCGCTGTCATTCTGATCTGGGGAGAGCCGGATAGCGGACTGGACCTGTGGAACGCATTCGCAGAGGACCTTGGCGAAGATCTACGCTACCACAACCGTGATCTAAGTACAGAAGAGGTCACCGACATGACGTTGCGCGAGCTGCAAAGCCTGCTGACCTCTATGGGCGGTCGCAGCTTGCGAGAGTACGGGCTGCCGGCCGCCTCTGCCATGCCTCAAGTAGGCCCGATGCAATTCGACACGGACGAGCAGGCTGAGATAGCGAGGACGCGCCTGCCAACGCTGACCGACGAACAGAGGGCCGTGTACGAGGCAGTGACTGCCGATCTGATTGCCGGCTCTGGCGGACTGCATTTTCTGGACGCTCCAGCTGGCTCAGGGAAGACCTATTTGCTAGAGGTTTTGCTGGCGTTTGTAAGAAGCCGCGGAGAAGTCGCCCTGGCCGTAGCGTCATCTGGCATTGCAGCCACTTTGCTACCAGGTGGACAGACGGCGCATTCCACGTGAGTTTTAAACTTCATGGTTTTTAATTTTGCTACATTTAACTTTCTGCATGTATTGGTGCATAGTACATGCAATCTATCTATATAACGGCATGATTCGAGGTTTTGATTTTTCTTTAAAATTAAATCAAAGAAAGAAATATAAAAGTTGATTGTAATTTTTTTCAGCTTCACAATCTGCCGAAACAATCTCAGAAAATCGATTGCTTACATTCAAGAAAAAATTCTGATGGCCTGTGCACAATTTCATTCTCTCCAGTTTCAAGATCCCAGTTCGACTCGTTCGCTCGGAGAAGGACGTCTGCTCGATTAGCTCGCAGTCAAAGCAAGCAGCGGTGTTGCGGACAGTTCGGCTCATCGTCTGGGATGAGATTTCAATGGCCAACCGGAAGGACCTGGAGACTGTCGAACGAAGTCTGCGAGACGTACGAAGGCAAGATCGCCCTTTCGGTGGAGCTGTGATTGTGTGCTCCGGAGACTTTCGACAACTGCTGCCTGTCGAGAAAAGCGGAACGCGAGCCAACAACGTGTTTGCGTGCGTCAGCCGATCCAAGTTTTGGCCATTGTTTCAGCGGCATCGCCTGAGGACCAACATACGGCTGCTGAGGAGTTCCGATGCGGCACTGTATGAGCGCTACTCGAGACTTCTGATTCAGGTGGGATGTACTCTGTACTATTTATACCGTACTTTTGATTGCTGTAGGTTGTTTATTTTCTACCTGGCTTTTCTAATAATAGATTACGTAACCAGTGATTTTTGATATCTAAAACCAACTGTTATTTATGGTTATACTTATCAAGTCTTAATGTTGGAAACGTAATTTTGCTTTCTCTTTTATCCGTTTTTCGTTCACAGATCGGTTCTGGTTTGGTCCCAGAAGATTCGGGCGGAAACATTTCGCTGCCTTCCGAGATCTTCTTGCCAGCAGAGGCCAGCCTGACGGACCTTATCAAATTCGTTTATCTGTCATTTGAGGCCTCGGCGGAGAGAGACGTCTACTTTGCGAATAGAGCCATCCTGGCACCCTACAATGACTCCGTCAATGCCATCAATGAGCAGTGTCTGGCCTTGTTCCCTGGGACACAGCGCGAATACCGATCAGTGGACAGCGTTGCAGACGAGGATTCGGCAACTCACTTCCCGCCAGAGTTGCTGAACCAGCTCGATGCGCCAAATTTTCCAACGCACCTGCTGAGACTCAAAGTCGGCATGCCAGTTGTGCTCCTGCGCAACCTCAACCCACCGCGGCTTTGCAACGGCACCCGACTCATTATCTTAGCGCTGGGCGAGAACGTGCTGCGCTGCAAAGTGGCTGCCGGCCAGTTCACCGGCGATGAGATCCTGCTGCCGCGGATCCCTCTGGTGCCGAACAACGCGGACCTGCCCGTCGCATTCAAACGTCTGCAGTTTCCGGTGAAGCCAAGCTTTTGCCTGACTATCCACAAGTCCCAGGGGCAGAGCTTGGAGACTGTCGGCATCGATCTGACTGTGGGATGCTTTGCTCACGGACAGCTCTACACTGCTCTGTCTCGAGCCAAGAATGCAGCGAATGTCCGAGTCAGGATGCCGGGAACCACGACAAAAAATGTCGTTTATCCAGAGATTCTCACACGAGATTAAACCTGATTATACATGACTTATGAGTATGTCCGTTTAGTTCTATTAAAGTCTTATAGTGAAATGAAAAACTCAAAGTTTAGACAATAATTTAAGCATAGAGGATTTACACGCCTAAAGCAAAAGCATGTAGCCATCACGTGCTAACACAAAGCTGACAGAAGGCCAGAAAAATTCAATGAACTGGTGTTGAACAACGGTTTCTGTTCTGTCGATTTTACAATCCTAAATTTTTTACAACCTCAAAATCAGTTTTTCATTTCACTATTACGATATGTATCATGATTTACTTACAGCCTGTGATATGTATGCTACTATTATACTCTTACCGTAAATCTGTATAGTATGCAGGGAATTTGTAAGCTATTCCATATTCATAAAGTATAAACTTATTTTTAAATAGCTTATATTTAAGGCAATACCTTTATCAAATCCCCAACATGCTTAATACCAGTACAGCTGCAGTTATTGAGCTGTTATTAATTTCAATTAGTTTCAATAATGCTGGTGACCACCATCACAGCTTTTCACCCACCATCACAGTAAATGTGCGCCAGCAATATATGAAGAAAAATCCTACTATAATGCTATATTCCGCGAAAAGATCAGGCAATTCTTTCATCACAATATCTCTAAGATCTTCAATATATGATTCTGTAGAATAGAATACTAACTAGCTTATTCATACTTATTTTTACTCTGGAAACCGTATTTTACCTGCTACTATGAGTACTTTATACGCATTTAGTTGATGTATTGATGTACAAGTATTCTACGAGACTCCAGCTCGTGGCGGGACTTTCCACTATGGCTAAATTTATAATATAGTAAAGTGCACGTTACATTCGCACTGAAGCCATGAAAAGAGTTAAACTGAAGTGGAAAGTCCTGAATGATGTCTTGCGTCTTTCTCATTTCAATAGCACCACTTATTTTACGAGTACAATATCGATTTAATTTTCCTTTCTTAATTATCATGACTAAGTGGAAAGTCTTAGAGCTCAGTAGGAGAGTCTTTAAATAAGTAGGAAATTATTGACTCACTGAGTTTACTGAATTAAGATACTGACTGATCTATTGCTTAACAGACTGAGTTGCGCTAATGTGGGAATGCTGCAGATGGGAAAACGCTGCTGCTAAGGGAATGCTGCTGATGGGCGAATGCTGCTGATGGGGGTATGCTGCTGATGGGGGAATGCTGCAGGATTGGGGAAAGCTGCATGATGGGGGAATGCTGTTGATGAGGGAACGCTGCTGCTAGGGGAATGCTGCTGATGGGGGAATGCTGCAGGATGGGGGAATGCTGCATGATGGGGGAATGCTGTTGATGGAGGAATGCTGCTGATGGGGGAATGCTGTTGATGGGGGAATGCTGCTGATGGAGGAATGCTGCATGATGGGGGAATGCTGTTGATGAGGGAACGCTGCTGCAAGGGGAATGCTGCTGATGGGGGGAATGCTGCTGATGGGGGAATGCTGCTGATGAGGGAATGCTGCTGATGGGGGAATGCTGCAGGATGGGGGAATGCTGCATGATGGGGGAATGCTGCTGATGGGGGAATGCTGCAGGATGGGGGAATGCTGCATGATGGGGGAATGCTGCTGATGGGGGAATGCTGCTGATGGGGGAATGCTGCAGGATGGGGGAATGCTGCATGATGGGGGAATGCTGTTGATGAGGGAACGCTGCTGCTAGGGGAATGCTGCTGATGGGGGAATGCTGTTGATGAGGGAACGCTGCTGCTAGGGGAATGCTGCATGATGGGGGAATGCTGCTGATGGGGAAATTCTGTTGATTGTGAAATCTTCTAATGGAGGAATGTTGCTAATCGAGTTGGCAGGCAGATGGTAGAGAATTCGCAAAACAGATTGGAGTGACATTTATAAGCACTAAAAAGCTGAGCAACAGGATTACTTTTAGAAATAAGAAGCACACTGAACCTGCTATTTTTTTGAGTATGATTATTTTCACTGTCTGTTCGGGAAAAAGATTTTTCCTTTGAGAGAAGAAGTTCGATTTCTCACTTTTCAATTCACTACTTATTAGACAAAATTTTTACTGAATAATACTCGTATTGACAGAAGTCAAATTAAGAATCAGAATAAAATTAAACTTAGATGGGTTGTATAGTCGGGCGTATGTATGTGACTCACGCCACACTATTAGTGCACGCGCCCTCGCAAGATCGATTGTGATTGGCTGGACGATTGTTTGATTTCTGCCTTACCCCAAACCAGTCTGAGCTATGCTGGTGGTCGCTGATCGTGGCAAAGCGATCTTAATGTTGGTTTGGTAATGCCTAACTTTGAGAATTTTACAATTGCGTCACAGTTTCATACCTAATAGGGCTGGAATATTGATTACCAGACTTCTCACCCCTGTAAGTCCCTTGCGTTGCACTTTTTCAATCTCGCCATAAATAAAAGCTAATATAAATATGGAGTGCCAAGTGCGAGACAAAAGTAAAACAATTTTATTGAATAGAAGTTATCTACTGTACCTCTACTACTTTTCTATTAACTTGAAGTTAAATATTTGAGAATGTCACAACCGCCAAAGAAGCCCGATAGCTACATCGACATGTGGACTCGCGAAGCAAGAGCTATTGAGCAGCATATGAATGGCTTTCTCACCCGAATGAAGTCACGAGTACTGGAACCGCTTGAACGAGTCTGACAGCAGGAAGCGGACCAGAAGCAGGCGCTGACTAGCCTTATTGCAGAGCAGCGCATTGAAATAGCCAAGCTGAGAGCTGACAACCAGCGACTTCAAGAGCAACTTCGGCGAGTCACAGCTGATCGGGACTGACTGGAAGAGCAACTCGGTGTGCAGATTGCTGAGCTGGACGAAGGAGCTAACGCACCTGGCCAGATGAAGCGACTGCATCCATCCGCGGCAAACTCTGCTGGTCCCAGTAAAGGTCGAGAACCAACTGCGGAGGACAGCGAAGACGCCGCTGATGACCATGGGACAGATCAAGAGATCGCCGATGATGCTGATGCTCCTAGCCAGAAGAGGCGGCGACAACAAAGCGCTAGCCCAGCTGGTTCCAGCAGAAGCGAAGACCCCAGTGCAGAGAACAGCTAAGACCGGACGGTCACTGCACTCTTATATATGAGTAGGTACAGACTTACAATACAAAGTATTCATTTCATCAATTATATCAGCTCAGTTTACTGTATGTTTTTCACATGTATGTTACAGTAAGCATACGTAAATATATGCTAATTTTGACCAAGTCTTGATGTGGAATGAAAAGCTCTTATTTAATACCCCTCGTACACTTTTAAAAACGATCCTTTCACGGCTTTTTTAGTTAGATTTCTTTTTTTCAAGGAAAATTTTGAGTATTTGAGTCTTTAATGCCATATAGATTAAAGCTATCTAAATGGAGGCGTCAATAAAAAAATAATGCTTTTCATTTCACCATGACTTCTACGATACTATTAGTAAGTAGGCTACTTACCGTATATTAAGTATTCTGCGAGACCAGCTCGTGGCGGGACTTTCCACTCTGGTTATATCTTACAATATAAAATACTTACTGTAAGCCATGAAAAGAGTGAACTTGAAGTGGAAAGTCCTGAATAATGTCTTTAATCTCTTTTATTTTGAACAACTTACGGTTGCCATTCTACGGCTAGAATGAACACTAGATTTGTACTTAAGTAGTGCGAGTCGACTGTTTGATCATAAGAGAATAGAAAAAGTAAGAAGCTTCAGAGCTGCTTCAAGTAGTAAGACAAAGAAGTAAAAGCATTTCGAGTTAGTCTGAGCGCTCTATTTGACGTTTTTGGCAGAAGCCTACGTTTGATACAACTACAACTACAACTACAACTACAACATACTAATTAAAAATGGTCTTACAAGCAAGCAAGTATGATAATTTTTGTAGGTAGTTCTTTGAATTGCAGCCTTTTCGACTAGATAAAATTTATTAACTACTCAATGACTTTGTGGGATACTTCTAATATATCTCTACAATTGAGACCAATTGGGACCGATTAAGAAATGCTCTTTTTGCGACAAAATAATGCAACGCAGCAAGTACACAAATACACGAGTATCTGGGCAGGCTCTGCTTTTAATTCTAAAATCAAGTCTCATAATTCCTTCCATAAATCATTCTCTCAGCATTGCACATTCGGCCTCTAATATCTATCGAAGATACAAAAAACTATGCGCCTGGGATTGAGGGCGAAGAAACCGAGGGTATGCTTAAACAATGTTGGACAGTAGGAAACAAGATGCAGAAGGATGATTGAATAAATGAGTTATTTCCTAACATTGTTTCGGAGTTAAAGCGCGACTCTTAGACTAAGTGGGAATGGAATGAAGAATTTGGAAGGATGAATGCTTTTAATTTATTGAATGTAGAATTTAGAAATGTTGTATTGACAATTTTGTACTTGCCGCCAGGAGGCCAAGCCAGTTAGCACGAGGGGCGCCATGTTACAGGGATGCCGATCAAGGTCAATCCGGGGGTGCCACAACTGCCCAAAAGGGCGCAAAAACCGTTAGAACAAACGCTAAAACGCAACCGCCAAGGGGCGCCAGTGTCTTAAGGGCGTTTTCGTAGTTTTCGAGGGGGCTGCTGCCCCCCCCCCGTCCCTCAAATAAGATAAGCCGGGACGCATGATTAAGCGCGCATTTAGTAACTGCTCTTAGTACAGCAAGCGCACATTTAAAATGCATGAGTCTGGCACAAGCGCACATTCTAGACGCATCAATCTGAATGCTGCAACTTGAAGTTAGAATAGTAAGACCGGCGATTTCAGCTCTCCCGTGTCCCAGCTCTCCCAGCAGCCGGACCATCAGCTGCAGCCAGCGAAAGACCATCAAAACCCGGTCTCAGAATTGCGTAACTTGTAGTTCTATTCTTAGCTACTGAACGTTTTACCGTTTTAAATAAGAGCATTTTACCATTTTAATCGCAAAAATGTAAAATTTTAAGTCTAAGCATTATAACTTTGTGAAAAATAAATATAGTGAAAAAGTTTAAAGAAGCCATTTTTTCTGAAATCTATCGCACAGCTAGATAGATAGATAGATAGATACAGACAACTCATTTTTAGTATATTGGATAAAGCTTCCTGACTTTGTGCTGACTTAGTCATAATACAAGAATTGGCTTGATATCCTTGCAAGCGTCTTGTAAGCGTCTTGCAAGCATCCTTGCAATGCGTCTTGTGTCCTGACTTAGTCATAAAAATTGCCTGCGCGCTATGTCTCAACTGTAAAAATTGCCTGCGCGCTAAAGTCACTGGGATTTTTGCGCCCTTGTGCCTGTGCGCGCCTATTTCCACACTTTCCAAAAAAATATATACTCAGCAACATTGAAAAGTCGCCACTCTATGCAATTTCTCTTGGACTATTCTGAAATAAAAGATACGAGAAAACTGAGGGGTAGCTTTAATCCGTCCAACCCTCACACACCGCTCCCCCCCCCCCAACTTCATTACTCAACTCATGTCTGCCGCGGCGTAGCTGAGTTGCGTCACTCGCAAACATTGAGAGACTTAAACTGCACTCTCAAAAGTCGCGACCACAGACGGAATTTTCTGTGATGGCGACTTTTCGATGTTGCTGAGTATAAATGCGCGCTTATGTCCACGCGCTTATTCAGCCCTCCCGATAAGCCTCACCCAAAGTTCGCGAGAGAATAGTAGGCGCAAATTTGCTGACCCACGGACAAGAAGTCCTGAGGTCAGCTCTGGAATGCCTGTCAACTGGGCCATATGTACCCAACTGGGTATATTGATTCAATTATACTGCCTAATAAAATCCCATTTGATTCGTCAAAGGATTGAACAATTGTATATTCTGGCTTTAATTGTAAGACTTCGTACGAGCGTAATTACGATAAAAGAAAAAACTCAAGACAATTCAAATCTCCTGTCTAAAAACTTCCAGATGACCAATCACAATTTGAAGGTTCCCATGTTACCAATCCTTCACTTAATATTAGTTTTGCATATAGTTGTTACTTATAGATTGAGTTATTATTTAGTAGTAATAAGTTTAATTTAATTAATTAAACAGAAAGTAGTTCGCAAACAATTAACCAGTACAAGTACATTGCTATTCAAGCAATTCAACCGCAGCGACGCCGCTGTCATCAGTCGTCAGCAAATTTACGTCGTCAGCAGCGACCCCAGCGGGTTTAGTGGCTGGGTTGGCAGCAGTGGCCGTCGTGGCCCTTGAAGCAGCAGTGGCTGCGTTAGCAGCGCGCCGGCAGTCCGCTACCTTATGCCCTACTTTCAGGCAGTAGAAGCACATAGCACCTGCAAATTTTATATAAGTGTAATTCTTTCCCTTCTGCGGATACAAAATACTTTTTCAGCGACTGTAGTGAGTGAATAAATTCAAAGTCAGTAGAAGGCATGAGGGGGCTTTTGGGACAAAATTTTTCACGTCCTCCATAATCCCATTAAATCCATCCATATTATCCCTGACAGAATCAGAAAAAAGGGGGGTCGCACTCGCTCACAAAACGTCCTCCATAATCCCATTAAATCCATCCATATTATCCCTGACAGAATCATGAAAAAGGGGAGGGGCCGCACTTGCTCTGAAAACTTCGAACATAATCCTATTAAATCCATCCATATTATCCCCGACAGAATCAGACAGTGGACACCTGTTATGCTCACTGACACTGACATCATCCACCAACATCCACCCATAGCATCTTCGAAACAATCAGAAAAAAAAATCTGCATTCTTCTCCCCATGGGGCCCACATTCAATCCGAAGCGGCGAAACCAGATCCCTAAAACTTTAAATCCCCTAACCCAGGGTCCTTACCCTTTGAAAAAAATTAAATTCTCAATAAAAATGTTTCCAGTTGTCTCTCCAGGTTCTTATTATACTCAGCCTAATCCATTGTACAAATCCAAGTACCAATGCAAACTTGAATGCAGCGAGTACATGAGAAAATATTGGCCCAACGTTGATATCAATGTCCCTAATATTAATCTAGCTCTCCAAAGACACTGGTTTTTATAAGTATGGAGTAGTCATTAACGATTACGACAGCTACTATAACTTTGCAGAAATCATTAAGCAATTGTGATTTCTTACATTCTCTCAATGATCAACGTCAATACAAACTCTTCACCGTTGAAATCAACACCCACCCCATCTTCAGTCTCAAACTGTAGCACAATCTCGTGAATCTCCTTATTACTCAATACAACTCTTTTCACTGGATTTGGTTTCTCTACCACCATCTGTCCTCCAGCAACAGAGTTGGAGATGTACAAAATATTCGTTCGCTTTCCCTTAAATACCCAATCAAGACTGAGATTGCTTCTGATTAGAATATTCAAACCCTTTACAATGTCTGCAATATTGGGTGCTAAGAACAAACCGTTTACACTTTCCCGGACCATTCTAACAGTCCCCGATGCTTGAGTGGCGGTCCGCGCCGCGGATTCTGCCTTATAAACTTTCTTCTCGAATCCCAGTTCCCTATACCAAGTGTCATCTTTAAACTCAACCTCCGCATCTTTGTGAACTTGCATGACCACTCTCATTACAGTGAGATCATAGGTTAGTTTGACAGGGAACAGTTTCTTCTCTGGCTTACTCGCATCAGGTGTCTCAAAATGGCCTCTCTTAGTAAAGACATTTTCTAGAAAGTTATTGTAGGTATCCACACTTTGCGTGCTCACATGGAATACCACAGGGTCTGCTGCTGCACCTTTCCATTTGTAATAAAACTTATTATTTGCTGCCATCACATTGGGAACGTTTGACCAACCAGTGAAGTCGTTAAGATAGACATGGTAATTAGCGCCTGGATCCAGGCGAATCGCCTGCTCTAATTTTTCAACAAACATCCCGTTTGAGTCATTAATTCGCCCAGTTATTGTAATAGGAATGCTCTCCTTAGAGTGTGAAACAATGTTGTTTAGTCTTTCGGCTATAGCTTCCATTTTTTGTCCTAAAAATATTTAAACTTTACTGGACGAATTGTTGATCATGTTAAGCTTCACCTTCCTCTCAAATGCATAGACAATGTACAGGTCCACGGGTGTTGCGGCAGTCCTTTCAATGTTAGTCACGATATTCACAGGGCTGTTATCAGTAGGCATTTGTCTGGCAGACACATCAGCGCCAAACATCGGATATAGAGTTCCATATTGAAGAGCAGTGATAGCAATTCCATTGTTCTCTTTCACAGCCAAGTCGACCAACTCGCTGTAAAATTTGCTAATCTTGTTCTGACTGAAATTTCCATTTTGTGGCAGTGCAGGGTAAAGATTATCACTGATTTCATGCTGAATGGACCGCACGTCTCCATGCATGTAGCGTATAATGCTATTTGGGTTTCTCATGTTAATAATAATATACCTTGGATTGCTGAATGATCCCTCTTTAATGCAGATGTTTGTTCTAGTTTCGTTTCGCTCATCTCGACACATGTAGGCTGTGTATGCAACATCAATGTCCTTCTCTATTGCCTTGAGATAATCCGCTTTTAGTGCAGTCTTTGGCTCAATGACTTCCAAATACAGCTCGATTCCGGTTAGCTTCACAGCCATCCCAGTGTGGTCCGCCCCAGTCCACAACACTCTACTGCGATCATCTCTAGTCAGTCTAAATGTGTAGCTAAAGTTACTAGTCAGTCGATTAAATGTATTACAGAATCCACTCATGAATCTCAGTGGTACAAATACATCAACAGACCGATACAGCGGGTTCTTAGCAGCATCATCACCACCTTGCAATGCATAGTTGTATCTCTTCTTCCTCTTTTTATAGCCACTGTCATTGATGTCTCCTTCTTTTTCATCTGCAATAAAACCCGCACCACTTCCTAATTGAATAAAATCAGGATTCTCGATCAAACAATGAGCGTCATAGACAATTCCAAAGTTGGCGATTCGCTCCAACTCAGTGCTCCCATTCGATACACTAAACTCCTTGAACATGTACGCCAAAAGTTACTGATCAGAGCCACATCCGCATCATGCTTGTCAACGTTAGCACGAGCGCATCCGCACCACCCTTTGTCTTGAATTGAAATGTCATATGGAAGCCGCTCTTAAGACTGGTGCACACTAACCAAAGACGAACATCCATTGTATGTAAATGTCAGTGTTTGACCAGGACCAAGATTAGTTTCATTCTGATTTTCCTGACTGGGAACTCTTACCTGAGTCGCTTTGATTGTGCTATCATCACTCAAAATAGGCTTGTTAATTTTGTAGAAAACTTGGTGTCAGTGGGTCGTTCATTTTTTACTAAAAATAAAATAAAATAAGAAATGAAGCGAAAAAGTACACAGCAGATATCTTAATTGGAGAAGCTAGCACAAGCAGAGAAACGAGTTACCGGCTAATAAATAAGGAGCAACAATCTACAATGAGTTTGTCCAAGCAGCCACAGAGTTTCATAAACCCGGGTATGGAGAAGCTAAGAAAAATATTGATCAGGTCAAAGAAACTATCGACGACATACAGGAAACAAGTGCAAAAGGTTTTGGGCAAAATTCCAGAAGCACCACAGATACAGCCGCAACCACAACAAACCACAACCAGTATTCAATACTAAAAGTGACAGATAACATTTTTGGACCAGTAAGAGCGTGTCGAACATGATGCGGAATGTATTTGGAATAAGTTGTGGAGAAAAACATTTTAATGAACCAGTGGAATATTATATCGACATAAATAAGAAACATATTTCTGTTGTCAAAGGCTCGGAAACTAAGAGCATTCCTTTCACAGAAACCTTACTGACTTTTATGACCAAGAACCAAGAGAAGAATCTCGGACAAACA